>VZRO01005806.1:0-43405 GCA_013397915.1 Daphoenositta chrysoptera | reverse complement strand
CTAGGAGCCCTTGGCTTCCCAAGGTGCACTTTTGAAGGCCTTTCAAATAAATATCCACCTTTATTCCCTTACTCCTGTCTAGTCTCTGTTTCTAGGTAGCCTCACAAGGCATCAGCAGCACGGGATTTGAAAAAGATGAAAGTTAAAACCTAAGGCATCACCTGGTCAGAGCCAGAGCCAGAGCCAGAGCCAGAGCCAGAGCCAGAGCCAGAGCCAGAGCCCATTCCCTGAACAGCTGATGCACCACAGAGTATCCTGAGGTGGAAGGAGCCCCAAGGACATCAAGCCAGCTCCTGGTTCTGCACTGGCCAACTTAGGAATCAGTTACAGCACAGGCTGGTCAGGCTTTGGAAAGCCAGACTTTAAAATGATAAACAGGGCAGGGTTTGCTGGGTGTGAGGGGTGTGGCTCTCCCAGAGTTTGGGATGCTCCAGAGCAGAGCACCGATGGTCAGGGCTCGCTGCAGGGCAGGAGCTGTCTCCCACTGATGGCTCTGGTGTCCTCTCTGCTGCTCCAGACGTTCCACGTGTCCCTGCTGGGGCCGGGGAGCTGTGTCTGTGCTGACCCCAGGACAGGGAGAGGGACAGGGAGAGGGAGAGGGACAGGGACAGGGAGAGGGACAGGGACAGGGACAGGGACACACCAGCTGTTCCACTGAGCCTCAAGTATCCTCAATGCTTTTTCTTTCTCCTTTTTAAAAGCAGCATTTCAATCACTCTTAGAAGAGAAACCTCTTTTCTGAGGTAGGGAATCAAAGCTGCTTTTCTTTGGAGTAAAAATGTGTCCTGCAGCCACTTTTTAATCTGAGCTCTACTGCTTCATCGATTCTGTTCGTCTCCTTTCTAACCTGCTGTTTGTCTGAAAGAACAAATCCTGGCAATAGCAGCAGTGCCAGAAAAGCATTTTATAGAACCACAGAGTACCCCGAGCTGGAAGAGCCCCACAAGGATCATCCAGTCCTGCTCCTGGCCCTGCTCAGGACAGAGATTTGAGCTCTGCTCTGTCAGCTGCATCTCCCAGACAGCCCATCCCTGCTGCCTCGGGGTGCCTGCAGCCTCCGTGCCTCAGCTTTCAGCCCAGCCCGGGCTTTTATGGCCCAGCTAAACCTCCCTGAAGTGACTTAATGGAAGTGCTGATGCATCGGGCTGTCTGCAGGGCCCCGGAGCCGAACACAGCGCCCGCAAAAGGAAACAGATTCCATCTCCCGGCATCTCCACGAGAGAGCCACAAAGGAAGGGTCAAGCGAGGAGCAACAGCAGGAAAAAAATCAAATAGAAAAATCTGTAGCATCTGCCAATCCTGCCTTTTAACTGGCTCGGCTGGGCCGGCAGGGACGCAGCGAGGAGGAGGAAGTCAGGCCCACTAATCTGATTAACAGGTGATTAAAGGGCAGCCACTGAGAAGGGAAGGGGGTAAAGGGTTAACAAATAGCACACTCCTCACTGCAGAAGAGAGAACACTGTCTGCCTTGATGATGAAATGAGTGTAGTTTTGACAGATCTGGGGCTGCTGTGCTTAACCTCTCCTGCAAGGAGATTTTGAGCTGATTTGCTCTGTCAGAAGAAATTCTTCCTGCTGCCAAGCACTTCCCTCCATCTGAGGATTCAGCTGGCGGCAGGGAGCACAAACAACTCGGAAATCACTTGCTGTAAACTTGTGTGCATCTTCTGGCCTTGCCAGAGTTGTCCTGCAAACACACAGGAGCTGTGGAGTGAGGCCACACAGGCAGAGGGGAAACGAGGACTGGGATCCATCTCTCCTCAGCCATCCCAGCACTGGAGCCACCCTCAGTCCCTTACCCAAACTCCCAGAGCAGGAGTGAGACTTCAGCAGGAGGAATCATTCCGTGTCCAACTCTTTCTTCTCCTTATAAAGCACAGGAATTATCTAGGATTTTTCCATGAGGTTTAAAGGACACCCTTCAATAAGAAGCCCGGAGCACTGCAAGGCCACAACCAGCACATCTGAGGGGGCCCCACTGCCATGTGGACAGAAAAATGAGGGGGAAATGGAGGGGTAGAAGAGACTGAGCAGAGGCAAAATCCCAGAGTTCTCTCTTTGCCTTCAGCCAAATCCTAGCCCAGGTTTTTTACTGGGAAGTGGAGCTGGATGTAGCCAACAGCTGGTGCCTGGTGAAGAGGAGGAACGTGCAGTTCTGCCACCCTAGAGCTCACTCCAGCCCTGGGCAGAGATGGGGGTGACATTTAGAGCCAGGGACAACTTTCTCTACATTTAATAGGCCTCACTGGGCTTTTCATCCAGGAATTAATGCAGAAACTTGTTGAACAAATGAACTTTTAGCCAAGTACCCACACAGAGTAAAGCAGCATCTTTGGTGTTTCCAAACTCCTCTGTGCTCCCAGTGCAGGGCCCAGGGAAAAGCCTCTTTGCTTGCCCTGTCACTTCTGATTTTAGAGCTTTCCCACATCCTCCTCCTCCCTCCAGGCTCCAGACTCTCTCTGCTGAGCACTCACCCGCCATGAAGGAGCCCTTCTGTGCCCTCCATCACCTCCTCTGAACCATTTCCAACTCAGAATCCCCTTTGAGCCTGCAGTCCCGCAGCAGGCAGGGTGTGGGCAGCTAGAGCAGTTTCTTCTCAGCTCCTTTTGATGCCTTTTTTTGGTTTTAAAATAAGGAGGTAAACACATTTAGAGGGGAAAAAGGTTTTTTTCCCCTGGGTATTTATTGCAGCCCCTCAGGTGCAGCCCAGCCGTGGGCAGTGCCCCAGAGCACACGGAATGCCACCCACGGGCACTCGGGATCACATCCTGGGCCTCACAAACGAGCACATCCAGCAGAGATTCCCCAGGGAGAGGCTCCAGGGAACCCCCGGCCCAGGAACCTTCCCCTGGCTGGGCCCAGCTCAGGGTACAGGATGTGTTCTGGAGAGGCCCTTGGTGCCTGGGGCTCTCTGACCCCTCACTGCCAGGCTGCCAAGGGCTTCGGGCTCTGGGCTTCACTAAATATTAAGTTTAAGAATGTGGGCTAGAAGCACTAAGAATATTGAAAAAATATATAAAAGGGGTATAAAAGAAAAGGCAAAAAATCATCATGGCATCACTTTCCCAATAAATCCCCGTGGCTCTGCTGTCCCTGGCTCAGAGGTGCTGTTTGCAGGAGCTGCCACGGTGACATCTGCACACAGAGGAGAGGACAGAGTTTCACAAGGCACGGGAGGGACACGGGCAGGGAAATCCGTGGGGTTTGCAGGACCCTGCATCAAACGTGGCTCAGCCATCACAAAATTTCCACCTCTGACGGACCAAACACCTTGGGAGCAATTCTGACAGAGAAACCTGCTCAGCTCCGAGAGCCACAGCTCTTCCAGGTGATCACCAGGAGCATCTGTACAATGCTTTTCATGCCTTTCATCTGCCACCATCAGACACTCTTCACTCTGTTCCATTTCCATTATTTGCCAGGAGCTAAATGCTCTCCCTGACAACAATCGAGCTGTTTCTTTAGAGCACAGCTCGCCTTCCTCCCTCCAAGTGATGCTTTCCAGCAAAGAAAGCAGCCCCAGGACTTGCTCTTAACTGGAATGAAAATATGGAAGCCCAGGAAAAGGAATCTTCTTTGCACTTCCGGAAGATGTGCTGAGAAAAGCTCAGCAGGAGCAACACCATCCCCTGAGATCTCCAGCCCTGGGTCACGTTTCCTTGTACGTATAAGGGATATTGCTCTTCTCCTTCCATAAATGCCTGGATTTACACCAGCAGGGTGAGAACTGCCTGAGCATAACCTTCACCAGGTATAACTCCTCATTTATCTGCACTTCCAGTAATGGACCTGAGGGCGTAGATCAGCCTGGGGAGTGTGCACTGTGCACTGCCTTAAACGTTGCTATAAAATAAGGAGGTTTATGAATTCCTGTTGTTTAGTTAATCATTGGTTTATTTCAAAACCCTGCACACTGCAAGGCAGATCAACTTGAGGGGAAAAAGGAAAAGAGATACAATTTTATGGGAAGATAAAAAAAGAGGTTTATTATATATAACCATTAGAGTTCCTCCTTCAGATGTTTCAATGTCTAATGAAATTTAAAGCTCTCTTTGTGTTTTCCTCCCTCCTCTACAGTGATGATTGCCTTCAGATATACACCCCAGTTACAGTAACATAACCAGAAATTATGGCATGCCATAGGTATTTTATTATGCATTCCGTTTTTTAGGGCTCAGATTCTATCTACACCACAGAAACGTGGTCAGTAAAGCTGCCAGAACTTCTGCAAAGACAGCAAAACTGGCAATTCCCCATTTCATATCACATTTTCAAACATATCTCCCTCTTAAATGCTACAGGTCTTCTAAATTTGATGCCAATAAACACATTTTCCCCTTTAAATGTGTCCCAGAAAGCCAAGCAAATCCATTAAACACAGCAAGTGCTACCCCTGGAGCAAATGAAATCAGGCAGCCCAGGCTCACGCTCCCCTGGCTGCTCATTTTTGGGAAGATACTTCTCAATTTTATTGGACATAAAGGTGTGGGAACAGGGGAGGAAGATTCAGTGTCTACATGTCTCTCCCAGAAATGGAAATACAGCTGCTGTAAATGTTCATAAATTTAAATATAACAGAGATTTCAGAAGGAAGAGGCACTTTGAAGCAGGACATAGGGCCAAGGTCCCCGGCCTGGGGTGCAAATCTCCACCTGAGGGTTTTGGAGGCAGGGATGACACAAACCCCACACCTCCTACCCCTTTTGTCATGAGCTTTACCCTGCTGAGGTGGTTCCCAGCAGGGTCCTCACCTCCCCAGGGCACAGGGCTCCTGTGCCCCGGCTGGGGACACCTCCCCTGGCACCAGCTCCTCAAACCCAGCACCCACCAGAGCAGCAGCACCTGCTCCCAGACACCCCAAAGCAGCTGAATCCAAACCTGTCCCCAGTCCCTCACCTCACCTGGGGACAGCAGACACCCCCTCCACGGGCTGCTCCTTCCACAGGGGATCCATCCACACTGGATGCAGCTCCAGCTGCCGCATCTGAGCTTACACAGCAGGATAAAATCCATTTCCTGACAGTTCCACCTGAGGTAACCACCCTGATCCTGCTCCTGAACGCTCCTCGGATCATCCCAGTGCTAATCCCTGAGCAACTGTTTGCTCCTGTAATTTAATCTGAATGGGCAACAGAACTCTTGTAAAAATGAGAGAGAAGACATGACAAGACACACTTCCGTGTGCCTGACAGGAGCAGCAAATGATGGAAGTGAACAGCTCTGAAGGGCTTTTACAATGGTTCACTTGGCTGATTTTGGGCTGTCAGCAAAAATTACCCGTGAGGTGCCCTGCTGGAGAGGGTCTGTCTGCTGCTCCTGCCGCTCCTGCTGCTCCTGCCATCCACACAGCCCAAGCCACGGGGACCCGGCTCTGCTTCCTGAACTATTTGTAAGCCTAATTTGGAAGCTTTTGCTCCATGGCCCTAGAAGCAGTGGAGATGCAGCTCCAGGCAGCACAGGACACAAAGCCCTGGCCAGGAGGTGCAGCCTGGGTGCAGCAGATGGGGTCGGTGAGGGGGCTGGGAGAGCCTGTAACAAAGCAAAGCCGTGGAAAAGCGATCCCCCTGCTCTGATGGGATGCTGTGGGATGAGGGGGCAGGGGAGCAGCACCAGGGACAGTGGAGTGCCAAGGTCCCCAAAGCCAGGCAGAAACTCCTCCCTGTGCAGGCAGCAGGAACCCAAGAAAACTCCTGGGGACTCGGTGGCTGCGATGAAATTGGACTGGAGATGTGGCTGCAGCCCTTGGATGCCGTGGGCAGCTCGAGCTGTGGAGGGAGGTTGTTGTGGGGAACGTGGCTGAGCAGCACTTTGGGTGCCCAGGTGCCACAGGCACACTCTGCCCCCTTGCCTGGGGCCTGGGCTGTGGCTGGAGGAGCCTGGGGGTTTTGTGAGAGCAGCTCAGGGCAGCTCAGGAACATCAGGAAAGTGCAGTTTTCTTCCAGCTCTGCTTTTTTCAACTGTGGAATAAAGACATCTGTGCTGGCCATGAAAGCAGGAACCCCTGGGCCACAGCCTGGGCCATCTCCTGGGCCTCCCCACCTCCGAGCACTCTCTGGAACAAGCATGGATAAGGAGAAAACAATTCCTGCCAAAATCCGAGTTCACCAGGCTGGTGAGAGGTTACAGGATCTGGAGCAGAACCCAAAGCCACAGGAATGCTGGGGTTTAATGCTCACAGCCAAAGGCCAAGTTCCTGATCCTAGAATAACCCAACAAGGAACATGAGCTTGTTGCAGACCCACAGCTTCAGAATGGCCAAAGCCAAAATGCTGAATAGAAACCAGATGTAATTCTGTACATATATATGGATTTAAACACAAAATCCCAGTAAGGAGAGAAGCATTGAACTTCCAGATGCAAACTTTGTGTTTGTTTGCAGCTCTACAGCTGCAGAGTCAACCAAATCCAACCAAATGGGGGGTGACAGCTGAGCCCCAGGCGTGGGTTTGGGCTCGCTCTCCTGGAGCTCACACTGATTGGAGGGGACTGGCAAGAGGGAAACGTGTCCTGACAGCACAGAAAGTCACAGAGGGATGGTTCAACCCCGGCATTTGGGCCAATTTCCCCCATCCAGAGCTCTGGGGACAAAATAGGCAGGTGCAGGAGGAATCCAGAGCAGCTGGGGTTCACCCTGGGAACCTTCTTGGGCCACTGAAAGGTGAAAATCAACAGTTGTGTCCCTTTGGTTGGGGGATCAACTTCCATGGGTGGAAAAGACCAGAGAGCAAGAAGTTTCTTTGCCATTCATAATATCTTTGCCAGCAATGTTAACACCAGCTCTTCTTAAACAATAAAACATCTTCAGCCCCTTCCCCCCATCCTGGCTCATGGATAATATCCAGTATTTCATTTGAGAAGGAAACAAAATGTATCCCACCAAGCAATGCTGAAAACCCTGCTCTGCCCTTAGCAAAATCAATGCTTGAATGGTGCCAGAGGGACAATCAGATAAAGGAGATGCTGGAGGCAGCTCATCCCCGAGCCTGCCCATTGCCAAAGCTTCTCCTGCAGACAGGAACCCCCTGCCACGGCCTGGCAGATGTGCAGGACAGGGCTGTGCAGAGTGCTGGGCAAAGAGCTGAGCAATTTCAGAGCTGAGACGCCAGGAGCATCCCCAGTGGCTCTGGTAGTGGCACCCAGGGAGCAGGGAAGGGACACACCACGCAGCATCCCCCTCTGAGCACTTGTCACACCTCCAGAGCAGCTCCTGTGGGTCCTGCTGTCACCGTGTGCCTTGGAAAAGCAGAGCTGCAGACTCAGAACTCCCATTTTCCATCTGAAGTTAGATATATTTAGTCCAAATGTGAATTTATGCCACCTAATTGTCTCTCTCAATTTAACTCTGCTGCTTTGACAGAATGAAACACCTCCTACAAAAACAAACCGGGGTTCTTCGTGCCTGAGGCAGATCCAGACAGTCCTCTCCTCCCTGGGATTACACAGGAATTCTTCATTATCAGCTGCATCCTTTGCAGTGGGTTCTGCAGTGCTGGGAGATTCTGAGGCACAGATCTGATATTAAGGAACTGCAGTCAGCACAAAGCTGTATTTCTTAATAAAGGAAAAACTCAAAAAAACCCAGTGATCCTGGCCTGATTGATGCCACTTCATTTGCATATGGCCACTAGCAGCACTATGGTTAATTAACATGTATTTTGTGTCTGTAGATGAATATGAAATAATGGCTTTGGTATGGAGGCTTTGGGTATAAATTTCAGCACTGAACAGGTTCACTTCCCTCCTTCTGTATTTCCTGTGTAAATAAGACATCATAACTCCCTGCAAGGGGGTGACACATGACAAAAGCCAAGAAGGATGTACTTGTATTTTAAAGGCAGATGAGTTAATTAGCTCATAAAATGGAAGCACTGTCTGGAGGGGCAGGGATGAGCAACAACACCTTCTTCCAGGGAAAAACTTAATTCTGGGAATATTAACTCTTATGGCTCGGGTTCAGCTCCAGAGGCCTCGATCCAGAACTGCACTTAGGCAGGTGAAGTAGTGCCACCAAAATGAAAAGGGCTGCCCAGGTGCCTGGGAGTTAAGTGCTCTGCTGGATTCCAGCCTGGGCAGCCAGAGGTGGAAATCAATTTCATTTTCTGACCTGCTTCCTGCACCAGCAGCTTCCCCCCAGCTCAGGCAGAGACTGATGCTGCTCCAATCCTAGTGCAGAAAAGCCCAATAGATCCTTCAGTTCCATGGCATCCAGTGCCTCAGCAGTCAAAGCCAAGGAAGTTGGAGTGAACTGCTGAATCCTTATGGAATTTGAGGGAGGATAGGGCTGGGGGTGAGCTCCAGCAGGCGGAGGCTGCCGAGGAGGTCAAGCAGCAGCATCTCCTTACTGAGGGACTCCTGTGGAAACCCTGGAGTCAGAGGAGGGATAGAAGAGGTTAAACACCTCTCAGGCCTTAGGCAGAGGTGCATCAGAGCCATCAGATCATCTCTGAGCCAGCAGTCTGGCTGTGAATAATGAATCACCTCAGAGCAGGCAGAGAGTTCACTGCTGTGAGGGAATTCCCTTCCCAGGGAGCTCCGACTGGGAATGCTGCTCGGAACGAGCGCACAGCGCTCAGTGGGGATCACAAGAACACTCCAGACAAGGATAAATGCACAGGGAAATGTGAATCCTGTCCAGTTGTTCCCACTGTTCTCTCGGGGATGCTCAGGGCAAGGCTCTGTGGTGTCACATCGAGGGACACACACTCAGTCCCAGGGTCCTGCTGCTCATGGGAGGAAAGGGGGATTTTCCAGGATGGCTGGAGGAGATAAAGGATGAGGTCCCACTGAATTTGGTTGGGAATTTTCTCCTCCTTGCTGCACTGAAGCAGTCCCTCAGGTCTGGGAAAGCTGTGGGAGAAGGCAGCCAGTGAATGTGAGAGGACCAAACAGCTGCTGCTCCTGAGCACTGCCACGTGTCCTGGCAGAGTCCCAGGATGCCAATGCCTTCCCTACACACAGAAGGTGCTGCAATTCCTACCCCAACCGAGCTTCAGGCACACAAAATCCACCTGGACACAGCAAACCAGGCCCAGCGAGCTCAAGGATTTGCCTGGATCAGAGCGAGCCAAAGACCGGAATTGGCACCATCCAACCCGGATCCTTCCCAAAGAGCCTTTCCCAAAGCCTTGGAGCCAGGCAGGACCGTGCAGGCAGAGTTAAAGCCCTGCTCTGCACTCGGGGCACGTGGAGCTGGTGGCAGCACAGCGGGAGCACACCCGGCCACCCCTCAGGCCCAGGCAGGAGCAGGGACCGCAGCACAAACACGGGGCTGGGTTTGGGCAGCGCCGGGGTGGCAGTGGCACCATCCATCCAGCCTGGCCCTGGGCTGACAGCAAACACAGGGCTCTGAACCACCCCAAAACCAGGGGTTTGGGTGTCCAAGGGGGATCCAGGAGGGATGCTGGGTCCTGCAGCCACAGGGGGTGGTGCAGGAGTGTCTTGGGGTGACTTTATGATGTGTATCCCCTATCGCCACTCTATGTCCAGAAGATGAATCCTGTGCCTTTCTCTGCCTTTAAAACTGGGTGCGAGAGAGAAAAATAAAAATCCAGAGGAACTTTTCCAAAGCAGTTCGGTACTCCAGGGACACTGCTGTCTCTCTCGGCGTTGCTGCTGCGGGGAGAAGAGCGGAGAAAAGCACCGTCCGGTTTTTTCCCAGCTCTTGGCTCCTTTCCTCAGAAGAGAGAGAAGGAGAGTTAAACTTTCTTTTTCCTGGGACGTTGTTTTTTTTCCTTCTTCTTCTCTTCTGGACTGTTCAAGAATACCAGAACACACCAGGAGAACTTTCCACCGAGGCCCAGAGGGGGCCCAGGCCGACCCAGCTCCCAGGAGGAGGAGAGAGGCCACACCCAGAGAAGGACTCTGAAATCTTCCCAGGTTTCTTTCCACAGTGAGAGATTTTATTGTTTAGCATTATTCTATTTTTTTCTGTGTATTTGTTAAATAAATAGGTTTTTTTCCCCTTCACTTTCCTCCGAGGAAAATTCTTTTCTTTCCTGAACCTGGCTGGGGGAGGGGCGGCTGTAATCTGCCTTCTGTCAGAGGATATTTTCCTCCAAATTTTCCTCAACCCGGCACAAGGAGGCAGAAAGGCCTCCCTGAATGTGGAGTGCAGCTGCCTCGCGGCAGGGCTGGGACAGTACCTGGTCACAAACACTTCATTGTCACTGCAGTTTCCTGCTGACTCTGCAGGGCTGGGATGGATGCGGGCAGGGAAATGCTGTCAGTCTGTTCCTTGCCACCCCATCAGGCTGTCAGCTGCCTTCCAGCTGCATTCCCTGTCCAGGGGGAGTTCAAATGAGAAGGAAATGCAGCTTAACCAGCTCTGAGAGCCCCGGCTGAAGCAAGGGCTCGTGGAAAACTGGGGGTTGTTTGTGAAAATGAACAGGTTTGACCTCAAAGTCCTTGAGAGAGGATGACAGCAAAGCCTCACAGAGACCCCAAACACACCAAAAGCTGCTTGGGATTTTTTAACTCCAAGCTTTTGGGTTGAAAATCATAGGAGTGGAAAAGCACTGATTACATCTTACCAGGAATAATCCTCGAGCTTAGGAGAAATCTGGAGTCAATGAAGAGAGAGTCTTATCCCTGGAAACAGCCAGCACTCAGTGAGCCAGGGCTGCTCCTGCCCTGCCTGAGTCTCCACACACCAGAAGAGGGATAAAATCGACTTTGTGGCTCTGGCTGAGGTGGGAAGGATGCACAGCCCCAGCAGGTGCATCACAAGTGAGTCTGCTCATAAGAAAGGACAGATAAAAAGACCAAAAAATCCCTTTGCTTTGCAGTCATGACAGGCAGGGAGCTTTCCCAAGGCTTTAGGAATATAACGGGATGAAAAAACGCCTCATTCCTCACCTCAGTTCATTACGAGCCTCATTTCTTGGTGGGAAGCTCCACATCACATTTACCGTGGCATTTCCCAAGGGTGTTTTTTTGTCAGGAGACAAAGTTCAGTTTTGCTAGGAGTTGGATTTTTGGGAGAGACGAGCCTGCTTTTTCTGGTTTATGGGGTAATTTTTGTCCCAGACACCACAGCACACGCCCAGAGCAAATGTGCTGATGCTCACCTTGCACAGGGAGGAGTGGGGGCAGATCTCAGTGCTCGTTCCAGGCCCCCAGGAATGCTGTGGAGGACAGTTGTCCTCCAGGGAGAGCTGCTATAAAACAGCTTCCAGAGGGCCGAACTTTGCTGCAGCTCAGCAATTCCTGACCAAATGGCAGCCTCCAGGCCCTCGGGGAGCCAGGGCTGCTCCAGCTCATGCATCATCCCCGCAGTAATGAGATCCCAGGGCTGGAAATGGGGCCGTGGCCCAGGCAATGGGACAGGAAGGGCTGGCCCAGGGGGCCCATAAAGAAGGGAAGCAGTGTGCCTTGCAGGATGCTGGGTGAGATGGAATTGAAATTATTTATTTCCCTGGTGGCACCCCCGTGCCAGCTCCTGCTGCAGGGAATTCCCTGAGTGCTCCCCACCGCAGCACGGAGTGGCTGGGGACAGGTCCTGGGTGGGGCAGCACTGAGGGATGCCTGGGGATGCAGATGGAGGGATTCATCCCAGCCAGCTCTGCCAGGGAGCCTCGGCTCCCAGGGAACAAGGGACACGGCCTCAAGCTGCACCAGGGGAGGCTCAGCTTGGACATCAGCAGGGATTTCTTCCTGGAAAGGGCTGTCAGGCACTGGAACTGCCCGGGGAGGTTTGGTTCCCATCCCTGGAGGTGTCTGAGGAACACCTGGATGTGGCACTCAGTGAAAGAGGGAAAATGCAGACTCAGTGCCTCCTTTGCCACCTCTCTCCCCTCAGAGGATGGAGAGCTGGAAGCCCAGGAGAAGTTAAAGGGATGGAAGTCATGCCCAAAAAATACAGAGTGGGATGGAAAGCCAAAAACCAACTGTTCTGGGGACACTGGAGGTGTTTTGGTGTCCCCAGGCTGGTGTGAGCAGGTGTGGGAGCACCTGCTGGAGGAGCAGCCTCAGTGGACAGAGCCCATGAGAGCCAAATTCCACAGCAGGGGAAATTCAAACCTCACCAAAATGCAGCGGAAAGAGTAACCTGGATGAATTCTGCTGAGCAGGAGAAGCAGAGCCAGAGCAAAGCTGGGCCCGGCAGGAGCTCCCTCAGGGTTTCAGCGCCATTTTCTGAAAGCCACTGGTGAAGGGCACCAACAAACCAAACTCTGCCGAATCCATGAACCTGCCCAGCCCCTTGTCCTGCTCCCCACAGCCCAACAGCCACAGCCATGCTGTCCCTGCTCTCCACTGGATTTCACCACCCAGGCCCCCCAATGGGCTCTGACCATGGCCCGGCGTTAAACCAACCCCTGACAGATCCCAACCACTGCCTGCCAGAGGCACCAATACCATGAAAATCAGTAAAAAGCTGACACCTGCCAGAGTCTCAAGTGACAACGAGGCATGGCTGAGTCCTGAAATAGATTTCTTCACCCACCAGTGACTCTCACACAGTTATTGCACGGGCACAGCCATCACATGTCCCAGCAAAGATGATCAGTGTCTTCCCAGCATAAAAATCAGCTTGTCAGGGACAACAGGAGAATCAGCTGGGGTGAAAATATCAGTCCTTTCTCCCTCCTCTACCTGTCCCATCAGCCAGCAGATAACAGGGGTGACAAACCCTTTGCCGTCAGGAGGGAAGTGAGCCAGGATCCTCCTGCCATCCCCTTCCCGAGGAGGGACAGCCACAACCCCCAGCTCCTCCTGCTCGGAAACAATCCAAACACAGCTCCATCTCCATGGAGAGGGCTGGGATGAAAAGGGATGAAAAGCATTTTACCAGTTTAGAAAATGAGAGCAGAGCTTCAGCTAAAGCACCCTCGAGCACCCACCGTAAATCCTGAGCTGGCAGCTCAAATGCCAAACCTCAGAGCTGAACTCACACTTGTGCTGATTCCTGCTCTGAAAATAAATGCAGGCAGTGATTGGATATTGTTCAGGGGTGGAAATATTTCTTCCAACCACGCCACAATCACTTTGAAGAGCAAATTCTCCTCTAACAGGGGTCCAGGTACAAATAAACAGATAGAGGTCGTGTATTCCTGGTGTATCAGTGTTTCTAAGAGCTTGTCCAAGGTCAGTCCTACCCTGACTCTGATTTTCCTCCAAACTGACTTGATTTTTATTTGGAAATATCATTAAGCCCCAATTTCTAAGTGGATTTTGGTGTCTGACTGACAGATAAAATACTTTTGAAATACTGGTCTTGAGTTTATATCATTGGCAGGTTTGGGTTGTGGGTTTTTTTGTTTGATTGTTTCAACCTCTTTTGATGGTTTTCTTTGATTTTTGCTGAACTGCAGGAGTCTCCAAGGTCCTGGCAAGGCATCAGCAGGTCTGGGGGAGCTGCTCCACGCTCCTTGTGCCTGGAGGTGGAGGAGGGAGAGCTGGTCCATCCCCACCCAGCTTCATCCCACAGGTCAGGCTGGGCCACCTGCGACTCCCACAGCTGATAAATAAAATTTCTCCAGGTTTTAGTGGCTCCCCTGTCGCTCTTTCCACAACTTGCTGTAACTCCAGCATTTCTTTCCCTGAAAGGTGAGCACAGAGCTTCATTCCCTGCTGGAGGGAGTCCAGCTCTGGGGTCCCAGAACAGGAAGGACACGGAACAAGTCCTGAGGTAGCCATGAGCCCCTCTGGAGCCCCTCTGGAGCCAGACTGGGAGAGCTGGGGGTGCTCACCTGGAGAGGAGAAGGCTCCAGGGAGAGCTCAGAGACCCTTGCAGGGCCTAAAGGGGCTCCAGGAGAGCTGGAGAGGGACTGGGGACAAGGGATGGAGGGACAGGACACAGGGAATGGCTTCCCACTGCCAGAGGGCAGGGCTGGATGGGATATTGGGAAGGAATTGTTACCTGGGAGGGTGGGGAGGCCCTGGCACAGGGTGCCCAGAGCAGCTGTGGCTGCCCCTGGATCCCTGGCAGTGCCCCAGGCCAGGCTGGACATTGGGGCTGGGAGCAGCCTGGGACAGTGGAAGGTGTCCCTGCCCGTGGCAGGGGCTGGATGAGCTGGCTTTTACCATCCCTCCCAACCCAAGCATTCCGTGATTCCACGATTCCCATGCCACAGGAACACCACTCCCTGTGCTCCGTGCACATAAATCCCCTGGCTTGGCAGCACCAGACACCTGCCCTGATGGATCTAGAGGACAAATCTGGGGGGAAAAGTCCGGGATATAAAGAGGAGATGCCAGGCTTTTCTTCTGGAGATACTTTAGAAGATCCACCCCGAGCCTCAGCCCATGTAACAGCAGCAGTCAAAGCAGCTCAAGTCAGTCGTTAAACCTCAAAGGGATCCCTGAATTGTGCTTGACTTAATGAATCCAGTAATCGATTCCTGCTGCACAAATAAGGTGTGGGATGGATCAGCTAATAAGCATTCCCAGTTAATTGCTTTCTTCAAGTGACAATTTGTACAAATGATACCATCAAAGTAGTAATAATATCCCTATTGATTAAATTAATCTCCAAAAGACAACTCAAATAACTTTAATTAGCAATGCATGACACAAGCACAAAATGCTCTGAAAACAACCTTGCAGCCCATCCCAGAGTTTGAAATCGTGGCACAGACTTTGGCATCTTTATTCCAGCAGATACACACAATTTTATGGAGCATCTTCAGGGAATGTCTGTGACTAACCATGGAAAGCCATTAATGCTCCCTGCAGCGAGGCACAGAGCACAGGCTGCCTCCCCACTTAGTCACACCCTCTGAAAACCACAAACAGCTCCAAAAGAAATGAAAACTTTTCAGCAAAAGGAGCGGGGATGGGGACCGAAGTTCTCTGTGCCAAAATTCCCACCTGGAGTTGCTGGGGACCCACAGCAGCAGCAGCACTGTCAAGCCACGAGAACTGGGCACCAGGTTTATGAAATGAGAGCAGAAACTCCTTCAGAACAGGAAAGGGTTAAAGAACTGACCCAAAGCTTGTTCAGAGAGAGCAGGAGTGGAGCTGGGCCAGGAGAAGGGGACACAGCACCCACAGACCTCACAGACCCCACAGACCCTGCAGACCCCACAGACCTCACAGACCCCAGAGACCCCAGAGACCCCACAGACCTCATAGACCTCACAGACCCCACAGAACACACAGANCATAGACCTCACAGACCCCACAGCACCCACAGCCCTCACAGACCCTGCAGACCCCACAGCCCCCACAGACCCTGCAGAACCCACAGACCTCACAGACCCCACAGACCCCGCAGCTTCCCCAGGATGGGCAGGGGAGCCTCGAGCAATGGAATTGAGGAATCCCAGAGTGCAGAGAGCCCAGAGCCACCCTGGCAATGGGACCGACAGGGCTCTTTTTTTAAGGGTTTTTAGGGGGTTTTTAAGAGGCTCCTGCAGGCCTTTCCTCATTTTGCTCACTGAATTCAGCAGCAGAAACAGAAACGCAAGGCCCAGGTGTTTCCCCACAGCAGGTACAGCCCAGCTCATTTTACACCACTTACAGAATCATGGAGTTCTTCAGGTTGGAAAATTTCTCTGAGATCTCTGAGGTCAACCATGCCCCCAGCACTGCCAAGGCCACCAGTGCACCACGTCCCCAAGTGCCACTGCCAAGGCCACCAGTGTCCCACATCCCCAGGTGCCACATCCCCACTGTTCAACCCCTCAGGGATGGGGACTCCCCCACCCTGAAGCACATTAATAAAACAGGACCCCTTAAAGGGCTTTGTCCCTTGCAGGTTAGTCCAGTCCAACCCTCTCAATTCTTTATTTCAATTTGTTATTCAGATTCCTTGACCGAATTTCCCACTACAGGCTTAACCTGTGCTTTTGCCTCAAATGCTGCACATTTTCCATGTCTTTCTTGTATCCTCTATGGATTTATTGTTGTTCTTCAGGCAGTTTTGGCTTTAGATTTTTCTGATATTGTGGGGCCAGAACTGCTACCAGGGTTTGAGGTGAGGCTGCACCAGTGCAGAGCAGAGAGGGACAATCACATCCACAAAACATTTAAAAAGTGTCCCAGGATTCCCAGAACAATGATGGAATTTGCTCCATCATCTAAAACCAAAGAAAGACTCCCTGCATTTATTTTCATCCAGGAATCACTGAAACAACTAAGGAACCCCCAGATTGCTTTTGGGACTCCAAACAGCCACTTCTCAGGTAGAACAGCAAAATACCCACAAAAAGCCTTCATAATTTTCTATTCACTGATCCTTAAAAGGATTTTATTAACCAAGAGTCCTTCTTTGCTGCTGTGTCATGAGATCTTGGTCACTAAATAAGACACTTGCACAGAGATTGATTTCTGGAGCTCAAGAATCTTTAAAATTCTACTTTCTGTGTAGTCTTACAAGGCAGATTTTTAAGTATTTTGGCTCTCAAAACCACCAGTAATTTAAAAACCTTGACCAGAACCCACAGCATGAGTGTGAAAATGGATGGCTTAGAAACTCAAGCTTGGGAAAGTCACTTGGGGAAGAGAAGGATTATTTTTTCCCAAAAGGATGTTTATTGGCCTTTCTAAAAAATCTAGCACATGAAAAAGAAGAGGACAAATGCTCACCCCTTTCTCTGAGACATTGATCTGGTTTTTCCAGTTAAGAAGCCAATCTTCAGTGAAATCCTCCAAACCAGGCAAATGAGCTGAATTATTGTGAGAAGAGCAGTTCCACACCGAGACCAAAAACTCCAAATCCACACAAAGCAGGAGAGCCACGGGAGGAGCAGGGTTTGGAGAGGGATCTCTCCAGCCCCACTGCAGAAGGAGCAGCAATCACTTCACAAGGAGAGGAGCTCTGTGGCACATTTAGAGCCTTTAATTTCCACTTCCTTGTTTAAGTGAGATTATTGCTCCCCATAGCCAACAGCACTAGATTTCTGCCTTGCCAGCAAAGCAAATATCCTCTGGTAAATCTCGGAGCTGAACAATGATTTTTCATTTTTGCAACAGCACAATCAATGCAATTTTCCAGTTAGAAGTCTCCAGCCTCCCCCTCTCAGCTCGTTAACGCACGAGTGTCGCGCTCCAAACCATGCCTGGGAGAATCTCCGCAGGCTCTGCCATCCCAGGTTGCTCTGAACACCGAATTCATCACTGATGAATCACTTCAGTGTGTGTAAACACTCGAATCACGAAGCCAGATCTAATACTGTACACAGTAATCAAGGGATGGTGTCGGGGTGGAGGCACCGAGGCAGTTCTGCAATCCTGGCTTGCAGAGTTCCACCGTTCAAAGCAGCTTCTGTGCTTGTGAACACGTTTAATTTGCAGATGCTAAATGCCTGGAAACAATTTGCAGGCTTTGTGTCTTCCTGGGACACTCACAGCAGTCCCAGCACCCTAAACACTGCTCACCCAACAGTGATTTTCCTGGTATTTAAGATCCCTGTAACTTCCAGCAACACTGCGACAGCACAGCCAGGTTCAGGCTGGAAACGCCCTTTCATTTCAGCAGCTTTTTGCATTGGATCAGACAGATTAAAATCCAGGAAAAAAATTAAAACTCACCCCTAAGGTAATTTTTCTCCCTTAAAGTGAAATTAAAATGCTGTGAATCCCATCACCTCCCAGCTCCCCTGAAGGACTCTGGTAACTGTTCAGGCCAGCTCAGTAAAAGCTTTGGGTTCCTTAAATACTGCAAGCTGAGATTTTTCTTGGCACAAACCTTGATGCCCAGCTCGATGTTCTCCCCTCCATACACGTCCATGCCGGGGTCCAGCAGCCCGATCTCTCCGAAGAATTTCCTGTTCACCACGAATGAGCAGCCGATCATGGCCGGGGTCCTGCACCAGGAGAGACCACAGGAATGCACAGTTAGGGACGTTTCCCAATCCTTACTGGGCTATGGGCTCATTTCTGCAAAGCTGTGGGGTTCAGGTGCTTCCCACCACTGGTTATCTCAAAGACTTGTGGACATGAGTGAGCTCTGTGCCTTTGAAGACATTATTTTACCATTGCAATCAAATTGTCCAAAAATTTTACCATTGCAATGAATTGCACAAAATCCAAGCTCATTTCAGTCTGCACAGACTGGAGAAAGGGTTTTCCTGGGGTTAAACTATGGAGGAGCTGTCAGGTTGTGGCTTTGCTGGAAATCCCTTGGGGTGTCTGTGGGCAAGGGCACAACCTCTGCCCACAAATGAGGGAAATACAAAAATGCCCTTTCCTTTCTCTGACTTCCAGCATGGAGTGGACTTCAGGATGGAATCTACTTTTTAGGGTATTCCAGGAAAGAGGGTTTCCAGTTGGAATCGCAAAGGAGCCATCACTGCCAGCAACAAGCTTGCTGCAGATTTGTAGCAGCAAATCCTTTAAAACCCGTTTGCAGAACCATCTGTGGGGTCATTTCCCAGCTCCCCCAGTATCAGCAGGGCGCTGGGGCAGGGATCAAGGTGTCACATCCATCCTGCACCTTGTGCCCTCCAGCTCAGGGCTCTCAGCTCACACCGCAGGAGCAGCCAGGAACAGGGGCTGGGCAGGGAAATACCAGAGAAAACTGGGAGCATCCGTGGAATAGCACAAAGAGGGAGGAAAACCACAGTGCCAGGGGTTAATCTGTCAGAACGGTGCGATTTTAAGGAAATCATAGATGGCTGTGTTTACTAATGACCCTCATTACCCTCAAACCCCTGGACCAGCTCTCCAGCTGCTATGGCCACCCTGAGATGAGGATGCAGTTGTGCTTCACACACTGTGAGATCACATTTCAGGGGGTTTTTGGAGTGCTAACACCGCTACCCTCTCCTAAACCTTCGCTTTGCCCAGAGCCCAGTGCTGAACAGTCCCGAGCGGTTCTGCCTGGGGACACTCAGCTGCTGCTGCCATGGTGTGTGCAGAGTCTGCTGCTGGGATACTCCCTGTGCTAAAACAGAACCAGAAAAAGCTTTCTCCCATTTGCCTGCTGCTCTTTGAATCCACACTGTCAAGGAAAAACCCAGGGACCCACTGAGCCCCGCAGGGAGGTGCCAGTGAATTTTACAGTGAGGTGCTGCCAGGGTTTGATTTTTTGGGGCGTTCCAGGACTCCCCTGCCCACCCTGAGCTCCGAGCTCTGAGCAGGGGGATGGGATGGCCCATGGCAATCCCACACCACCTAGGAATGCCTGCTCTCCAGAGGGAAGCTGGAGACATAGGAATGGGGCAACAGGGTCCTGTGTTTTAACAGCAACCCCAAATCCTGGCTCAAAGCCCATTCCAGCCCTGTCCAAGGCTGGGCTAAGCAGGTTTGGCCTGCAGAGGTGGAGAACAGCCCTGAGCTCACCCAGCCCTGGCTCACAGACAGCAAGACCCAGGCTCCAGGTCTCCATCCACACCTCACACAGTGCCCAGATCTGCCACAGGAGCTCCTGGGGTCCCCAGGGCAGCCCAGGACTCAGTAATTCCAAGGATTTCACAGCTCAGCTCCACCAACAGCCGCCAAACTCATCTTGGTGAAAACCATGAGTTCCTCGGATGAAAACTTTTGCCCACTTTAATATTATTATTTATAGACATTTTAATACTTCTAATAGAAAGCAGAAGAGCTGGGTGCTGCTGCCACGTTAAATTAGCTCCAGTTGGAATCCATCAGAGGGTTTTTCCAATAGATTTCTTCCCTGACAGCTGGCTCAGCCTTCCTTCCATGGAGCAGGATAATGTTTCATGGTTTGCTGCCACGCTGGTACTTAAGATTTCAATTCTCTTGCTTTATTTGTAGCAAGTTAACTGCCATTAACAGAAACAATTCCTTCTGAAATGATAACCACCTCACAGATGCCAAATCTAATAGTTCCATTATCCTACATTACCTCCTGGAATTTAGGAGAAGGGAAAATTGCTCTGGTTTTATCCGGAGTATGAACAACCCAGTTCATCTCCTCCACTGGGAATAGGTGTGGAAACCTCTGACTTCTCCAGTCAAAACCTGTTAAAGGCACTCAGGGGAGAGGTAAAAGCCAGAAAAGGAATCCAGGTGAAAGTTCCAGACAAAGGAAACTGCATTTTTGACCCAATAATGTGGATCACTGGGAGCTCTCAACCAGGTAGACGAGGTTTTGTGGGCTAGAAACAGCTCAGGAGCCATGAACAGGAGCTGCACCCTGAGAGAGCTTCTCTCATTGCTATTTATAAATCATGGAATGGGTTGGGAGAGACCTTAAAGCCCATCCCATTCCACCCTGACACAGGCAGGGACACCTTCCACTGTCCCAGGCTGCTCCAAGCCCCAAAGTCCAGCCTGGCCTTGGGCACTGCCAGGGATCCAGGGGCAGCCACAGCTGCTCTGGGACATCAATTCCAGCCCCTCCCCATCCTCACAGGGAACAATTCCTTCCTGAGACTTCACAATGTGACTTCACTTCGTAAAGCACAGAGCCACCAATCCTTCCCAAAATTCTCCTGCAAACAGCTTAGCTGGGATTTAGCAACTCCACCTTCACATTTTCCCCTTCCCCATTGTGCTGCACGTCCTGTTCCAGCCCAGGACACCGGGACGCTCCCGAGGCACCGCTCCTGGTCCCTCAAGCAATCCAAATTAAGTGCTCCATTCTCTTCTGTAACAATGCCTCCACATTAAATAAATGAGGAATCAAGCAGCGCTCAACAATTTCAATAAAAAACACCATTTGATTTGGTGGTAAATCCTTCAAAAAGGTGGCCGCTGACAATAATGGATTGCTCATCCCCAACAAAATAATGGCCTGCAGACAAAGAGCTGATAAAGCCTCTTGTTCCTCTGCCCCTTAATTAAAAGCATTAACAGAGCTTGTTTTTAAAAATCACCCAGCTCAGCCGAATGCATTTTTACTTGTCCCCATAGCTATTCTCCCTTTTTCCTTTAATGAGAAAGGAAAAGCAGAATTTGGCAGGAAGGAAGAGCAGAGATGCTGGGCAGAATCCTTGGGTTTGTATCCAGAACTCCACAGTGTTCCTTCCTTGCCATTCTTTTGGTTGGTTCCTCTAAAGAACAAGTGAAAAAAGGTCAAGAAGAGCAGCTTTTCTGAAATATCCTCCTCATGGATCTCTAAATAAAGATGAAGGAGATACAGGGAAAAACATTTATCCTGCTCTATTAAGTTACTTTAATGGTCTTCCTTTCTTTAGCTCACAGTTATCATCTAATGATTAAAAAGTCTCAAGGAGATTGCTCCTTCCATTCGAGGAAATTAATTTTCCCCCACAATTGGATTTGGTTTCCAATTTTACACTAAAGAGCAGGTTATAAAATATGTAGAAAAAAGATATTAAAAAAATAATTAGTGGTTGTACCACTGACTGCAAGAGGCTGAGAGCAGCCTGGAAGAACTTCCAGGGAGCCCAATTCCTGTTAAACTGCTGCTGGTTTTAATGAACTTGGATCATGGAGCTGCTCGCCTTCCACACCACAAGGCACTGCCCCCCATTTGGGACATCTGGGACAGTCCTTTACCTGCCCCGAAGGAAGTTCTTTGTCCCTCTCCCAACCCTGCCACTCCTAATTTAACACACAGAATTCACACATCCAACAATCAGGGAATCATGGAATGGGTTGGGTTGGAAGGACCTTAAAGCTCATCCAGTTCCACCTGGCAGGGACATCTTCCACTGTGCTAGGGTGCTCCAAGCCCCATCCAGCCTGGCCTTGGACACTGCCAGGGATGGGGAATCCATGGAAAAACTTCTGCCAGGGCCTCCCCACCCTCACAGGGAAGGATTTATTCCCAATATCCCATCTATTCCTGCCCTCTGGCAGTGTGACCCCACTCCCCTTGTCCTGTCCCTCCAGTTCCTGATGCAGGGTCCCTCTCTGCCTTCCCTGTGGCCCCTCCAGACCCTGGAAGGTGCTGTGAGGTCTCCACACAACCTCTTCTTCCCCAGGCTGAGCAATCCCAGCTCTCTCAGCCTGGCTCCACAGGGGAGGTGCTCCAGTCCCTTTATCAACTTTGTGGCCTCCTCTAGCCTTGCCCCAACAGCTCCATGTCCTCCCCACACTGGGGACACCAGAACTGTGCAGGGCTCCAGGTGGGGGCTCATGAGAACAATCCTATTTTCCATTTTGAGATTTCCATTTTGAGACTGAGATTCCATCCCCCCTCCTGCTGCCTCTCTGCACCTCCCTGATCCAGCTGGGGCTCACTGGTGGGGCCCAGCATCTCAGCAGGAAACTCCGGGAGCCTCTGAGCTCCAGGGCTGAAAGCCAACCAACTCACAATGTGTAGAAAATATCAGGTAAATTATCAAATGAAAGCCCCTGGCTTTAATTAGTGGCCTATCGATGATTTCCTGATGACAGCACGGAGGGGAATGACACCACCTTTATTTTCAAGTGACACTCTGGGATAAAACACTGGATTTTCTCTTGGCCAGAGGCAAGATTAAGGAGCTGCCTGCAAAAGAAACAACTGTCAGTGCTGTCCCCTCCGTGCTCAAGGAATAAATAAATACTAAAATCTGGGATGAGAAACACAGGTTTGTACAGGAGAGTATTTGTGTGGGAATGGAAGACGAGGATGCGGCATTAGGGATTGACCCCTGTGCTGATCAAACAGGGACAGCCAGAGCCTGCCCCAGGCAGAATCCACCCAAACCCTCTGCTCCACAGCAGCCAGCTGTGCCCTGGGAATCAGGGATGCCAGCATGGAGCCTCCAGCTCTGACTGCTCCCTGACCAGTCCAGCCACTGCAGCACCACACTGGGCCCAGTCTGAGCTCAGCAGGATGGCTCTGAGGGGCAGCATCCCTGCCGAGTGTCCCCTGGCCACCCTGGTGCTGCCCCCACGCCCAGGTGACATCCTGTGCTCAGGGCACCTGCAGCCAACTCCTCTGCACAGCCACGGAGGAAAGCTCTGCTCCCTCAGGGCCTGGGGCAGAGAAAGGGAAGAGGAGAGGAGCTGGAGGGATGCAAAAATCACCGGAAAGCAGCAGGCTTGGTTTCCAGTGGCACTTGGCCTCTGGACCATCCACTCCCTTGGGAACGGCCCCACAGAGCCTGCCCTGGCCCCTGGGGTCCCTGGAGGGGGAGGCTGGGATGGGAGAGGTCGGGCAGAGCCTGGAGCTGGAGGGAGCCCATTCCCCGAAATGGGATTGCACCGGGACGAGAGGAGGCCCAGCACAGGGAAATGGGGTCAGGCAGGGCAAACCAGAGACCCGGAGACAAAGCTGGCCCTGCCCCACCTGCCCATTGTCCCCCTCAGCTTCGTCCCCCTCCCTGTCCTCAGGGAGGGCTGGGCCACATCCAGGAGGCCACAGAGTGAGGGTGAGGCAGAACCCCCCTGCCTGGCCCTGGCCCTCTCAGCCTTCTCCCCACGGGCTCCTCAGCCACAACCCCACATACGCGGTGCCTCCATCCCACCCCTTCCTTCAGCCCCATCCCAGCTCCTCCCAACCCCAAACATGCGGTGCCTCCATCCCACGCCTTCCTTCAGCCCCATCCCAGCTCCTCCCAATCCCAAACAAGTGGTGCCTCCATCCCACCCCTTCCTCACCCCCATCCCAGCTCCTCCCAACCCCAAACATGTGGTGCCTCCATCTCACCTCTTCCGTAGGCACTGGAAATGTCTGCCCAGGGAGGGGGTGTACACTCTGTCCGCGGAGGTTTTTAACAAAGTCTGGACGTGGCACTCCGTGCCGTGGTTTAGTTGATGAGGACGTGTTGGGTCATAGGTTGTACTCAATGATCTCAAAAGTCTTTGCCAACCTGGTTCATTCTATGATTCCTCACTTCCATCCCAGCTCCTCCCAGCCCCAAACAGTGGTGCCTCCATCCCAACCCCTCCTTACCCCGTCCCAGCTTCTCTGAATCTCAAACGCCCCAGGCAGGCAGGGTGCATTCCGTGGGGCAGGATTTGCTTTGGAAGTGACCTCAGCCCATGGATTTCTGCAGGAAGGGCCGAGTGTCCGAGCCCAGGGTGTCTGGAGGAGGCTGCTGGCACTGCCCAGGCAGGAGCCTGATGGCAAAAGCCCAAAATCCAGTGTCACACACAGCACATCTCCAAAGGGGAACCACACATTCCCTGCCTCCACTGTGGGACACCTCCATGCAGAGCAGGAGCGGGGAAGAGCCACACTCCCAGTGCCCCTGCACTGCCAGGGGAACGGAGAAAGCTGGACGTGCTTCCCAGGAATGTGATCCAATGTCCGTGAAGGAATGGCTTCTCAGCCCCCAGCAGCGTCCCTTCCTCATCCCATCCCCAGGGCAGCATCTCCAGGAGCTGTTCCTGGAACGACGCCGGTGTCCCTGCCCCAGTGCCCTGGGTTAATTGTCTGTTTCCAATGGGTTTATTTCCCTGCTGCTTCTAAGTACTACAGAACCTGTGAAACAAATTAAAAATAAGAGATAGCACATAAAAGAGATGCTGGATTGAATGGCTTCGCTGAATTTACTGGAGATTAATACCACTTAAACTCTGAATGGCAAGGAGGCTGTGAAAACTGTATTTTTTAAAAACCTCTTACATCTACCCACGCTTGTGACCTTGCTGAACACACGTTTGACTTTGTCACTGTTCTCTGCCAGCTCTGGGACTTCAGGCAAAGCATTTAACTCCTTTCTGTCTCTGTTTCCTCCTCGGTCAGGTTGAGTTTAACACCTGGATGCTGGTGAGAACAACCATTTCTGAATCAGTTTAGTGCTTTCCCCACTGGAGCTGCTGAATTCACTGCTGATATCACCGTGGGTGCCAGACCCCCCAGTCTCTGGGGAGAAAAGCACTGGTGGTAACAACCTTCTGAGCAAGGATGTTTCCCAGCCTTGCTGCCAACCCCAGCAGCATGCAAAGCTGGTGCCCACCCCGTGCTCAGGCACAGCCTGGGAACCACTGCTGGTTTCTATTTCCTTCTGCAAGCTCAATGGCAACATTTCCCCTCCAGGATGAAAACTGTTGCCTCAGCCACTGCCTAAAGCATTTTCCTTCCTGGTGTGTTCTAAAACCCCACGGATGTCCCAGCACTGAGGATCGCTGGGTGCTTGGACAACTCCTTCATGTCCCAGGCACTTCTTGCAGGAGTTCCCAGATGGATGTGCTGCTCTAGGTTGCCAAAATGCTCATGTGCAGGGAGCAACTGTCCCCAACTCTCTGTGTTTTGTCACCTGAAGTGAAACTCCAGCCCCAGGATCAGGGCTGATCCTGTTCCCATAGCAGGAGCCCTCATGCCAAATCCCATCCAGCTCCCACATCCAACCTGCTGGGATCTCACAAAAGGCACCAACCTCGAAAACCCTTCCAGGCTGAGAGCCATGAGCTGGGCTGAGCCTTGCTCAGGGCCAGGAGAACGTGCAGGAGGTGTTTGGGGTTGTTCTCCATCGCTGGAAATAGCCCCAGGTGACATCTCTGGTGCTCCTCTCCTCTCTGTCATAGCAGGGGCAGCATTTGGGGGCTGCACTCTGAGTCCCAGAGTGCAAACCCCAGAGAAGCCACCTTGGCCAAGTATCAGCAGCATCAGCAGTGGATTTAGCAGCTCTAGTGGGGAAAGCAGTAAACTGATTTAGAAATGGTTTTTCTCACCAGCATCCAGGTGTTAAGCTCACCTGACAGAGGAAGAAACAGAGGCACAAAGGAGGTAAGTGCTTTGCCTGAACTTGGCCAAAGTTAATTTGACAATTTCCTTCAAATGGGGCTTGGTGCTGTTCAGAAATCAAGGAAATAGCTGCAATGGCAGGATTGTCCCTCGGGATGAACTTGGAACAGGGCTCCTCGTCTGGGCCATTTCCTGGCAGCTGCAGGGCTGTTCCTGGAGGCATTCGGGGATACCCCGTCCTTCCCTGTGGGGGGACCCTCTGGCACACAGGGACGTGTCCAGGTGCCTCCCCAGAGCTCGGGGGGCTGAGGATCCTTCCCACAGCCCCTGCAGCACATCTGCAAACATCTGCATGCCGGGGTTTGACCCTTAACGGGCCCCATTTATCCACCAAGGCAGAACTGGAGCAATAACTGTGATGGCCCACTGTGATTTCCCAGGGACCCTCCCACAGGAGAGGCCACACAGAGTCTCAGGTTCGGAGCTGAGATAAAGCAGAGCAGGGTTTTCCTTTGTGCACTGGCTCATACTGGAAGCCACCGAAAAATGCATAAAAGATGCAAGAAAAATGCTTTCCATGCCTGGAAAGCCACTGCAGATCAAGGCAGGGCACAAAGGAAGCTCGGATTAGCAGAGACGAGGAGTCAGGAAGGCTCAGTACTTGGCTAACCTGGTTTTATTTCCCCTCTGTGACTGTCCCCGAAAGCTGTGCCCCTCAGAGCAGATCTGGAAATTGCTGTTCCCTTTTCCCTGCACAGAAATGCTCCAGCACATCATGTGAGCAGCCCCAGGAGCTGAGCCCCAGCCTGGGCTCCACCAGGAGAGCGATGTTTGCTGCTGTCTCATCAGTTAAAACGTGGTCACCAACAGGAGATAAAGCTCTGACAAAAACAAGCAATTTATAATTTTAATCTGAGCCAGGAGTTGAGGAAATCCAGGTGTCCCCACCTGTGGGTCCCTGCACAACAAAGCTGCTGCTCCAGAAATCCAGAATGTTATTCCGCTCTGAGTATTTTTATATTCCATAAAAATATCTCTTTCCTTTTTATTGCACCTGATCTTTAGGGTTTGGCATGGAGGGGTTGAAATGAGACGGTCTGCAAGGTTCCACCCCAAACCATTTTGGGCTTTTCTGAAATAAAAGGCCACGAAATCTTTGCCCTTCCCAGAGGTGAAATCTCAGCATCCACGTGCTGTCACTGGGGGCCTTTGAGGTGGTGCAAATTCAAATCCTTAAATCTGGGATTTATATTCAGAATTTATTGTCTCTCGAGGAGCTGGGGACTGGTTTGAAGGTGCTGTGAATGTGAAATACCAGATCTGGTGCAGGCCCCTCCCGCTCTGCTCCCAGCTGCCAATGAGCTGGATTTCAGTGGCTGCCAATTAGCACAAATAAGCTTTTAAACTACTTCTGGGGGGGCTGGCAGGTAAGGAGAGCACACCCTCTTATTAACCACCCTCAGTGACCATCAGTCATCTCAACCCAGCCTCAAGCACCTCCTTAGAGGTCCTTGGGGGCTGCAATCCCACCGGAATTCTCCATTAAACTGGCCGTGTTTGCCTATGCAAATCAGACCTATTTATTCCACGGCGGGGGGGATGCACAACTCCCCAAGGCAAAGTCAGCCAGTGGCTTCAAAGTCCCCCCAGAAGTAGTTTAAAAGCTCATTTGTGCTAATTGGCAGCCACTGAAATCCAGCTCATTGGCAGCTGGGAGCAGAGTGGGAGGGGCCTGCACCAGATCTGGGATTTCACATTCACAGCACCTTCAAACCAGTCCCCAGCTCCTCGAGAGACAATAAATTCTGAATATAAATCCCAGATTTAAGGATTTGAATTTGCACCACCTCAAAGGCCCCCAGTGACAGCACGTGGATGCTGAGATTTCACCTCTGGGAAGGGCAAAGATTTCGTGGCCTTTTATTTCAGAAAAGCCCAAAATGGTTTGGGGTGGAACCTTGCAGACCATCTCATTTCAACCCCTCCATGCCAAACCCTAAAGATCAGGTGCAATAAAAAGGAAAGAGATATTTTTATGGAATATAAAAATACTCAGCGTGGAATAACACTGATTTCTTTAACACCTGGCATTTACAACCTGTCTGACAACAAAATACAGTACAGGAAAAGGGAAACAAGAAAAGGGCCAAACTTTTCTCCTCAGAAACCCCTCAGATGGTGTCTAGAGGGTGGCCAAGACTGCATGGGTTCATCTAATCCCAAATCTAATCCTAAATCCTCTCCCACTGCCTCTCAGGTGGGAGCACCTCGTTCCTTGTGGCCCAGGCAGTGGGAGCCCTGCAGGTTTTGGGTCTCTGCTGCCCTGGGGGTTTGGCTCCTGCTGCTGCTCACGCTCCCTGAAGGGCTCTTCCAGGAATGCAGGAATTCCTCAGCAGGAGCACGACCCTTCAGCAGTAACTGCACCCTAACTCCATCTCCTTGCACTGCTGCCAGAGTGCTAATTAAATGGTAATTACTCGGGGATGTAATATGTATAACTATCAGGCACTTAACAGGGACGTGCTATTTACTTTGCTGTTTTTAACATGAATATATTTTTCTCTCAAGGGCAGCCGAGCAGCTGATTTCCAGGCGTGTTCTTCCTCTCCACTGAGCATAAAAATCACAATGAGCAGATTTCACAGGTAAACAAAATTCTCTTTGTGTCAGGCACAATAACAACCATGCCCTGGTTAAAGCACCGAGCTGGGGCTGAAGGATAAGGGTTAACACCTGAGCCTGAGCTTGGTCCCAAAGTGGGACTTGGGCAGTGATTTCTGACCTATCTTCCACCAAAATACTTCTGCGGCTCCTCCACTTGCTCCAAGTGACATCAGATGAAAGAAACTACAATAAATTGACTTTTAAAGGTGAAGATGGGCTCAGGTGAGCATCTCTCCGGGACAAACTCACTCTGTTTACGGCTGAAACACCGTTTTTAACCTCGGAACACTCAAACCAAACTGCAGAAATCAGGAGAGGAATCTGGCTGAGCAAATCACTGCCTGGAACAAAGATGCTGCGAGCCCGAGCGTGCGTCTGGGGACACGCACACAAAGGAACTGTGGCCTGCCACAAAGCTGAGCTGAGAAGTAATTCTCTTGACAGGTACAGAGCACAAGTCCCTGTCAGCTCCTAGGAACAACAGGAACAGCAGAGCAGGGAAAGGCTGAGGCCATGGCTGGGTCAAGCTGAGCTGGGGGAGCAGCCCCAGAACCCCTCTGCTACCTCAGGGCAATTTGGGGGTGATTTTGGGACGATTTTGGGGTGATTTTGGGGTGACTTTGCACAGTCACATTCAAACCTCCAGTACAGCCACACCTCACCCACTGGTCCCAGCTCCCTTCAAACCCTCAGCAGCAGCTCCTGAACACCAATTCCTCCTCAGCTCCACATTCCAGGCGCTGCTGGAAGCTTGTGGTGGGTGATGCCATCAGCAGCGGGGTTTGCACAGCCCCTGGTGCTCTCTGAGGGATCTCTGCAATGGCTGGGAAAGACTCAGCAGCCTCCAGTCCTTGGGAATTTCAGGGATATTCCTGCAGACAGAGTTTAGGTGAGTGGTTTCCATGCACATCGTGGGGTGTGAGGAATGGTTATTGACAGGTGGAGCAGCTCCACTCCCTGGGAAACGAGGGAGCAGCGAAACAGCCCCGTGAGCACCTCGAGGAGCTGAGCAATGCATTTTCTGTGACACCTCCTTGACAGCAGCTATTGCTGGGGAGGGAGCTCCCAGCCTCATCTCACCCTTCACGCATCCCTGGCACAGCAGCACGATTCCAGGGAAACACAGCAGATCCGTCCTGTGCCTCCAGCCTCGAATAGCAAATGTCACTCTCATTGCTCAGCGCTGGGTTTGTTTTGTTTAAAACACCGAGCGGAGCTGACGGGAAAGAAAAATGAAAATGGGGAAAACTGCAGCGAAATGAAAATGCGAGCTTGGTAAAGGTGATTGCCAGGGAAGGGAACTCAGGGGTGGAGAGGATGCTTGGGATTCATGTCCACCTGGATTCGTGCCAATCCACCCAACCACAACACACAGAGCCTGATGTTTGCATAGAGATTTATCCCAGCCGCTTGTTTAGGGTCAGGCAACTCAGAGCCAGCAGCTCCCAAAGCAGAAACCCCATCCCAGGCACCCTGAGCACACCAGGAGACCCTTGGAAATGTGTCTCCTCCTTCCTGCACAGGCTGGGAAGCACAAAGAGATGCAAGAGCTCTTTGCAAAGGCAGAGGGGAGCAGTGCTGAGCTCAGGGCAGTGCTGGAGATCAGCTCCTGGCTGCAAACCCTGAGCACCAGCACAGCCTCGGCTGACTTCTGCTGGGATGGGGCACACTCACCATGAGCCCCCTCGGGGACAGCTGCTTGTGGTTTTCACATTCTTTTTGTGAGTGGGGAGGGTGCTGGTATTGCTTTTTTAGTTTGCTTTGGCTTGTTCTTTGTGGGGGTGTTAAATCACCAAGTGCAAAATGCATTGATTTTTCTTAAATCCCAGAATCCCACAACAGCTTGGTTTTCAAGGGACTTTGGAGATCACCCCCTTCAAGCCCCTGCTGTAGGCAGGGACATCTTCCACTGTCCCAGGCTGCTCCAAGCCCCAATGTCCAGCCTGGCCTTGGGCACTGCCAGGGATCCAGGGGCAGCCACAGCTGCTCTGGGCACCCTGTGCCAGGGCCTGCCCACCCTCCCAGGGAACAATTCCTTCCCAATATCCCATCCAGCCCTGCCCTCTGGCAGGGGAAGCCATTCCCTGTGTCCTGTCCCTCCATCCCTTGTCCCCAGTCCCTCTCCAGCTCTCCTGGAGCCCCTTTAGGACCTGGAAGGGGTTTTGAGGTTCCTCCAAAACCTTCTCATCTCCATCCTGAACACCCCCAGCTCTCCCAACCTGGCTCCAGAGAACAGGGATTCCAGCCCTCTGGAGCCTCCTGTCCTGGTGGAGACTTGGATTCAAGACCCTCTCAAAGTTTTTGGCAAAACTTAGAGAAACCTCCTGGGTGGCAAGAGTTCACCTTCCTCTATGAAATGTATAAGAAAAATTTAAACATTTTGGGGCTCACAGGCTGAGCAGCCAGGGGCCATCCCTAACACTAACGCTAACCCTAAGCTGGGATGAAGGGGCTCAGCCTGTCCAGGTGGCATCAGCCCAGGCAGAGCTGGAGCTGAAGAGCCAGGATTTAATTCTGCACTGCACACGAGGGGAGCTGGTTTGATGTCACCGTTCAGGGAGCTAAAGAATGCAGGAAACGGGGCCCTTTCCCTTTAGCTGTCATCCCAAGGGGCAGAGCCCCATTCCCTGGCTGCACACACCGCCCTCAGCAGCAATGAGTGAACCCAGTGTTCATTCCTGGGCTTGCAGGGCTTCCGTGCAAGCCACACAAGTGTGCAAGCACACAACCAGTGTGGCAGCAGAGCTCCAGGGCTGAGAGGGAGGGGGACAAGGGAACCCTGGTTCCCCATCCCAGGGCTGGCACAGCACAGGAGGGACCTGCCTGTCACCCAGCCAGCCCTGCTGTGAGGGGCTGACATGGGGGGGTCTCCCAGCTCTGCAGGGTGGGTTTGGAGCCTGATGGATACAAATGTAGAGGGAGCTGCTCCCACCTCCTAGGGCAAGGTGCCACCCTGGCACGGGGATCCCAGGGGCTTCACCATTCCCGTGTGGCTCAGGAAGGATCTGCCCCACGCTCCAGGAGTTCTGTGGCCAAAGGGCTGAGTCTGCCTCGTGTTTTGCCTCGGAGTTGAGCAGTGTCAGATTCCAGGGGGGAAAGGTTCTGCAGTTTGCCCTGGCACAGCACCAGCAGGCTACAGCCTTTAACCAGTCTGGGCTCTGATGGAACCCACAGGCTGGGAAGGACTGGAGCAGGGGATGTCAGCGCCTGAAGTCCTGAAAAGAAGTTGGATTTGCAGGGAACCTTTGCCAGGGGATCACCTGCAGAGCCCTGTACATCAAAGGCTGGGGAGCCAAACCGAGAGCTGCCATGAGTTCATTCCCTAAGGACACACTCCAGGAATTCCAATCCAGTCCAATTCCTGGACAAACCTAACCTGCATTTATGCTGGGTCTTTGCAGAGGTTTCCTGCTTGTGGAACACCAGCAGTGAGAAGGAAAGACAAAATCTCCAGTCCTGTGCCAGGACCCGCTGCTGGTTTTACTCCAGGGAGGAACAGCTCTGCCCTCTGTGCCCTTTCCCTACAAAGCACCACGTGCCAAAAGAGCCAGGAGCACTTTCACTCCACTCCAGCTTTTAATCAGGAATTTTAATCAGAAAAAAGGTGCTGATTGAACAGCCTAAGGCAGAGCCGAGGAGAAGCTGAAACATCTGGGTGCCAGGTGCAGGGGCAGGAGGTGGAAATGTTAAGGAGGGGATTAAAGACAACCCCAGATTCTCCTGGAGCTGTGGGATAAAAGTGTACACAACCTCCACGGGAGAAGTGTGCCGTGGAAAGGTTCCTAATCCCCACCTGAAACAAGTCTGAGCACTTCAGTGCTGCTGCTGAGCTGCACAACCTCCTCCTCCAGCTCCCACTGCTCTGAGAGGTGACACACTGACATTTTCACAGGTGACACTAAATTGTGCCTGGCAGGCTCTCGCTGAGGAATTCACTGGGAATTAAGAGAACCATTAAACCCCAAATTGAGGGCTTGTGATGCATTTTAGAGATTCTTCCCTGGCAGCTTAAAAAATCCAGGAGTTCTGTCCTAGAAAACACTGCCCAGATTCACTTTTTCAGGAACTGCTGCTCCCTGCCTGCAGCTGGGCAGCACCAAAGGGAAGCAGGGGCAGCAAAGGCACTGAAATAACCTGTCCTGGGGAAAATCCTCCCAGACTGGGGAAAAATCAACCCAAAACTTTGCTCTCATCAATAACCCTGAAACATCACAGAGTCCCAGACTGGTTTGGGTTGGAAGGACCTCAAAGCCCATCCAGTCCCACCCCTGCCATGGGCAGGGACACCTTCCACTGTCCCAGGCTGCTCCAAGCCCCAGTGTCCAGCCTGGCCTTGGGCACTGCCAGGGATCCAGGGGCAGCCACAGCTGCTCTGGGCACCCTGTGCCAGGGCCTGCCACCCTCCCAGGGAAAATTCCTTCCCAATATCCCATCCATCCCTGCCCTCTGGCAGTGGGAAGCCATTCCCTGTGTCCTGTCCCTCCACACCTTGTCCAAAGTCTCTCTCCATCTTTCCTGCAGCTCCTTCAGGTCCTGCAAGGCCACAGTGAGGTCACCCCAGAGCTTCTCCTCTCCAGGTGAACAACCCCAGCTCTCCCAGCCTTCCCTCCCAGCAGAGCTGCTCCATCCCTCTGATCATCCTGGAGCCTCCTCTGGGCTCCCCCAGCAGCTCCAGGTCCTCCCTGTGCTGGGACCCCAGAGCACTCTGTCCCTCAGCATTCAGAGACAGTTTGGCCAATTTTGGTTCTAATCTTGCAAACAGCAATGTTTGCAATTAGAAGATGTAAAAGAACCCCCAAATATGTATTTTCCACAGGATCAGTGCATACTCCTCATCTTCTCTTTAATTCCAACTCAGCAAAACCCTAAACACATCCTTGGCATCAAACTCCAACAGCTTCACATCCCTGATTTTATCCATTCCACCCTTGTCCTGCTCCAGAGCTGTTTCCACTGAGGCCAGACCAGCTCATTCTAATTAACACTGATAAACAAAACTGCTGCCTTCCACCTGGGGGTTTGGGAACTCCTCCTGCCCTTCAGCAGTTTTTAGGAGACAAAGGAAATCCATGCCCAGGGCACCGCTGATGGAGTATTCCTGGGGTCACTGTGAGATTCCAGCCCTTCATCTGGAGCATCCCTGGAAACACAGTTATCCTGGGAATGAGGGAAAGGGGAAAGGAAAAAGGAAAGGAAAAGAGAAAGGAAAAGGAAAAGGGAAAGGAAAGGAAAGGAAAGGAAATGAAAGAAAAGGAAAGGAAAGGAAAGGAAAGGAAAGGAAAGGAAAGGAAAGGAAAGGAAAGGAAAGGAAAGGAAAGGAAAGGAAAGGCAAGGCCTCTGGAGACGTGGCAGGAGAAGGTCTGAGCTGCCCATAAAAAGCCAAACCAAAGCCATTTCCAGAAGGACAGGCTGGGTTCTCAGGCACAGTTAAAGCCATCAATTCATTTCATCTCCCCTTGGCTCATGGTCCTTGGCAGTGCAACCAGCAGGAGGTAAAAGCAGTTGGCTGCTGCTCTGCCCTGCCTGCTGCCCCCTCTGCCTTCCTCATTCCCTGCACACACTGGGATCTGCACCCACAGGCTCTGCCCTTGGCTGGCTGCACAAGCTCATCCCAGTGCAGTTGTGACTGGGGCCACTGGATCTGCAGCTGCTCTCCAGGTCCTGTGCTGGCTGCAAGGAAGGAGATGACTCTGAGTGATCTTGAAAACACCAAACTGCTCCAAAAGAGTCAGATCTCCAAAGCACACACAGGGCTCTGTGCCCCCTGCTGGGTTTCCATCCCTGCCCCTCCCAGGTGCTTTGGGAGCTGCAGGTGTGGGAGGCACCTCCCCAAACTCCTGGAAGCTTCCCAGCTATTTTTTTATGCAATTATTTCAGCAGAAAAGCTCATCTGTCCGATGCAGGCATTGGAAAAGCCCCGTGCATTGCCACAGGACATCAGCCCATCACAGCTCATCTTTCAGAGCTGGCTGAAAAGCTCAGCTCTCCCTTTAAGCACAGAAATTGCTGGTCTTTTGCCTTTTCTGAGTGCCCCAAGTGCCTCCAGAGTTGCTTTTGAACCACACTGAGAGTCAGATGCAAGAGCCAAAACTCTGCAGTTCCAGCCTGGGATTTGGAGCATCTGTGTGGTTGTTTTTTCTCCCCATTAATTTAATTTGACAGAAACGAGCAGGAAAGCTTCTGGCTCCCGTGTGGGCAAAGTGGATAAACAGCAGGAATTTTAAGGGAAGCTGAATCTAAACTGAAGAGAAGGAGGCTGGTGCCCTGGCTAACAGCCGTGTGTGCTTCCTCCTCCCCATCCCAGGCTCTGTGCCCTGCATGTTATAACGAGACTCTTTTTCTGCTCTCCACTTGTTCCAGCCTATCCTTAGTGTTTGATTTGGTCCATTTTGACTGGAAAGACATCACATCCTCTCCCAGGATGGATCCCAGTGGCCCACCACTGCCTGGCTGCCCCAAATCCGCGAGATTTGGACTCCAGAGCAGCAAATTCTCTTCCTAGTGCTCTGGAAAAACTTGCAAGAGTGAGTAATTCCTTAATGGGAAAACGTTTGTGTAGCTCTGTAGAGAGAACTGCATGAATTTAACATCACAATTATTCTTGCAGAGTTGATCTTAAAACCTTGTTTGGTTTTATGATTTCCCCGTTTTCCGGCGTGGGCAGCACTTGGCGCTTCCACCCTGGCCCTCCTCCTGGATGCAGCAGGACACCTTCAAGGGATGGTTGCTGGCTCCAGCTGATTCCCAGCCTGTGGAGCAGCCACGGGATGGATCCAAAGGGGAACATCTCTGACCTCTCTGAGCACAAGCTTTCACAAGCTGCAGCACTCCTGGATTTCTTCACAGATGTCCCAAACTGAAATGCATCCAGGCCTGGAGGAGGCTTGGGGACTCATCCCAATGCTGGGTTGGAAGTTTCACTTCCAGCAGGGAAGGGACCAGGTGACTTCATGTGCTGGCTGGAAGGGTGTGCAGGAGCTGGAGCTGGGAGATGTGCCCAGGCAAACAGGCCAGGCAGGCTGTCCCCTCAGCAGAGCTCTGACAGCCAGCGTCACACCGGGCCTGAACCTGTCCCTCTCCAATCGATGGCAAATCTGGGCCCAAGAGGAGAAAGGGTTTTGCAATCAGGTTCAGCTGGGAAAGGGGTTTTGGTCCAACCTGGCCTTCCAGGGATGGGGCAGCCACAGCTTCTCTGTGCCAGGGCCTCCCCACCCTCTCAGGGAACAATTCCTTCCCAATATCTGACTTAAATTCCCCTCTGACAGTGTGACCCCATTCCCCTTGTCCTGTCCCTCCAGTTCCTGACACAGGGTCCCTCTCTGGCTTCCCTGGAGTCCCTTCAGGCCCTGGGAGGTGCTCTGAGGCCTCCACACAACCTCCTCTTCCCCTGGCTGCACAGCCCCAATGTTCAACACCAGCTGCTTTGGGATTTTCCATAGGGTTATCTGCCACTTACTTGGACAACATAAACTGTCAATAAGCCCCTGCTCTGAGAGATAGCAAATGGTTTAGAGCTGAAAGAGGGTGATGCTGTGGGGGAAAAAGCTGCTACAACCCTCTCTGTCATGAGGGACAAACCCACTGAGAGTCCAGGGACAGGGATGCACAAGACTGTGGTTGGGCCGTGATCTCTGGTGGCCCTGTGCAGGAATCAGGATCGATACACACCACAAAGCCCTTATCAACCCTTTATCAACCAGTCTGGTTTGATTTTACCCACTGCAAAACCACCACAAGCCCTTACCTGTTGCTCCTGCAGCCTTCTTAACTATTTTCTTGTAATAATTTTCTCTTAACTTCCTAAATGTTTTGAAAACTTTGATTAGATTAACCCCCTCAAAAACCCCCAAAAGTGACATTTTTGTTTCAGCTGACATCAATGTCTGATTTGCCTCCAGCTTCACAGGGACATGGGCACGTCCTTCCCACCAAATAACAATGGAAACCAAAATCCCTGACAGAAATCACTGAGAACTGAACAGCTCCTTAGGAAATCACGCAGGCTTCAAAATTACCATTTCAGGAGCTGCCAACAGCAGTTCTGCCTACAGCAATCCAGGGAAAACTAAAATGCACTTGCCCAAAGCAGGGAGTCCTGTCCCCAAGGGCACCCACAGCACAGGTACCTGCTTGGGGTTCTCTCATGTTAATGGCTCAGTAAAATTAAAAATAAAGTGGGATTGGAGGGCACTGCCTTTGGGGCTGGGTTATTTTCAACCCCAATGCAGGGAGTAATTCGTTATGGGGATGATCAACACAGAAGGATCAGGGGTTCTGGTTGCAAAACAACCAGACAGCTTCAATTTAATTTTTAAAAGAAGGTATTTTCATTTGTACAAACATGGAAAGCACTTTAGTGCAGTACTTCAGAAAAATTAAACTGGTGGTGTAAGGGTTGTTTCCATCAACCAAAGAGGATAAGAAAGGCAATACAATTTCTAATGCCTCTATTAATAAAATTTATACAGGTTTGAGACAGGGAGAATGGCCCTTGTGAAAAATAACCCTCTGCAGAAGCTGAGTGCACTCCCTTAGTTTGCTGTTCCACATCTGTACTGCATCTCCCAGGCTCAGGAAAGGGATTTAAAATCCTTGGAATTCTGGAACGTGAGAGCTGCCAGCAAATTCCACTGCCTCCATTCTGTATTCCCAAGCAACAAAGAAAAGATGGAAAAACGGCAGGAAGTAGAAGGGGTGCTAGGGAAGCCCTGCCACAGAGCACAGGTTAATCTTATACAACTTCATCATTTGGGTAACTAATTTTCTGATCTCTTTTCATATTAAATGTTTCATGCAGTGGTGTGGATGCCCTGACAATCAAAACATTCAACGTCACAGCGGAGAGACAGATCCAGGGTTTTTCCAGCACTGTTTTCTTGGAAAGGACCTGGCCTTTGTTCTGCCTGAATACAACATTTCAGTCAAACCCAGCATCCAGACTGTGCCTCCTGACATTCCCAGCCAACTCAAGAGCCCTGTGCTGCTCCACGTGGGGCTGAGCTGAGCTGAACCAAACCCTTGGACTGGGGATCAGCACAAGGACATTTGGGTATTGGGAAGGAATTGTTCCCTGGGAGCTGCCCCTGGATCCCTGGCAGTGCCCAAGGCCAGGCTGGAGCAGCCTGGGACAGTGGAAGGTGTCATGAGATAGAACCATGCCATGGTTCTGTGAGATTCAGCTCCAGAGGTGACATTAATGCCAGGGGTGATGCCATCCCCATCACACCTCGGCTCTGCTTTCCTCTGACACCGTTCCCTGTGCAGCAGCCCAGCAGCAACAGCTCCTTACCGCTGGTTACAGGTGATGCACACTCAGGACCTTGAGAATAAAGAGGCAAAATTTTAAAAATAATTAATCTGCACTGCAAGCCCCATCCCAGGTAGGGTGGATCCAGGGCCACGCACAGCCAATGAATTTACCACATATTCAGAAAACAGCTCCCTGTTCCTTGTCATCACAGGATCACATGGAGGCAAAGCAGCTTCCTGCCCCAGCACTGACACAAAACATTATTCAACAAACGGGCAAGCGCCAGCAGGACCAAGCACAGCTGCTCACTCCAGACATTTGACCTGGCAATCCCATCAGCCTTCTCAAGGAAGGCACGGAGCCCTCTGTGTGCCCACATCTCCTGCTGCCACCGCGGGCTGCCACAGCTGCTGGGCACAGCACACACAGGGCACTCAGCCACTGCCGCCAGGTTTTGGCAGCACGTCCGAGGGACTGGCTGCAGTGAGGAGCCTCAGAAGCAGGGATGACAGGGATAGGAGTGAGCAGATGTCAGAGCTGATGTCCTTTGGGGCTTTCTGGATCGGGGCAGTGTTCACTGGACATGGAGATGAACTCTTAAGAGCTTCCCTTTGTCCTTGCTCTGCAGGGAGGATGAGCTGACAGGGGCTGACAGAGCAGGGCAGGGCCACAGGGACAGATGGCAGAGTTGGGCTCATCTTCAGGGCAGAGCCGGGCTCACCCTCGGGTCAGAGCCGGGCTCCCCCTCGGGACGGGGCCGGGCTCACCCTCGGGACGGGGCCGGGCTCAGCCTCGAGTCAGAGCCGGGCTCACCCTCGGGACAGAGCCGGGCTCACCCTCGGGACAGGGCCGGGCTCACCCTCGGGACAGAGCCGGGCTCACCCTCGGGACGGGGCCGGGCTCACCCTCGGGACGGGGCCGGGCTCACCCTCAGCCAGCAGCTGCACACACCCCCCTGCACTGGGGCCGAGTGGATGCCCTCAGCACCTGCACTGCTCTCAGAGTCCCTGAACACCCCCCAGACTCCACAAAACGCCTCTGGCTGCCCATCCCAGCCTGGTTAACACCAAGGTGGTTTCTCCAGGAGCAGCAATTGCCCTCCAGAGGGACTGGGCAGTGGGCAGTGGGCTCAGGAGAGATCCCCGAGGTGCAGGAGGGGTTGTGGGAACAGGGGAGGGCCTGGGGACACACACCTGCCAACAGCCCCCACGCCTGCACGGACACAGAGCCGGGCTCTGCCCACCCCCTCCCAAAACCAGGTGCTCAAAGTCACCCCGATTAAACACTCAGCTCCTCGAAGAGCTCCCCCCAGCCCCTGCTCACCCAGGACATGCTGCAGACAGATCCCTTTGTTCTTTCCTGGGTGGAACCCCCTTCCCTTCCAGTGGCCCCCATATTTTCATGTTTCTAATTCCACTGCTAAATTTTTTGGAGCATCAAATCTTCCCCGGGTTAGGGTTTTAATCCAGGGAAAATTGTGCGTGCCATATGTGAGGGGGAGCAGAACATGCTGAGTGCATGAGTGGGTGGAAAGGTCCAGGGGGAGTTGCAGCAGAAGGAGGGGAAGGCACTGCATTAAGTATTGGTGTTTCAAAGCTGCTGAGCAAAGGAGGAGGGCTGTGGCAGCCAGGTCTGGGATCCTCCCCTGTTCCATCACTCCAGTCCCCAGCAGCAAGGCACAGAGTGCAGAGCCTGATGCCCAAAGGGGAACATATGGTGAGTCATTCCAAACTCATCCATTTTCCTGCTGAAAACTCAGCAGATAAATATGCCAGTATTTGTCTGATTCTTTTTCCTGCACAAAGGGGCAAATCCTGCAAGGTGCTGAGCACGAGCAACTTTTTTTGAGACAGATCCCAGAGCTGGATCTCGTGGGTGATGAGGATGCTCAGCACCTCGTGTCCAGCAGGATTCCAGCTTGGCTCTGGGAGAGTTTAGCTCTCCCTATCCTTGTCAATCTGCATTTGCAACTCCACTGCCTCCCTTTTGCCCTCCCCTCTCCTTTTAGAGGCTGAATATTGAGCAGGGTGATGCTGGATGAGAACACCTTGATCTCAAAAAGAAAACCAAGAGATTCTGCTGGAAGTTGGGGGGCAGTAGCAGTTGTCCATAGAGAAGTTCATTTCCTGTAAATGTTGTTTCCATTGACAGTGAGTGAGAGTTACAGGAGTTCATGAAGTTTTGCCTCACCAGGAAGAGTAATTGCATCCCAAAACCTCAGCTCTCCACTGTAGCAAATCACTCAGCAGTGCTCAGAGGTCCTCAGAACCAAAATCCAATCTCCAAAGGTGACCTGGACACCCACGATGCTGAACCTCATGGGTTTGGGGCAGATCCCTGCTTTCTCTGACTGCTCTGAGGAAAATGGCTCTGAAATCCATCCCATTGACTTCCCAAATACTGCAGGGGAAGCTCAACACTAAAGAGGTGTCATCACCACAAATTCCCTCAGCTGGTCACCCCGTTATTGTCAGCAATGCAGCAGGAGCCTTTCCCACCAAAACACCTGGGGAGAACTGGGCAGCAACCTGGATTTTCAGGTGTCCTCGCTGCTCTTTGTGCCTTTGGGGCTGGGCCCTGACACACCACACTCCCCAACCCCTGCCCAGCTCTGCAGCTCAGCTGCTCCTCGTGTGCCAGAGCTCCCAGTGGTGGCAGCAAGGCCACCCAGGCCTCCCTGTCCTTAGGGCCATGGAGAAATCCCAAACATGTCCCCTGCCACATTCACTCCATCCTCCCAAGCCTTTCCAAAGCTGTTCTTAAATAACAAAGCTGTGTTCATCCAGCAGGCACTCGTGGTTGTGCCAGGATTTTGGAGCCGTTATGGGCATACAGCAGCACAGCCCTGCTGTTGGTAAGTGCAGTTATTCCAGAGCCTTCCCAAAGCCAGACGTTTTTTGGGAAGCCAGTGTCACTGCTGTCCCTCTTTCCAAAGCCAGGCTGTCCTCGTGGCTTGTCCCATCAGCCTCTGATTTGGATGAAATCACTACAAACTCTCCACTGGACTCCCCTGGTGCCTCAGGGGCAAAAGGTGGGAAACACCAACACACAACACCCCTGGAGCCCTGCAGGAGCAGTCACAGGTGCCTTCAGAAACTGTCCCACCTGTGACATTTGCAGCTTCTCTTTAGCAGCAGCCAGAGCTGAGCTCTGCCAAAGCCCCCGAGGGCTCCCTGGGGCTGCCTCGTGACACAGCCCCAGGGGCCTGGTTGTGCAGACAGGGCTGTCACAAAGCCAGCCTCATGGATTATACATCAGAACTCCTCCCCTGCTGCTGTCAGTGCCCTGCCAGAGCCAGCAGGGTCCTGCTGTGCCACTGAGTCCCCTGGCATGGCTGGGGGTCACCAGGGGACCCTCACTGCGGTGCTGAGGGCTCCCAGGCCCTCCTGCATCACTCCCCGGGGTTGTTCAGGTTTTAGGACGCCAAAGGTGCTGCTCTGGGTGTGCCAGGAAGGTTTGTGAGTGATACCTCCACCCCTGCAGGGTTTCCAGGAGGTGTCATGTAACACAGCGGGCTTTTCCCAGCGGGATCAGTTGTTTTCTGCTCCAAGCTGTGCCAGACTGAGAGCTCAGCCCAGCCCTCACCCAAGCTGAGCCCAAAGGAGGCAGGTATAGCACAGAAACTGGCTGAGAGAGGCTGGGAATTAGCGTTTGGCTCTCAGGCACAGCCTGGCTGCAGTCCTGCCACCCAGCCTGATGTGATGCCTTAGGATTTTAGCTTTTATACTTTTCATATCCTGTGATTCTTTAGTGTATAACTCTAAACTCCATATAGCCTGTTAGCTGCTGCTCTCCCATTCTGGTCAGACAAAGCAATTCCTCTCTAGGCCTGGAAACCAAGGACACCTCACTGTCTCAGGCCCCGAGAAATGTAAACATCAGTGAGTTCCGGGGGAGCAAACTTGGAGTAAATTACTTCATTACCTAAAGCTGTAATCGGAGGATTAACCCCTGATATGCAAATGGACCAAACCTATAAAAGTATGAAAACCCATGAGCCCGTGGTCCATTCTGGGTGTAGCCCCTGGGGGCTTTGACTGCCCTAAATGTACCTGAAGGGCCTTCAGTAAATATAACTGCTTTTATTCTCTTAATTTTGTCTGGCCTCTGTTTTTAGGTAGCCCATTAAGGCATCAGATGTGTGGCCTTGGGGGACCTCTGACACCCCACTGCACCTGGGAACACCTTTCTCCAGCTGTTCCCACTCCCAGGCCTTGGCACCATGGACTGCTCCTGCTGTGGGTTCCACACGTGGCTGCTCAATCTTTTGGGACCCTGGTGGGAAGTCCGTGATGTAAAGAGGGAGAAAACTTCCACCAGGGTGTCACCAGGTCACGGAGGGAATGGTTACACAACCAGGGCTTGGAGTTCATGCTGAACACCCTCCTTCCTCCCAGGGCAAAAAAGCAGTAAAAGGAGGATGAGGAGATGGATGTTGTGGACCAAAAGGAGACTCCCTTGGCCAAGCTGATAACAAAGGCCTGCCATTGCCACCAGTAAATTAAACTGGTAACTCCTAGAGCCGCCACGATGCTTTATGAGCCATCTGCTCCTACTTCCCTCTGCTGCTGGCTGTAACTGATGTTTGCAGCTGGCAAACTCTGTAATTTTCAGACAGTTCCTCACTGCCGTGAATTTATCTGGGCCTTGTGACTCTCAGTGCTGGCAGAGGATATCCTGGAAGCTGGACATTTCTCCAAGACAGAGGAGGCACCCCTTGGCATCCTTTTGCCTCATCCCAGTCCCACCTTGTTCCCTGCCACCTCTACAGGCAGTAAAAGGCTTTTCTCAGCTGCTGGTTAAAGCCCAAATCCTGTGACGGGAAACCCCACACCTTCCATGAAAATCCCTTCCAGAAGCTCACCCTTTCCATGACTTTGGAAAGACATTTGCAAGCAATTAATACTCCCTTGCCTTTTTTCTCTCCCACACAGAACCAGGCAAAAAAACCTCTCATTCAGAAACCCCTCTCCTTCAGGCCACAAACCAAGCAGGGCATTTAACGGCCCTCTGTGCTGATACACAGGGAAGATCCCTCTTTTCAGGGAGCATCCTTGATGTGATGCTAATGAGGGACAATCTTTCAGAGCAGGAGAGCTCCTCAGAGATTTTAAATATCCATGTCTCAGGATTTCAGACCTTCAGTCAATATTTCACATCTACAAGGGATGAAAGGAAAGCTCGTGGGACCTGTGCAAGCTGACTTCCAGCTTCCTGCTCTGGTCCCTGTCCTCTTGGAAACATTTCTGTGAGGCAAACCCCAGTGGCAGCATGCAGGCTGTTCATAATTCAGGATATAAATTCTCCACCACCCATTACCACTGCCCAGAGTCTCACAGCACTCCCAAAGGTTGTCCCCTTCTATGTAGCATCCTTCACTACCTGGGTGAGGAAGAACCCAATGGCCACTCCATTTTTAGGCTGTGGGATGAGGATGTTGATCACCCTCATCTCAACTCTCACATTTTAAAGAAAACAGAAAAGAGCTGAAAAATTCATCCTACAGAAGCACTGAAGAAGCCAGTCAGTAATGTTTACATCTCTCAGTGAGCTGCTCATCTAGAAGACCTTTGGAATGAGTTTTTTAAGTTTACCCAGAAGTACAAGACCATGTATTATTTCTTATAATGTGTCCCCTGTGTTTGCAGGGAGCAGAGGCAGAGCTGTCACACATCTCAACAAGTGGATGTGGGGAAGGGGAGCTGGAAGAGTTCTACAGGGATATCCTGCACTACTGGAGTTCTAGTTCTGGCACTAGATAGTGCTGGCATGATAAAATAATGGAGTTCTTTGGATTGCAAAGAAACCTTGAGTCCAACCGTTCCACCAGTAGTAGTAAATAAGAAGAAGAATTTAAAAAGGAAGAAGAAGAATGAGACTAAGATGAAGAAAGAGTAGAAGTAATTTAAAAGAAGAAGAAGAAAAAGAAGAACAAGAAGGGATAGAAGAAGAAGAAGAGGAAGAAGAAGAAGAAGAAGAAGACTTAGATGAAGAAGAAGAAATAGGAAATAGTAAAAATAAGAATATCAAAGGAAAATACACATCCACACATCCTC
>VZRO01005805.1:118340-223928 GCA_013397915.1 Daphoenositta chrysoptera | reverse complement strand
GAACCCTGTGTCCCTCTCTGGCTCTCCAGGATTTTGTGAAAGCCCTCAGCTGTTCATGGCTGAACACCTTCTTGAACTCCTCCAGGGGTGGTGCAGCCACAGCTTCTCTGGACAGCCTGTGCCAGGGCCTCACCACCCTCACAGGGAAGAATTTCTTCCAAATATCCCATCTAACCCTGCCCTCTGTCAGTGGGAAGGGATTCCCCCTTGTCCTGTCACTCCAGGCCCTTGTCCAAAGTCTCTCTCCAGCTCTCTTGGAGCTCCTTTAGGCACTGGAAGGGGCTCTAATGTATCCTTGGGGCCATGTCCAGCATTTAAAAAGTGCCCTTGTCCAGTTTGATTCAGCATCTGTTTTCCTGTTTGAGCCATCCCCAAGGCGCTGCTGGTCTTTATCAGCACTAAAGCTGTGACTCTGCTCTCCTGATTCCCTGGTCACCACGAGCTCTCACAGGTTTTGGTGTAATTTCTGCTGTTTCTGTGCCTGTGAGGCCCAGAGTTTGGGAGACACTCAAGAATTTCTCAGGAAGGACTTTTTGCATGATCTTGCCACATTGCACTTCTGCTGTGAGTAGGTGGTTAACAAGTTCTGGAAAGGGATGAGTGAGGCCAGAGGCCCCAAAAGTCGTGAATCCCTTTTGGAAACACTCGCTATGTTTCCATTCTGTCAACTTTTCACAGCTACTGGGTGGGTGGCTTTTCCTGACAGGTGTTTAGGTGGCATTTGGTCTGTTTAGTATTTTTTACACAAATTTCTAATGATCTTGATACATTTATGGTAGTTTATTTAAAGCTGTTTTTTTTTTTTTTTTCCAAGGCTCTTCCTTTCCTTTTTTTGTCCCCATGCAAACCAACCCTGCCCGATAACCAGCTGCCAGCTCTGGGTTTTGCCTGCCCAGGTGAGCCTTTGCGTTTACCTCGGCAGAGTCTCTGCTCTCTTCCCTTCCCTTACTCAGGCACAATTCAAGCACTTTGTAGGGATCCCTTCAAGAGTTATGTAGGTATTTTGCTTTCTTGACCTGGTTTTGATTTTTGCAGAAGGGACTCTTGACATGGGCCTGGAGTGACAGGACAAGGGGTACTGACAGAGGGCAGGGTTAGATTGAATATTGGGAAGAAATTCTTCCCTGTGAGGGTGGGGAGGCCCTGGCACAGGGTGCCCAAAGCAGCTGTGGCTGCCCCATCCCTGGAATTGTTCAAGGCCAGGTTGGACAGGGCTTGGAGCAGCCTGGGATAGTGGAAGGTGTCCCTGCCCATGAGAGGGGGTTGTAACAAGATGAGCTTTAAGGTCCCTTCCAACCCAAACCATTCTTTTATTCTATGATTTTGTGGGTGCTACAGTCTGGTTCAAGCCTCCAGTATTGTGTCTTCAGCACTCAGCCCCGCAGGGCTGCACCGTGGGCAGGGCTGGAAGGTGCTGGGAGCCTCTCCACAATTCCTTCTGATCCTCCTGCCCCATTCTGCCCCAACAGATCCCACGCCTCTGTGGTTTTCTCCTTCAGATCAAAAAGGATGAAGGATGTGTCTTGAATTAACTGGTTAAAGGGTGACCATGCTTGGTCTCATCAATGTATCTTGAATTGTGTGGCAACCAAGGACTGTGCCTGTTTTCCTAAGACAAATGCAGAGGTTTACTTTACCACATCCATGTTTTAGAAGAGCCTGGGTTAGTGGACTGTATCAAATCCCAGAGGAAAAGTGAGCGATGCTGCGTTTGCAGTCAGGTCGTTATCTCTAGAATCAGGAAGGTCACGCTGCAAAAATAGAATTCCTGTTTGTGCGGGCAGCAGCGTCCTGAGGACACGTGGGAAAAGCATCAGGCATGGGCTGCTCTGCCACTGCCACCACTGTGATGGCCCCAGCACTGTCCTGGCACTGTCCTCCCTGCCCTTACAGAACACTGCCCTGGGAATTAAAATTTAGCCCCTTGCCTTCCACTTGGTTTGTCTCCTTGTGCACCGGGTGCTGCTGAGCTCTGTGGAAAGTCTCCCCCACTGGTTATTTTGATGGGATCACAAGATGTGATCAGCCCATGAGGATGCTGCTGTTTCAATATCCCCTCAAGGACAGGGAGGACAGTGGCCAGTGACATTGGGCACTGCTTGTGGTGGCAAAAGCCCTCTGCAAAAGGCAAGTGGGGGATCCTTTCCCCAGCAGTGGGGAATGCAGCCAGGAACCATCCCCTCCACATGTCCCTGTGGATTACAAACTTCCCTGTTTTCAGTTGCAGCTTTAGGACGTTTTTGTGTACCTGGCCCTGGGGCTGGGACTTGGAGAATTGGCCATGCAGGGTCTCATGGGTTGAGGTCCCTTCTCCCTGGGAATTACAGCCCTGCTCCCTCCCACCGTGTCCAGCCCAGGCTGGATCCTTTCTCTGGAAAAGCTCATGAAGGAAGCACTGGAGCTTTTAATAAAGAAGCTCATGTGTTTTATAGAACTGCATTTGTTGTATTTGTAACTGTCTTATATCTTTTTCGGTCCTCCTGTGTAAGGACTTTGCACACCCTCACTCCCAGCCACAGGGGGTGGCAGCAGGACCCTCATTCAAGCATTTATTACTTTGTCCCTCTGAGAATGGTGATAAACTCCCAATTTCTGCCTCTTTTATGCTGTGTAAAAAAGCACTCACTAAGCATTCAGAGGCTTAGAGTCTATTTTGTTAAATCTTTAGGTCAATTTTCTGCTTAATGCTGTTTATTAGTATTCTCACAATACAAAGAGCAGCTTTGGAACTAAACCCATTTACAGAGAGAGACGGATACATACGGTTTCATACCAACTTTATTTCTTTTTTTTTTTCCTTTATTTTTTTTCATAATCACTTCTTTTGCACAACAACAACCTCAAGTTGACAATGAAATGCACGTGGCAGACCGAAGGGAACCGGACAAGGCTCTGTTAGGGATGGAAAGTCTTTCCATGACGCTGCTCCTCACCCGGCACAAGGGACGGTGACCCCGGCTGTGGCAGGAGGAGCACATCCTGCCCGGAGGGCAGCCGGGGGCTGAGCCCTGGGGTAACACTCAGCCCTGTGCCCACACATTCATCTTCCAACCCTTTCCTGCAGCCACGGGCCGGGGTGTTCCTCCCGGGGCGCACAGCTGCGTATCCCGACTCCCTACTTTGGTACTTTCCATTTCAGAGCACTTTAGAGACGTGGAGGCATCGGCTCTCCCGCGGTCCCCGTGGGGAGGGAGCGTCTGTGTGCCCTTGTCAGAGGCTGTGGGAAACTGAGGCACGGGGGATGCCAGGGCAGGGATGCCCAGCTGTCCCCTGCGTCCCTGCACCCCGGGGACCGCGGAGCACCCACACGTAGGCGTGGGCCAGTGCGCCTCTGCTGCTTTACTTGAAGACAACTGACTACAAAGGTGGAGTTTATTGGTCTTACTACGTCATCTCGTCCCTAGCATGGAGAGTAAGAAATCTCTAGCACCGTAAACAGCCATTCCCTGACTCATTTCAAGTGGTATCAGAGTGTGTGTGCATATATCGTTTCCACGGACGCGTTTCTGTGCGCGTGTGCACAGCCGGGTGCACAGCCACTGCGAGGAGGACAGGAATGCCATGGGAGGGATATAACGAACCCCATGAGACAGGATTGCAGAGCCAGGGCCAGAGAGTCACGCTGGGCTAAGCTAAAGCAAGCAAGCTGAAGTTTGCATTTGAAAGGGAGCAGCAATACCGACCTACCCCCGAGGTAGGATGCATGCAATCGTCAACTCCCGCCGGCCCTGGAAGGTCAACTCAAAGGGAACCCCACAACTGGGTTAGAGCAAGATTTTTTAATGACTCCAAAATAATAAGACAAGGAATAGGCTCAGTCCAGAAGCAGTCGGAGGGGCCAGCATCCTTGGAAGTGCCTATTTACAGGCGGAGCTGAGCTCTGCCCTACGGGGTAGCGCGGGCACAGAGCTGTAGTTTGGGCTGTGAGGCCAGTTGTCCCAGCTTCCTACAGCTTCACCCATCGCCCGGCTGTTGGTGCCAGCTGGGAGCTCATTTAGTTTCAGCTCCTCAGTCTTGCCCGAATCAGAGGCTTTTCTCCAGAAGGGCTCTTGGAAGGCCTATGCATGCACATAATGATGCCACCCTCCTGACCTTCCTCCCTCACGCTGCTGCCACACTCGAGGTCCGGGCAGGGACACTGTGGGTGCCCTGAGGATGCTCCCCCTACAAGGCACATTCCCATGTCCTTACGCTGCTGCAAAAATGGGGCTGAAAACTGTCGGTTCAGAACTCGATTCATAAACACCTTCAGGAATCAGTGGAGACCTCAAGCCCCACCATAAAGAAGGTGACCCCAAGAATTGTGGGGTTCGCATGCCATGTCCACAACCACACTACATAGGAATGCTCCAGGAACAACACAGGCTGGGGCAGTAAGGATGTTAATGAAGATACTTAATTAGCCTCAATTGAGGCATGAAGTCTGCAGCTGCACACAGCCAATAGCATGAAGGGATATGGAAAGGCATGGAATAACCACGATCCTGGCCCGTGCCACGTGCTGCAGGTTGGGCACAGTGCTGCAGGCTGGGCACAGTGCTGCATGAGCTCCTGGCCACGATGGGTTTGGAGCAGTGGGTGGACACCCCTCATCCAGCCAACACCGCGCAGCCAAAGCAGTCACACATTTCCCTGATAGTGCCCCGTGGCACTGGACAAGCTCCTGAACACCCCTACTTCATCCCTCTGCACCAGGCAGGCGTGGCTCTGGGACACGTAAAGCCTCTGGCCCCACGGGTGAGGCTGTTTCCTTGGCACAACGTGTCTCAGCAGCAGCTACCTGACATTACCAATGCACAGCTCTCCCTGCACATCCCTGCTCCTCTGATGCAGGAGTTTATCCTGCAGTCACACATTTTCCAGCCATATCCACTGTCCCTCACTGCAGCAACCTGAGGGAGAGGAGAAAAGTTAGTTTCCCAGTGCCCATACCTGCATGAGCACCATCTGCCAGGCCATTCTGCACTTGCCATGGGCATTTTTGCCAGGAAAAGGTATTGCAAGAATAAGTCCCAACCTGAGACCCATCTGGGCTCCGGGGAGGGGGAGGAGAGGGGTGCGGGGCAGCACAAGGGACCGAGAGGGAAGATCCAGGCAGGAATTGAGCCTGGAGACTCAGGAGCTGTTTGGGAGGACGGCTCTGACCAGCACAACCTGTTACTGACCAGCTCTCTTCCAGCACATGCTAAACCTGACAGATCCTCCAGCTTCCGTGGGGTTGCAGGGAACCAACTGGAACCTCCACACGGGAAGGTTTGGATCAACACTAATTATATGTACTAGAATTGAAGCATCACCTCTACTCTTCCTCAAAGCCCTTCCTCCTCCTCCCAGCACGAGGAGCAGCCGTCCCCGCTCTCACCGCCCTGCCCGCAGGACTCGGCTGCCTCCAGCTCCCAATTCCATCATTTTCCAGCTGCTCTCTGGTCCAGCGTCCCACTGGCACCCTGCCTTCACCTGGCCCAGCCTCCGACTCCTTCTGAGCCCCCAGGAGAGAGTGAAAATGGCCATTTCTCTTGTTTTCAACTCTTGCTCATGAGTACAACATTTCTGATAATAATAATAATCATAATAATCATAGTACTAAAAACAGTATTTACAACAAGCTCCAGGTCAGAATTACACACCAAGCAAACACTCAGCACCACAGAGAGTAGGACAGGGTTAATATCTCGCAGATACCTTCTCAGATCCCACCAACGTGGGACACAGACATTTGACAGTTTCAACCATTTCTTACACACAAACATTTCATTTAAATTACTTTTTAAATTTTTTTTTTAAACTTTTTAAAATTTCTTGTCACTATATGGATGAGGTGATGCTGGCGGTGATGCCGCGCTCTACACAGATGCTTATCTAAGACAGCTGCTACTATAAACTGATCATTAGCTACGGTTAAGAAATTCAACCCTCAGTTTCCTTCTTTGCCCTAAATCTAATTTTCTTTTGTCACTGACAGCACAGGATCTTTCTAACAGTCCCGTCCTCCCCCCAGCCCAGGAGGAGGGGTTTGGGAGTAAGGTAGCCCTTCCTTTTAGGAGCAGAGTCCCCTGACATCAAGCCATGGCCATGGAAGGATCCCTCCCACATCCAGCTGCGAATTCTGTGGAGATCAGCAAAGAGCCCCAGGATTTGGTCTCCAGCAATCTGCCCTGTGATGGCCCCGAAGAGCCTCTGGAAAGAGGGAAGGATTATTCTGTTCACTAAAAGGCTATTTCACAACCATGCACCATCTCTGTTGGATTTGCTTTCCTAACAGAGTGGAATCCTGTGTTGTGGGAGCACTGGGGAGCCCGCAGAGGACTGAGGGTCCTCTCCCAGGGCTCCCACGGAGCTGGGAATGCAATCACCACCCACGTCTCTCCCGGGCAGAGCGGCCAAGACCTCTCAGTCCCCGCTCAGCCGGGGAGAGGGCAGCTCAGTGGCCAACCAGGGCATCGGGCAGTGCCCACCGTGACAGGGACTTGCTGTGGTGTGGCACCTGGCACCGAGCTTTGGGTGGAGCCCCTCAGCTGCTTCCACACGGGCTCTCAAAAATCACCCAAAGATGAGGACTGTGGGTCACTGCCTGCCTGGGCTGGCTCTGGAGGGGAGTTCTGCACACTGCGACTCCTGAGCCATCCATCCCCCTCCTTCCTCTCTCCTACCACGGGCAAACAGGGGGCTGCTCCCTATTTTACTTCACACACAGAAATTATCACTTACTTCCCATTTTTCTGAAACTGATATTTGGCTCAGAGCAAACACCAAGAGGAGGAAAAGCCCTGGATAAGAAATCCGTATCTCTGTGACACTGCTGGTTGAATTTATTAATATCTTAGTTTGTTTTCTTTTTTTACATGAGTTTAAGAAATATTTTTCTTTTAAAAAAAGGACAAAACCCTCCAAAGAAGCTGTTTGATTGACTGATCGACTGATTTGATTCTCTATTTGATGTGAACTAGTTGCTATTCTGCTTAGAGGTCCCTATGATCTGTGAATCCCCACAAGCACTGACGATTAGGGATGCAGAGAGAAGCGTGTAGCTGGGGACAAACACCGGGGAGGGGGGATGGAGGACCGAATGTCACATCTAGACAAACAAAATAAATGTGTTGGTTGGTCGATTGGTTGGTTTGTTAACAGGAATCAGGTGCTAGATGTGTAGAAAAGCCCTTTATCCAGAGATCTCCTCCCGCTGTTCCTTGTTCCTGCGGACTTCGGCTGCGTGCAGTTCCTGCAAAGACGGGAGACATGACACCGGGCTAACATGCCCTGCTCTTGTGATCAGTATTTTCCTCCTGCACACAGGATTTGCATCAGACATAGAAAAAGAGACCAGTTTCCCATCCAACACACCCCGAGGGCAGGGGGTCACACCTGCAAGGAGTGAAGGATCATCTGTGGGAGCCTGGGAGGGATGGAACCTCCAGCGAACGCACTCCTGGCTCCTCTCTCCTGCAAAACCCTTCAGGCCACACAGCTCATGGTGGCCCTGACGCTGTGGCTTTGGACTGGCACTTATCAAGATTATCCAGGCTATGTTCTCTACTGACCTTGAAGGACCTAACCCCCTCCTCATGCTACTCTGGAGCAGAGCTGCTCCTCAGCAACCGCCACCAAGAAAACGCCCTGTCTCTTGCCCCCATCACGCTGGGACTAGACCCCATTTTTCCACGAGGATCAGCACCCCCAGCCCCCAGCCCTGTCCCGGGGGTGTCACTCACCTTCTCGCGGAGCCGCTCCCTCAAGGCAGCGAGATGTGCCTCACGGATCTCCCTGCTCAGCTCCATCTTGTAGTTGAGCTTCTCCTCGGCCAGGCGGCTGAAGTTGTTGTTCTCCTCCAGCGCCTTGTGCAGCACCTCCCGCTCGTGTTCCCGCTTCTCCGCCAGCTGCTTCAGCACCTGCGCCTCCTGGGTCTGCCGAGGGAGGGGTCAGGCCACTGCAGAGCCTCTTCCAGACTTCATTTCTGACTCTCTCCTCTGCCCAAACCACTCTGCCACCCCCCTCCACCCCATAACATAACCGTCTTGCTTGGAAGATACTTTTGATGCCTTTTTCCTGCTATCATAGAATCATTTAGGTTGGAGAAGCGCTCTGAGATCATTGAGTCCAACAGTTCCCCCAGCACTGGCCAGCCCACCACTGACCCATGTCCCCAAGTGCCACATCTACGCAATGATGATGGTGGAGTTGAATTCCCTGCCTAAATCAGGCTGCAGAACCTCACTCCATGATTCCTATGTCTCACCTGACAATTTACAGTGGAATAACAAGTGTCAGAACACTCTTCCCAGCTGTTTTAGATTACTCCTGCTGAGTTTTAGGGTTAGGTGTGATTAATACCAGAAAAATCACTGCTTTTTCAGGACATCTCCTTACCTTCCTCCTCTCTTCTGCAGCCTCCAGCCTCCTCTGCAGCTCCTCCAGGGACAGGTCCTTCTTCTTGGGAGGGGAGGAAAGGATTGGGCTCTCAGGAGATAAATCTGAAGGGGACTTCAGGATCACTTCGAAGCTCTGGCCTGATGCCCTCTTATCCAACTGCTTCACCTCCATATCTTTGTGGGGAAAAAAACCCAGTGATTCTGTGAACCTGTGCCACTCAGGAGGGTGTTCACCTGAGCTCATCAAGCCCCTCACATGGATTTTCCCATGTCCTGACCTGGGTGATTATGTTTTATCTCCAGAATTCCTTGATTAGTGATCACCTTCATCCCCCCATGCAAATGCAATTAATTTAAAGTCATGGCATAATTACAGAAAGGTCACATTGCTGTTAATACCTTATATGTCACCCCAGCGTGAAGCAGAGAGACTCTGGCTCTGGCAAGCTCCCACGTTGCCTGTGGGAACACCATCCAAACACTGCTGGAGCTCCTGTGGGAGCAGGTTACCTACCTCCATACTGGTAGATGGTGTTGGGATGGGGCTGGGTGTGAAAACAGGAGCAGATGAGAGACAGCAGAGACAGCTCCTTCATTTTCTCCTTGTAGGCTGAAAAATATGAGATAGCAATGAGAGAGATTCTAATGGCAACAACATTTCTTTTTCATGGAGAAATTAAGCAAGTATCCCATTTGCAGCTATCAGACTCCGTGGAGGCTTTTCCACGGTGCCAGGAAATCCCATTTGCAGCTACCAGACTCTATGGAGACGTTTCCATGCTGCCATAGCTTGCCAAAAGGTCCCCAAGGAGTGTCTGGTGTAGAGCAGCTTAAATTAGTGTGGCAAACGTCATGGGAACACACACAGTAGGGATTTAACACATCTAGGGGTATAAGTTTCTGTGCAGGATTTTCCCTCCAAAGGAGCTGAGATGCTGCAGCCCGTTTAGCTAAACATGTTGGGACAGTTCCCCCACTCTTCCTCCACGGGAAGTGGGATTTCCAGTCTCTGAGATAAATGGTGCCCACTGACACCTGGAAACCTTGCTCAAGTCCTGGCAAGTTGGGAATATTTCACAATATTCTTCTGAGGTGAGGGTGAAGAGGCAAGAGGAGATCAGCAATGTGTGGAGAACAAAGGGGCATTTGAGTGATGAAACTGTTCAGGGGCTCTGCTACCAGGGGAAGAGTTCCTTGGGAGGTTGGACCCCAGCTTCACAAGGAACCTCCTGCCCTGCAGCAGCAGATCAGGGGGGATGTGAGTGGATTCTGCCACCACCTCGGCCCACACAGGCAGAGCTTGGTACAGTCTGTGACCACAGTAAACATCCTTCTGCAAAGGACAGGAAACACACAATCCTTTTGAGCTCTGCTGCTGGGAGCCCTCCAGTTTGCTCATTGTTCCTGTGGCTGGAGGATGCACCACAGCATCCTTGGTATCACAAGTGCTGCTCTAGCAGAGATTGCAGGAATCTGCTTCTGGGGCAATCTTCACCTGTATTTTTGGAGTTCAGCACATTTAAGACAGTGAACTTTTTGCACACTCTTGACAAAGAACCTCAGAATGGAAGGAGTTGAAGTCAGTGAGGTGCTCTGTCAGGCTGTCATGTTCTTTATCATGTCAGTAAAACCCTCACAGCATCACTCCTATGTGGCAGGGCAGCAGCTGGGGCTCAGCAGTGGGTGCTGCTGCCTCTTGGGTCCTGTGAGGCTCTGTCCTGGGTTGGCTCCTTGGGGGACACCCAGGCTCGTGGGGACAGTGTCTTCATGGCTGCAAGTCCTGCCAAATCTGTCCTGAGCGTCCTTGTGCTGCCCTTCCTCCTGCCTCTGCCACAGGCATCCTGCTGTCTGTCCTGCCTTGGCTCTGCCTCTGGATTCCCCACATATCCTGGTGCTTCTGGCCTTGGTTTGTCCCCTCTGTACTGAGCTCATTTCGTGCTCCAGCCAGAGGCACCTCTGCAACTCGGCTGCCAATGGCACCTTCAGAGCAAGACCCTCCCCTGGGCCAGGACAGGGAAATCCCCAGAACTCTGTGATCTGAAGAGACATTAGACACAGAACAATTCTGAAAAAAGTAACATCCTGTGTATCCTGTGTAGGAACATCTTTCAGGTATTCTCCTCTGCCTTCCCACAGCTAATTGAGTGGGAAAACTGATGCCTGTTTCCTGCTTGCACTTATTTTTCCTCTTAGGTACAGAACTTCACCCTAATTAACACCCTTCTATTACTAAACCACCACCCCTGAAGCTCAGATCTTGATTGAACACTTCTTTAGCTTGCTACCCATTCTGATTTGAACTTCCTGCCCAGTCCTGCTGTTAAATGTAACCCAAATATAGAATAGTTTACACCAGTAATGGCAGCCAGACATCTTTGATTTTGTTCTTAATGAAAAAAACCTCTGGAGAGCCTCTGAGAGGCCCAAAGTCATGGCATGGAGCAGTAAGCTAATGCATCTCCTAATGTGCTGCCAAGAACCCTGAGGAGGGTCCCTGGGAATAGATGAGAGACATTATAATTTATTATCATTTAGACATCATCGATTAATACAAACAAACCAGTCAACAAGGTTGTTGCTCCACCATTATGTCTGGTCCTGGGTGAAGCCAAGGCACGAGGCAGATGTGCCACACCCCTGACCCCCTCATTTAATTCAATTTAATTGTCTGACAGCACTTGTTACAGAGCACAGTGCTTTGTATTTCATGACCTGAGCTTCAGCACCGGCACTGCGTTCAGACAATTCCGTGCAGCATTCCCTGCCTTTCGGGAGGTTTGCTGTGGGGATGTCACAGCTGCCCCCATTCCATCGGGATCTCCCCTGTCCTGCTTTCCCTCCTGCAGAGCAAGCTGACCGTCCCTCCCTGTCAATTAAAATGAAGAGGAGCGAGAGGACAAAAGGCCCTGGGCTGCGGCAGGGCTGTGGTGAGCGCTGGGAGTGCTCTGCGTCCTTCCCCCGCCCCGGAGCCCGCAGCTGCAGCCCGGCGCCAGCCGTCGGACGCGATTAGCGGCACACGGGGCCGGGCAGCGGGGCTGGAGCTGCCGCGGCCCCGGGGACCGGCGGGGGACGGTCCCGAGGGGCCCCGAGCAGCCCCCGCTGCCGGGGGGAGCGGGGGCAGCAGCGGGAAGGGGGCGGCGGCCGGAGCCCCCCGGGACCCCGGGAGCTGCCGGGGCTGCGCTCCCCGGCCGGAGCTGCGCTCCCCGGCCGGAGCTGTCCCTTCAGGACCGTCACCTCCGCCGGACCCCGCCTGTAGCTGTCTCTTCAGCACCACCGCGGCGGCCGGGCGTGAGGAGGGGGAAGGAATGACTCCTGAAGACATTACAGACTCACAGGAGCACGGAATCGTCACGGATTTGTGCGGATGGGAAAAGGTCTCCAAGATCGTCAGGTTCAAGTGTTCCCCCAGCACAGCCAAGCCCACCACTAACCCATGTCCCCAGGTGTCCATCTACACGGCTTTTAAATCCATCCAGGGATGGTGACTCAGCCTGTTCCCCGGGCAGCCTGTGCCAGGCTTGACAGCCGTTTCAGTGAAAACATTTTCTCTAATGTCCAATCTAAACCTCCCCTGGTGCAACTTGAGCCATGTCCTCTTGTCCTGTCACTTGTTAATTGGGAGAAGAGGCTGAGACCCACCTGGCTCCACCCTCCTGTCTGGAAGTTGGAGAGAGTGAGAAGGTCCCCCCTGAGCCTCCTTTTCTCCAGGCTGAGCCCTCCCACCTCTCTCAGATGCTCCTGGTGCTCCAGACGCTTCCCCAGCTCTGTTCCCTTCCCTGAACACACTCCAGTGTCATTCATGTCCTGAGGAGCCCCTGATCCATGCCCTGAGAACTAAATGGCTCCCTGAAAGCCCCACACCCGCGCTCCAGAGCCACCAGCTGTACCATCACAGAAGCAGCACAGTGGTGGCCTTGTGCTCATGACACATTCTGGGACAAAGAATTGTTTTACCAGGCTAAGACAAGACAAGGCATCCTGTGAGGACAGGTACATCCTCTGATTCAGTAACTAAAAGAAAGACCCATAACCTCTGGATCGCTGTTTAGGAACCTGTGTCAGTGAAGATCAAACCCAGATCTCCCGAAGCAAGACTTTGTCTCAATCACAGCTGCTTAAAACTCAGGGGTAAAAGATTGCCAACCTCAGCAGTAAAATTTGCTTCAGAAGTATCTGCATTCCCATTTACAATATACTTAAGGTTTTGAGGACATATTTATGCCAGTGGACAAAACCCTTGAACCAGGAAAAGACAAGTGGTTGGCTAGAATATGACATGGCCAAGGAGTTCCTGCCCAGAAAGGCTGGATCTAATGCACAAATGTACATATTTTAAGAACCATTAGACAGGGAATGCTGAACTTTTTACTTGAGCATCTATTAGCATTTTTGCTTCTGTTAACTTAGTAAAAATAAATTTAGCTTGCACTGAGCAAATATTTCATTTCTGTATAAATGAATCTGGCTCGGTTCCCCAGGGACTGGATACCAAAGCATTACTTCAGTCTCAGGGGTGCAGCAAGAGCTCTGCCTCGCTGGTGGGCAGAGGATTAGGACAGGCTGCTCACTCAGGTATGAATTACTGACATTTTACTTCTCTTTTTAGGCAAACGCTGCAATAGAAGGATCAGCAGCAAATTCATTTGCTCTGATATGGTCTTCATCAATGTGTCATAACATTTCACTGCTGTCCTATTAGAACTGGGGTGAAACATTGCAAATAACTAAGAAGTGAATAAACTGTAGAAGTCACAGAAAATATCTCAGAGTACCATCCCATAAAGTGGAGTGAACTCACATTTTGTTGGCTTTAGAGGACCCTGAGTAGTGACTAAACTACAATCCATAAGGGTGCAGTCAGTTCCTCAATGTTTCTGAACATTTATGCCCTGCAAACAGCACAGGCTGATTCTGGTTTGGTTGTATTCCACCCCACACCCCACGAGCCAATCAATCTTCATTAAAATTTTTCATCTAACTTTTCCCTGCGTATCATATTATATTACAATAGAATATATTGCTGGGAAAAACCACTTTCTCCCTGTTGCAAAGGGAAGAAGGGAGATGTCCTGAGCCTTCACCAAGGCACCAGGAGGCTCAGGCTGCTCCCAGCTCTCCCTAGCGACTCCTTTCCTGTGCTCCCTCTAGTGCTGTAGGCAACATCCTGCATTTCCATATCCCCACTGCTTTGCATCGGTGCTGTGCACGCCATCGATCCATGAGAAGTGTTTGTCTCCAAGTCAACCCCCGGAGACATTATCCAGCTGCTCCCCGGGTTCTTGTGGTGCCAGAGATGGAGGAACAGCTGGGAATGGTGTGGTGCAGGAGCCATGGGATCCATTTTCCTCCTCATGATGTGCCTGGATAGTGGGGCTTAACACTTATAATTCATTAAGAAGTTTTGTTCTCTGCTTCCCAAATACATAAAGTCAAACTGCAGCCAGGTTTTGGGGTGGTATTTAATGGCATCCAGAAAAACAGAGCGAGGCCATCTCGGCACAACACAGACACAGCATCAGTCACAGTGAACCAGAGGCAGAGCAAAGCTAATTTATGTGAAATTTAAATGGATGAGGCTGGATGTGCTCTGTCTGATAGCAAGGTCAGAGGAAGGTTATTACAAGAAAATAATTTGGTTTGTGAAGATAACTTTGGAGAAGTAAGAATTGCTTCCATAATGAATGTTATCTCATGAAAAAAAATGAGAACAGGCCGATTATAAATGAAGCCAAAGCTTAAAGACAAGGTAGAGAAGCCAGAGAGACAGAGAACTGAGACCTCCAGCACAGACTGCAACATCACACACACAACAAAAGGAACCAGAGTCCTCCATAAACCTTGAGAGTACAGCAGTTTTTAGATATTCTCCCCTGCTATGAATCCTATAATAAAAATATTGGTCAGACCTTCAGTCTAGTGCACTCCCACCCTCTTGCTCCCCAGCTTCTACAGACAGGTCAGTAGCAGATCTCAGACAACCAGAAAACACTAGTGGGGTTTTTTTTGGTTTTTTTTGTTTGGTTGATTGGTTTTTTGGGAGGGTTTGGGGTTTTTTTTATCAGCTCAGTAGTTGTACCCTGCAGTGATGGTATAGGGACACCCTGAGGCTCCAGGCCCAGAAGTTACCACGGGCTCATGTGGAATCATCCATGAGAGCAGGCAGATGTGAGGTTTACTCTGCCTTCTGTCAGACATCTGCTAAACTATTGCCCAGGAACAGTTTCCAATCACCCAGCTCTTTCCCCCAGGTTTTATTGGCAGCTCATGAATGTCACAACAACCCGTGCTGTGCACAGCCAATGCCTCAGCAAAGCACTCGAGCTGTAGCACTGGAACATGTGGGCTGCTCCCAGGAAAATAACCAGGGAAATCTCCTCTTGTGTGGGCTCAGCAACAGAGAAGGGCCCGAGCTGTGCAGCAGAGCCCTGGCTGGGGGGTTACTGTTGGGAAGGAGAGAAGCGTGGCCTGGGTTTCTTGATAAAGCAGAGGAACCAAATGGAAGCAGCTGAACCAGAATGTTTGTGGATTTGGGGCAAACACAGGTTTGGACGGTCAGGTTTGGGTGAGACAAAGAGCTACAAAGGATCTGGGGAGCTGGTGAGGCAGCAGTTCATGAGACAGCCAAAGACAGAGCCCAGTGCTGTGATGTGTCAGGTACAGACGAGCTGTGTGACTACAGACGGTCATTTGGTCCCTTTGGATCTTGGTTTCCTTTCCATTAACTGAGGATTATTGTATTTGCCCATTATACACTGGTACTATTTATATAAACAAATTCAGAGGGGATAAGATGCTCCAATAGGGCAATAATCATGCAGAAATACCTTGAAAGAATAAAAGGATTGTTTGGAAATATGCTGAGCAACTCTTCACCAGTTGGGAGGTGCCAAAGTGCCACAGCACATGCACATGGTCTTTGGTTGCTCTCTGGCTCTTTTGCATTTCCAAATCACGGCCCACTGGTTTAACTCCCCTCTGGAAAGGAGACTTTCGTTTTTAAACATAACTCACACTGGAGGAGTAAAGCCCATGTCAGCAAGACAACTGGAGGGATTAGCCAGGCATGTTGTTTCCAGTAAATTTAGGGGTATAAAAGTTTGAGTGAGCTTCAGATCCCTCCAAGGATTGTCATGAAGAATCATCAGCCCCGTTCACCCCCCTGCTGCCCACACTGCTGTCATGATGGGCTTATCTGCAGCCTTCTGGTTGCCACATCAGACCACTAAATCTCAGCTTTTACTCAGCAGAAGGAGAATGTGTTCATCTGATAAAACAGTGCCTTCACCAGATCTGAACTAACAATGACAGATTCCAAGAAAGGGCTCTCTTGAGATATCTGAAGCATCTTCCCAGAGTCTACATGGTGCCATTAAACAAAATATTATTTATATTTTAGAAAGAACAAGTATTTTCCAATTATTTAGATCCCTTGTTTGGATACACTGGTGAAAAAAAATATACATCTATATAAATGCCTACAATAATACAATAGGCTCTTTTGGCATGTAAAACTGAATTCCCAATAAAAGAATCATAATTTTTTAAGGCCACATAGACTTCTTCAACAGCCAAAGAAAAAGACAACAGTGATTTCTTGAGAACACACAGAGATGGAGAGCTTGGTAGCAGAAACTCTGACTCTCCAGCGTGGGCAGTAGAAATGTCAGGACAGGGCAACACCATATGGCGTCCCTCAATACCACCCAGAAAAGGGATCAGGGGATAACCCGGAGCTACCTGAAGTCCGTCACCTCTCACATTTCATGGCAGGATGGGAAAACCTTGAGATCCGCCAAGGCCCATTTACCATGCCCAGTCATGAGGCCAGGAATGACAACCCGGTGTTTCCTCTTGGCTCCACCTTCTCAGACACGCCAACGCCGGAGAAAGCCGGTGGGGATGTCACCTTCTGCATCATTTCATAATCTCAGCTCTCTTTATTCAACCCAGACGCTACAAACGGTGGAGGGAGTTCCGTAGCCCGGCAGAGCCCAGCCAGACCCCCGGGCTGCGGTGCTCAAAAGCACAAAGCCTTGTGCAGATGCTGCGGGGAGGAGGTGCGAGGGCTCTGCCCCTGCAAGGGCTGCCCGGCAGCAGGGCCGGCTCCGCAGCTCAGCCGGCACTGAGCATGTGCCGCCCATCCCGCGGCTCGGCTCCGCCGCCAGCCCCCGGGGCCGGGAGAACACGCCTGAGGGGACAGGGAGAGCGGAGAGAGGGCAGCCAGGCTCGGGGGAGCGAGCCCTGCTTCTTTTCATCCCGAGGATTTGGTTGTTTGTTTAAACAAACCAAGCAAATCTTCCCAAGGGGGATAAGCCCCCGGGCATCAGCCGCAGACGGCTGCAGCTGCCCTCCCCTCAGCACGGACCGGCTTTTGCTGAGAATAAAGAAGGAAATAAGGAAGAAAGCAAACAAGACTCATTCCTTAATTGAAGGATTCCTTATTCTATTTCTCCTGCCTTTCCAGGCTGCTCTCCAGTGCTGCTGTACGTGTTGCAGGCGATGGGGAGATGGGGAGCTGCTCCTGCAAAGGCGGCTGGGAGAGGCTCAGCCCCGACCCTCCCTTGGCACACAGCGCCCTATTCTCTCCCCTCCTGCCACAGCACTGCTTTCCACGACTTCCTACTCCTTCAAATCGCTTCTCTGCTTCACCTGAGTCACAAGGAAGCCCCATTTCACGCTTCTTCATGATCTTAAGTCTCTTTGACAGTAAAACTGCATCTTTGGGAGGATGAAATATGCTACGGGCGTGCAGTGGGTTGGGAGGGTGAGAATGCACCAAGTGGAAATCGCATGTTCTGCCTACGTGTGTTTCATCCACCACCTCGTCCATCTCAAGTCCGATGCAACCTTGGTTTAGAGGGCTGGTAAGTCTGAGCCTTTGCTCCCACCCCCACTCTGCAAGCGAGGTCCAATCCTGCTCGGTAGGGAAGGCAGGAGATGGGTGGCACCTCCCAGGAGTGCACTGCTGCAGACGTTCATTGAGACAGCGATACTCACAGGAATATACACAATAGCTGGAGGTTTTCTATCGCAAACACATTTTTACAATGCTGTTTTAAATCTTGAATTGCATGCAAAGCCCACTCAGGGTCAGCTGCGCCCTTACACACACCCCCACCCCCCGCACACACCCCTCCGTCTCTCTGTCCTTCTTCCCCCTGCATCCAGTGGTCTTTTAAAAGGAGCAAGGAACAGAAAATGCACAGCAGGAAACCTCGGGGAAGGGCAGTGAAAGAAGCAAGAAGTGTTGCCTGGTCTCCTGCGGGCTGGTTCCCTGCCTGGGGGGCACAAAGCACTGCCTGCTCTTCCTTTTTTGTCTGTCTCTCCTGCTCAGCCCTCCAGGATCTCGCTTCCCCCTCCCAAGCCCCTCTTTGTGGGCTGCAGAATTCAGAGCCATTCCAAGAAAAAACTTGGTTTTGTAAAAGAAAAAGACACACCAAACCCACCCGCTGTTCATTGTACCATTTCAAGCTTTTCTTCTCCCTCACCCACACTCCCAGTTTCATCCACTTGAATCCCTCCTTCCCTGTCAGAAGGGAGCAAGACAGGTCTGTGGGAAGCTGGACCGAAGCAGCACAGCATCCTCGGGCTGCCATCCTGAAGCCAAACCCCACCAGGCTCCCGGGCAGCCGCGCTGTGGTTCCCGGCACTGCTGCAGGAGGGAGGAAGGGCTTCCCTTGCAGCATCTCATTTCACCCAACGCCATCAGAGGACCGCTCCCCTCTAGCATCTTCTAACCAAGAAATGTGAGCTGTGCAAGAAATCTGGGGCTGGGAAGCCCTGAGAATACACAGAACCCCATCCAGGTTCTTCTGGTTGGCTTTGGGGGATTTTCTTGGGCATTACTGACTCTTGCCCATGTCTTCCTCTCCATTACCCGTTTAAGCAATACACGATCTTCACAAAACAAAATGTAATTTCTGATTTCTTTGCATCCGGCTGCAAGGCGTGCAATTTTTTTCTTAGGGAAAAAAAAAAAAAGCTCTACGACGTTACAAAAATAACATTTAATTGGCACGTAGCAGCATCTTCTAATGACACAATGAAATTGCAGCAATACTTTAAATTGGCAAGTTTATCACACGTGTATTCATATTAAAATAAAAAGCCCACCTGCTATCTTGCATCAGAGGGGTGTGTGTATGGGGGAGGAAGGGGAACAATGCTGCCATACCAGCTGCCTCCTCAGCACAGAACTCCNTATATATATAAAACCTGATGGTTTTAGAAGTGCATTGATGTCAAGCCCCCGGGAAGCCGCCTGTCCTACCTGAGACGGTGCTGGCCATGCTGCGGCGGGAGCGGAGCGGTGCTGCAGGAGCAGGAGGGAGCGCAGGAGCTGCGGAGGTGCTGCAATGCTGCGGGGAGGCAGGACTGACTCAGCTGGAGGGGGCTGCAGCCATCCGCGGCGGGGAGAGGCTGGAGCGCCCAGAGAAAGGCGAGGGGTGGAAAGAAAAAGAAGGGTCACTAGTTCAGAATATTAATGAGCGTATCAGGCCTCCTTTCCTGGGTGGCTTTGACGGCAGATCCCTCCCAGGCAAGCCTGCCTGCCAGGAACACAGCCCCACGGCGGGGGGGCGAGACACACCCAGCCGGGCGCTGGCAAAAGAGGATTTTTTCCTCCTCTTCCTCCCTTTCTTGTCTGCTCGAGATGGGCTAAACTGCTTTTTCCTTTGCTGACAGTAGAGTTAAGCAAAATAATTGATTTTTTTTTTTTTAAACCATCCATTCCAAGGCAGCCTCACCTGCAGGGCCAGGTCGGGGGTCTGGCTTGACTGGGCTGTGGTGTAAAACCCAAACCCCAAACCTTGCAGCAGCTTTATGCAAAAAGCAAAGGGAGGAGGGATCCCAGATAGGTTTTTAGGCATGGGATTAGGGCTTTTTTTTGCACCAGTACTGAGACACTAAAGGACCTGCAATCTGGGGAGGAAACTGCTGTAAAAGTAGAGGAGAAAGAGCAGAATGGAGCCTTATGATTTCAGTAAGAATTCTCTGGGTTTCTCCCCCACCCCAGGCATCAGGACCTCTTTTCTTTTAATTTTCTGTCTGTTTTCTACAATTTCTCTAATTTTCATTTGTGGCTATTGCCAGGGGCCAATCCTTCTGTGCTTTTAGAGCATCACACACACACTTGGGAGCAAGGAATCCTCCCAAACCCACACATCTCCCTGCACGCTGCAATGCAGACACTCCCAAACAATTCCAGCTGCTGCAGGAACTACAGGTTGTTGGAATACCTGCCAGTGCTCTGGCTTGCTCAGGGGCAGAAGCCACAGGCACTGCCTACTAAATTCAGCTAGAAAGACACATTTTTCTTATTTCCTAATTTTTCCCCCATCTCCCAGTGTCCTATTCTAACACTGTCATGGAAGAAAAGAAAAACAGAGAAAATGTCTAATTCAGAATAGAATCAACACTAACCACACATTTTCAATGTGTGCTTGCAACAGGAGCTTCTTTCTGACCTTTAACTGCTCCCTGTTCTGTCCAAGCCTTGTTTTGTAGTTCCAACTCTCTCTACTTTCTCCTTGGATTGAATCTCCAGGACTTGACAGGTTATCTTGTGTGTATTTCAAAAACACCTTTGCCATGATCAGAGGAAGGCAGCCATCCCAGACACCTGACTGCTGGAATAATTTCCCCCTTCTGTTCAGGATGAACTCTGGCTTTGATATTCCCAGCAGGCCCAAGAGGGTCTGGCTACCTCTTGCAACATTCTGGATTTTTTTTTTTTGCATCGATCCAGTACACATTTTATTCCTTTTATTGGGGAAAGGGTGTGGAATGCTTTCAAGGTGCCATGGCCAAGTGTCCCACTGGAATCCACTGTGTGAGAAATGCGGAGCAAATTATTTGAAGGGTCAAGGTGGAATTTTGTTGTGGTATTTTGTTATTCCCCAACAGCAAATGGACTGAAAGGCTCTGGACTACGAGGATTCAAAGAAATCAAATAATTTGGGGGGAAAACAAAAGTTTAAGACTCAGAAAGACAACAAATGGCAACTTAACCCTCCTCTGTGTGAAAAGGGGAAAATAAGCTTCACAGCAACCACGAGTTTCCTAGATGGCCCTTGAGGCTCTTTTGTTTCATTCATGAAGATTCCTGCTCTTCTGGCAGTATCTGGATCTCATCTGGGAAGAGAGATCCTGCCTGGGCGGCCTCTGAGCAAACGTGGCCATAATTCACTTTGCACTTCTGCACAGCACCAGTGTTCCCCTTGCTGGGGTCTCAGGTGTGGTTCAGCCACCTCCCCACAGAGGTTATGGATCACCTTTCCCAAGGTTTTTATTTTGTACATTGTTTTTTTTACTTGAAAATGAAAAATAGTTTATCCAAGATCTTAAATGAGCGAGTAATGAGCGAGAAGTGGAGATGGGCTGGTTCCTCCTGGCTGGGCTGGCAGGGACAGGCTGGTGAGGGGCTGTCACACAACTCTCCGTGCTGCTCTGACAGAGTCTTTACATCTCTCCTCCCTCTCCAAACTCCTGCTTTACAAGAACTCAGGGTTTATCCTAGGGAGACAATCCAGTGAGAGACCAACACCTTTATTGCATTTTTATCCCGACAGATGCTGCAGCTTCACTAAAGCTCCACAATTCTTTTGCAACCTTAACAAGGAACACGTTTCTCTGTAACCTTACAACCCGTTTCCTCTGCTCTGTGTGTAGAAGGGCAGCAGTGCTGGAGGCAGCCTGCAGCCCTGGTCAGGTGAGGGCACTGGTGCAGAGGAGCAGCCTCCAGGAGCTGAGGAGCAGCCAGTGCTGACTCACGTTTGCTGCTGGACTCACACCCCACTCCTTCCAGGGGCCGGGCACCTCCCAGCTCCCCTCTCCCAGCAGGTGACACTGCTTCCATCAACAGCACTGAAATAAGGCAAAATAATCTCCTTTTTGATATTGTTCTTCCATGTAGGGAAGATGTATTTAGAGGAAATAACAACAACACAGTATTCCATGGATTTACGAGGAGTCCTAAGCCTTTATTCTCCTCTAAAGTTATCCCACTCTCTCATTTCACAATAGTTACAAACTGATTTCTTTTGCAGCTTAATTGTGCGTGACTGGTAGCACATTAAAGAGTTCACAGTCAGAAACATGAGCAAAACCAGCTGTTAAATGTTGTGTGCAGCACATGAAGATCCACAGGAATAACTCCACGTTCTTCCCTCCATTCCCCACAATTAAAAACAGTTTATGATCCAGGGAAGTTCAGCTCCAGGAATTTAAAGGCTGGCAACCAAAAGAGCAACACCCATGAGCTCCCCTGACCTGACACCACGACATAGAAGGTACCACAAGTTTGGGAACAGAACAGATCACACAATGTTTAATTTGCATAGTTTAAATTTGCATAGTTTAAAGTCTGTTCCTTTTAATTACAGGACTGTTCTGCACACAAACAAGCTGTGCAGCTGGCCAGGAGCAAAGCATTTTAAAGTTACAATAAAAGAAGCCACATCCTGTTCTACATCTATGCAGTGGCAGCATGAGATACAGCAATAAACCACAGAGATGAATACAGAATATTTTCTTCCTGCCTTCTCTCTCATATAGCTGCATAAAACATAGTTTTACAAAATTTGGGGGTCCAGGCAAACCATGCCTATGCATTTACTAAAACCAGATTCTCACAGAACTGGGTAATCCATCCCTCCAGAGCAGTTCACACAATCACACGGCCTGAGCAGCTGGAATGCCGGCAAAGCCGCTCCTGGACGTGCCTGGATCCACTGACAGAGGACCGAAGGGTGGGAGCACCGTGCTAGGGAAAAGCCGGGAACAAAGGAGCGGCACGTTCACCCCTAACAAAAGAGACCCGTCAGAATTCATTACTGTTCCTACCGCAGGAGCTACGAGGCTCAACATAAAAGCCGCAGAACCCTCCCACCTCAAAGGCCGAGGGTTTCACAAAGAATCCGGCCGTGTTCTGCCCTCTCCGGCGTGCAGCACCGCCCAAGGGTGGCAGGTCCCAGCACAAGCTCAGCAGGGCCCCGGAGACAAACCCTGGCCAAGGGAATCGCTTATCACACGCTCCCGAGCCCTTCAGAAGGGGAGAAACGCCAGTCCCGGGTGGCCCCGCCGCGGGGGATTCCCACAGGGCTGAGAGGCTTTGGAAATGCAGCTTCTAGCGAGCGAACAGCCGATATTCCGCCTCTTCGGGGCCGAGCCTCGGCCTCCGCCCCGGGGTAAGCGGCTGCGGAACCCTCCGGGTGAACCACGCGGGGCCTGTCGGGAGCGGAACCCGCTTCCCCCAGACCCGGCAGGACTCAAACCCCACCGGGCTTGCGCCGCTCCTGCCAGGAGCCCCTCGTGAGACGGCACCGCCGCCCAGCCCCGCTCGCTCCCCGACACCGCGGCCCGAGCTCCACCGGGATGCCCCGGGCCGGGCCCGCCACGGCCGCCGCCTCCCGGCCCGTTACCCGGGCAACGGCGCGGCGCTCGCGAGAGCGCGCGCAGGAAGTGACGTGAGGAACGCGGGGGGTGTCACGTGACACGGGAGCGGGGATTCCGAACGGTGAGCGGGAGGTGCGGGGACAGCGGAATGTGGGGACACGGGGACACCGGAATGTGGGGAGACGGGAATGTGGGGCATGGGGACACGGGGACACCGGAATGTGGGGAGACGGGAATGTGGGGCATGGGGACACGGGGACACCGGAATGTGGGGAGACGGGAATGTGGGGCATGGGGACACGGGGACACCGGAATGTGGGGAGACGGGAATGTGGGGCATGGGGACACGGGGACACCGGAATGTGGGGAGACGGGAATGTGGGGCATGGGGACACGGGGACACCGGAATGTGGGGAGACGGGAATGTGGGGCATGGGGACACGGGGACACCGGAATGTGGGGAGACGGGAATGTGGGGCATGGGGACACGGGGACACCGGAATGTGGGGAGACGGGAATGTGGGGCATGGGGACACGGGGACACCGGAATGTGGGGAGACGGGAATGTGGGGCATGGGGACACGGGGACACCGGAATGTGGGGAGACGGGAATGTGGGGCATGGGGACACGGGGACACCGGGAATGTGGGAACACGGGAATGTGGGACATGGGGACACCTGAATATGGGGACACGGGAACGCGGGGACACCGGAATGTGGGGACACTGGGCTGCGGGACACGGGAATGCGGAGACCTCGGAGCGCGGGAGCACTGGGACACAGCAATATGGGGGCACGGGCACCTGGGAACCCTGGAGCACGGGGATCTGCGGGAACACGGGAATGCGGGAACACGGGCCGGAGCGGGCGGTGCGGCCCGGGAATCCGGGACCGGGGATCCGGGAACGGGACCGGGAATCCGGGACCGGGACCGGTAATCCGGGCCCGGGCCCCGAGTGCCCCCGAGCCCCTGCAGAGCCGCTGGTACCGGCCCGGCCCGAAGCGGTGTGGCCGAATGGGCCCTTCCAGTTCCTGAGGGGGCCGACAAGAAAGGCGGAGGGAGCCAGTTTGCAAGGGCCTGGAGTGACAGGACAAGGGGGAATGGCTTCAGCCTGACAGAGGGATGGGGTAGGTGGGATACTGGGGAGAAATTCTTCCTTACGAGAGCGCTGCGGCCCTGGCACAGGGGGCACAAAGAAGCTGTGGCTGCCCCATCCCTGGAAGTGCCCAAGGCCAGGTTGGACGGGGCTTGGAGCAGCCTGGGATAGTGGAAGGTGTCCCTGCCCACGGCAGGGGTTGAATGTCAGGTCTCTTCCAGCCCTATCATGGCACGATATCACCATAACAGCGGGGTCACCACGGTCTGCACTTCCTTGCAGGCACCTCAGGATCGCCTCAGCCATGCCCAGGATCACTCTGAACGGGATCACGGTGGATTTCCCCTTCCAGCCCTACCCATGCCAGGAAGCCTACATGGCCAAGGTGCTGGAATGCCTGCAGAAGGTGTGTGAGTGCTGCCTCCTTGGGGGTGATTCAGTTCATTTTCCAACTGTGTGTCGTTTCTAACTGTGCAAAATTATTTCTCTAAGAAGAGGTTGTCACGATTCAGGTTTTCTTTATGTTCTCTGTATGCTGCCTTTCCAAATCTTCTCTGACCTTTTACTTGTCTTTTTATTTTACTCGGTGGTTATTAAAATCCTGGCTGGCAGGTGACAGTCAGTAGAAATAGAGATGGGATGTTCCTGCCTAAATTGGGAAAAGGAAGAAAGGCTGAGAAAGTAGTGCTTGTATTCATGCAGTCTGTCCTTGTAATTCCACAGAATTACAGAATCATGAATTGTTAAGAGTTGGAAGGGACCTTAAAGCTCACTTTGTTCCCACCCCCTGCCATGGGCAGGGACACCTTCCACTATCCTGGGTTGCTCCAAGCCCCGTCCAACCTGGCCTTCAACACCTCCAGGGACGGGGCAGCCACAGCTGCTCTGGGCACCCTGTGCCAGGGCCCCCCCACCCTCACAGGGAAGAATTTCTTCCTAATCTCCCATATAAACCTATTCTCTGTCAGTAGGAATCCATTCTTCCTTGTCCTGTTACTACAGGCCCTTGTAAAAAGTCCCTTTCCATGTTTCTTGTAGTTTCCTTCAGTTACTGGAAGGCCCCAGTTAGGTCACCCTGAAGCCTTCTGTTCTCCAGGCTGAACAATCCCAGTTCTCTCAGCCTTTCCTCATGGGAGGGATTTCGTCTTGTCTAGTTAATATTTGGACTATTTGTATAATTTTCCACTTGCTGTGTGAGAGGATAATTTTACTGAATGAATGTCAAAATAATAAAATGGTTTTTTCACAGTAGTCATCTCTTTTTCTGGACACATCTTCATGGTCCCTGTTCTCCTGAGGGACCAAACAGTCTTACTGTGGAAATTTTGGCTTTCCTCTGTATCGTGGTACCTGCTTGGTGCAACCTGTCATTGAACTCAAAGTGTTGTGAGCTCATTATATGAATTCCTTTCATACACGTGAGCTCAAAGTGTATGAAAAAGCTGCTGCATTTTTGCAATTTGTAGCATTGTCACACACTTTAAAACTGTAACATCCAGTAGAACAAGGTGTTATAAGTGCTGGCAAAGTCCTTTACCCAAACTGATTTAGGATATAATCTTAATCCTAAAGGAAACCAGCACTTTTTTGTCTGGGAGTCACTTTCTGGGCTGTTTTTTCAATAACTTCTCAAATTTTCATGTATTTTATACTGAAGTGTGACACACTCCAAGTGCTCTAAGAGTGGAGAATTTAATTCCTGTGCTAAATAAATGTGATGGCTGGCTCTGGGTTTTTGACTGAGCCTCATTAAGTTAATTAGGGGGTCCTAAAGGTTGGTAAGACCTCGTGTGTGGGTGTTCCTTGCTGGGGCTGCCAGCTGGTGTTTGCTCCTTGGCAGAGGACATGCAGTACTGCAAGACCTGTCCTGCTGAACCCCCAAATCACTCTTTTATTTCTCTCCAATAAAGAAGGTAAATGGCATTTTGGAGAGCCCCACAGGCACAGGCAAGACCCTCTGCCTGCTGTGCTCCACCCTGGCCTGGCGGGAGCACTTCAAGGACACCATCTCGGCCCGGAAAATTGCCCAGCGCATGAACGGGGTGGAGCTCTTTCCTGACAGACCTGTGTCCTCCTGGGGCACTGCTGCCACAGATGGAGATGTCCCAAGTGAGTACCACCATCTCTGCACTCAGGGATGTTCATCAATGCTTGCTTTTATTGATCTTTTATAATAAATATAGTTATAAAAGTTACGGAGCTATTGTTGAGCGGCTGAAGCACAGTTTCACCATTTTATAGATTTTCAAGGTGTTTTACTTAGTTTGAATTTTTCTTGGAGCTCATTTAGTTCTTCAGTTTCTTAGAAACTCATTTAGCTCATTTTGTGTGTGTGAATAGTTAGATGACAGAACTTCCTGCTGTCTCTACAAGGCAAACTGTTACCATAGTACCAGCTGGGGAAGGAGGCTAAGAATATCCCTGGTTCTCCTTTCTATGCTTATAATGTCTTTCTGCTTTTTTCCTTTTCTGTTTGGCAGCTTATTACACTGACATTCCAAAAATAATTTATGCCTCCAGGACTCACTCCCAGCTTACACAGGTCATTAATGAGCTAAAGAACACAGTGTACAGGTGAGTATGATGTCGTGTAGTGTCCTTATTCAAAGAAAAGGTAGAGAAACCCCTCTGGTGTAGTTATTGTTTGAACTTCTGTGGATGAATGCATAAAAGATGATATCCAGAGAAATGTAGTTCCTTTAATGTGCATGTTTAGAACCTGGTTTTCTTTGTTGATGGGTTTGGTTTATTTTAATATTTCACAGCTTCTCTTCTCTCCTTCACAGAATTTTCTGAATTTAGTCTGGTTTTGGCTTTTTATTTGACACATTAACTTATAAAATTACCTTTTTTAGTCTTCCCTCTTGTTATTTTTCTGGGGGCATTTTTTAAAGCAGTGGGAAGCCGTTACCAAGTTGAACTCCTCAGGCTGATGTAAATCTATGAAGAACTTTGTGGTTTTGTTATACCAATGCCTGTCACAGTTTTCAGCTGTTCATATGCCACTGTGTGGCTGAGCTCTTTGGACAGGCAGTAGTGATTTGTTTATGTAGTTCTTGTAAAGATACAACCTTGTAATAAGCAAGTAAACCCATTGTGAATGTTTGCAGTGAATCAGTTCTGTCTAACCTTACTCTGAACATCACAACCAGTCAGGAAAAGCTTGTAATGGATGACAGGCCCCAGCTGACTGGGCTGAGCTGTCATAACAGAACCCAGATTTTGTGGTGGATGGTGGAAGTTACTGCTTGTGACTTCTTGCTGTGAGCTGCTGCTGCCTATTAACACCCACTGCTGCCAGCAGAAATGCAGTGCCTCAAAGTCCAATAACACACACAGCAGTTACAGACAGACTAATTTACTTGTTCTGGCTCTGACCCTTGCTTTGGGCTCATCTGTTTCTCCTGAATCTTTCACTTTTGATATATTGAGCTTGTACATCTCTGTTCTTTCTTGCCTTATTTTTAATGTCAGTTTTGTGTACCCAGGCCGAAGATCTGTGTGCTGGGATCCAGGGAGCAGCTCTGCATCAATCCTGAAGTGAAGCGACAGGAGGGCAACCACATGCAGGTGAGTTCAGAGCCTGGAGAGGATGTTCAGGGAGAACATGGAGGCTTTTGGGTCATTTTGTGTCATTCTTCTCTCTGACATTTTGTTTAACTACAAGAGGCTGCAAGGAAACACAATAGCTGTAAATGTATTTTTAAGAATGTTTGGTTTCCAGTTTTGTGAGTGCAAAATGTAATTCTGAGTCTCTGGTGACATTTTCTATCCAGAGAAGGATGTCACTGTGTAGAACATGACAGTTAATAATTTGTAGTTTACTTTCTGATCTGCCGTTTATGTGTTTGTCAAGAGCAATAATAATTTCAAAGTATTGCTTCAGTTATTGATTTAGCTGTTATTTTTACAATATCAAAGATTACTGTTTTGAAAAGTATTAATGGCAAAATATAACACATTTTTCTCTGAGCATCTGAGTGTTTTGTGCTGCAAAAAAAGAGCCTAACTTGCAAGGTGAGCAGAAGGACATGTGATTTTAAAGCTGAAGGACTGTGATTACCATTTATTCATTAGCTGGTGTTAGAGAGAACTGGTTTCACCCCTAAACCTGCTTTCAGTGCTTGACAAGCTGTGCTGCTCTGGGCTGAAACAGGCTTTGTTTTACAGATCTACATGTGCCGAATGAAAGTGATGGCTCGTGCTTGTCATTACTATAACAATGTGGAAGGTGAGTGTGGCTCACCTTAACTTCCCCTGGAAGCAAAGCCTTATTTTTTGGAGAGGGAGAGGTTTGCTAGGCAGGTAGAGAGGTTTGGTAGAGTTAGCAGAATCCACCTGTGTGTGTGTTTTTCTCTGTTACTCTTTCAAGAACGAAATATTAGTGGATGAGTGGGATGATCAGGGTAACAACAAATCTTTGTGTGAAGCCTTTACCTAAGCTGGTGGTTTTAATGTCATCTTTTACAGAAAAAAGTACAGAGAAAGAACTGATTGAATCAATCATGGATATTGAAGACTTGGTTAAAAATGGAAACAAGCACAGGTGAGTGATCCTCTCTGACCTTCCTCCCCCTGACTTGTGAAAATAATGAAAACTGTTTCTCTGTTCACTTATATTAATCCCTTTGTGTATCATAGTTCATGAATGTTGAATGCTCTCCTAATATTTCTGCAAGTATTATAGTCTGTACTGGCTTTTTTTTAAACAGAGCTTGTCCTTATTATCTCTCTCGAAGCCTGAAGCAGCAAGCAGACATTATTTTTATGCCTTACAACTATTTACTAGACTCAAAGGTAACATGTAACTTTGCTTTTAAATACAGTTGTTCTTCTATTTGTCGTATATTGCCTTTTAGGGGATAAACAGTGAAGAGTGATGCCTAGCAAGTGGTTGCATTAAATATGCTTCAAAACTGATTAAACCCCAGTTCAAGTTCAGGACCATAGAGGATGCCATTTGGGGGTTTTCTCTGTAAATTCTTTCCCACAGTTACTAAAAAAAAATTGTTTGAGATTTCTCTATATTTATAGAATTAGCTTTGCAGAATGTGGTGCCCTTTTTAGGTGATGTTCACCTCCTTGACAGATCTTCAGTCTCACACTGTGCAGTGTTTTTGCATTCTGGGGCATTTTTGTTTCTGCAGCTGCTGCATGATTTTCAGAATGAGGAAGCTTTCAGTAGAGATTGGACATATCCCTTGGAAATAATTTCTGGCTTTGTGTACAAACAGTTGTAATAAGTTGTATTTCATGGATAGAAAATGAAACCTTTGAAAACTCTGTTGAGGAAACAAATGTGCTGACATCTTCATGCAACTTGGAGTAATTAATGAATTATAGTAAAAGCCAGATTACACTCCACTGCTGCAGGAAAACCAAAAGTATAATAAATTAACAAATAAATTTTAAAAATCCCTTAAGCCCCATAAGCAGAGAAGCATTGTGAAATGAAGTGATGTGGTACTGGAGGGGATGTTTCCAGAATATCCACTTGCAAAGACAACACAAGCATAAATTTGTAAATACAAGGCAAATCCTCTGCTTTACATCCCACTTCTCCCAGATCTCTTTTGCCAAAAATGACTCAAAGTGACTCAAATTAATTGTTAAACTTGTGCATTCCAATATGGCACGTCTGGGTTTTTTTTTTCTTTATTACAAATTGTAACCTCTGTAAACATTTACATGATACATTTTAGCACCCTCATTTCCCCAGAAAGTGTTTCTGTGGTTTCTGTATTGGGCAGCCACAGCCATTTACTTGCTGTTTTCTCAAAGGAAAAAACCAACCCAGATTCAAAATACATGAAAACCCAAAAGTATCTCATCACCCAATTTCTCAGCTAATCAAATCCATATATCCCAGTGGCCTTTTTGTCCATTTCCATGTTCTGGTTTTTTTGCTTTTAGAGCAGGAAATCACACAACTTGGACCTGAAGGGGACTGTGGTGATACTCGATGAAGCTCACAATGTGGTGAGTTGTTCTGGTCTGTTACCATTTTTCAGTCTTCATCCAAAGAATAAAACAGACCTCTGTCCTTTTAGAAACAGCTGTAAAATTAATATTCATTATCATGAACATTTCTTGTTTCTGTGACAGTAAAATCTTTGTAGTTTAATTAACACTCCTTTGACACTGCTGATTTTTACAAGGTGATAGTTTCTTCCTAAAGGGTACATCTCCAGATATATGAGGTGCTTCTTTTCTTGGAGACTTCCAAGAAAACACTGTGTAAGAAATCATGAAAGATCCATTCTTGAAGCTCAGCTGCATCAGCTCTCCCAAGTGCAGTAGATGGCAAACAGGACTCTTGTAATATTTCCAGTAAGTCCTCACTCATAGAGGAAAACAAGAAAAAATAAATAATGCTGCCTTATGAGTTCTTCCTTTTAGCTGGCTTGAAACTGCAGCCCTTTGCCTAAATGATGAAATGCAAAGGAACATTTGAAATATGTCCCTCTCTCTGCCACACGAAGGCAGAGTCTCCCAGTGGGATTTCTGCTGAACAGCTGTGGTTTGTTGTCTGGAGTGCCTGGTGTCCTTTCAGTAAACAGCCACCCGGGTCTGCTCTGCTTCACTTGAGAGACTTGCATAGCTGCATCCAGGATTTCCTCCTTTCATCAGAACATCTCTTTTTCTGTTGAAAAATGTGTGGAAATCCTGTTATAGTTGTTTGGGGTTTGGATTTGTATTTCCCTTTGTAGTGTGCAAGAAGTACTAATTACTGCCTGCATGCAGAGATTAGCCAGAACAGCTTCTCCTTTTGCAATAGTTATCTGATGGCACTGTGTTCCACGTTAATATGTGGAAACCTAGTGAATACCCTGAAATAAAATTGATTTCTTTCTGATTAGATTGTTTACACATGCAGCTTGCTCAGCATATTTTTTTCTTTATAACTTATTTCTTCATAGCTATTACAGTCAAATATTTGTGTAGGTTAGGCCTTGCTATTTATTGTCATTCCTCAGGGAAAATGATTCTTTTTGTGAATGAAAATTTCTGGCAAAGCAATATGTGCCTTAATTTTTAAAGTCAGAGAAAGTTTTGTCAAACTTATTAATTTTGAGTGTTTAAACCATTATTACTACTTTTTAAGTAGAAAGTAACTTTTTTGAAGAACAAACCAATTCTCTAAGTAAAAACAAATTCCTACTTGAACATCAGACAGTCTGTACTCTCTAGAATGTTGATAATCTGGAAGAGGCAAAATCTGTTCTACATTTCAGAAAAAATGATGCTTACTAATAGTCAAAGTCTTCAGGTGTTTATAAAATATCCTCTGGCCTGAGCTGGAGATCAAAAATGAAATCAAGCCTGGTCATCTGGACTTCATCATGTCTGAAACTGCCTGAACAAACAGCACACAGAACAATTCTTCCATTCCTTCTATTTTAGGAGAAGTTGTGTGAGGAGTCCTCTTCTTTTGACTTGACTCCCTATGATTTGGCTTCAGCAATGGATGCAATAAATGTTGTCCTGGAGGAACAAGCCAAAGTGGTTCAACAGAATGAAATCAATGCTGAATTCAACATGGAGTTGGCCAGTTCAGGTGTGTTGACAATGACAAATCACTGTTTCTCTGGAATTATAAAATGTCATTACCAAGAACTGGAAAATAACTTCTAGGGAAAGTTTCTGGGAAGCTTACACTCTCTTAATAAATAAATTGTTAATTAGTAATTGCTGCTAGACACTGAAAGATTTGATCAAACCAATGTGACATGAGGGGTTACGAAAGAGAACAGTTAGGGGAACACAGGAAATGTCTTTCCATGCACACCATTCTAACCTTCATAGCCCTAATTTCTGGAAAGGCATGAAGAAACTGGGAATGAAATAGGTGTGAAACAACCTCTTTGATATCTTTATTTTTTTCAACAGGACTGAACATGGAACTGGAAGATATAGCAAAGATCAAGAGTAAGCTTATTTTTTGTGTCATTGAAAATTGTTGTTGAAACAGTTTCAAAAGGTCAGCAACTATAAATAAAACTCATGTAGCATTGCCATATACATTACTTATAACTGAGACATTCATAGACACGTAAGTCGTTTCGCGTTTTCCAAGAACTTTTTGGAATGTTCAGTTAGTTTTTTCCGAAGAAGAGCGATTTGGCAGAGGAATGTCTTGTTTCCCTCTTTGTTAGAAGTCCTCGTGTTTTCTAGTCTTGTCAGTGTGCTGGAATTGCATCAATTGCATCATTCTGCTGTCAGAACATGATGCTACCTGAAGTTAACAACAAGAGCTTGAGATAGCTCATGTATACAAAGGATTTCCAAGAACAACTTTCCCTTTCTATAAAGAAGAGTTTAACATTTAGCTGCTGACTTCAGCTTCATCTAGGAATTGAGGTCATGGAAGTTCTTAAGAGCTGAATATGAATATATAAAGTTGATCATTTTGGTTTGTTTACAGAGAACAGCTGGGCTGCTGTCTTTGGTAACAGCCTTTGTAATAATGTACACTTGAAAAAGAGACTTAAATGTGTCCCAGACAGGAGTTCTGTGCACCTTAACTTTTTTCCTCTTGATTCTTCTAAAGAAATTCTTCTTCAGCTTGAAAGTGCTATTGATGCAGTGGAGCTGCCACCAAATGGTAGTGGAGTCACCAAAGAGGGAAGGTAAATTTATTCTCATTAATGTGTTTAAATGTTAAAAATACAGCCAATTGGAGCTGGGTCAGGTGTTGGGGTTATAGCACTATTCTAGTTTCTGGAAATAGTATTTCTTCAAGGTTTTGGTTTTCCTTAAATTCCCCATCTGTAGTAATCATTATTTTTGGAGGAATTCCCCTTTTTAGTGTTTCAAGAGTGGAAAATCCTCTGCTTGGGTTTTCTGAGCTGGAAGAAGCTCCTCACTGTGCTGCTTTCAGTTTTGTGTCATGATTTAAGCAGAGGTACCAAAGCTAGAGTGATGTGTCTGAGGTACCTCTGAGCTCTGGAAGCCCATTTCTAAACTGGTGCCTGTTGTACATGGTAAAAAAAAATCATGGAAATTGCATGCCAATCTGCTTCTAAATTAGTATGGAATGCATGTTGGAGAGGAATGATGGAAAAAGGGAATGATGTGGTCAGTGTGCTTTCTGCCACGTCAGTATTGTCTGCTGTCTTTACAAGCAAGTACTTATTTTTATTGTAAATTTTTCTTTCTCATGGAGACAGAAACATGCTTTGCTACTTGATGGTCAAGTTGTTGTTATGAAACACACTATTTGTGCTCATTTGATTCTTTATAGTGTTTACTCATTTCTGCTTTTTCTTTGTAAATTGCAGCTACATCTTTGATCTGTTTGCAGAGGCCCAAATAACATTCCAGACCAAATGCTCCCTCTTGGAGTCACTGGAGCAGATTTTACAATTTCTTTCAAACCGTACGTACATGAACTTTTTAGCTGTTTTACTCAGACTTTCCTCTTTAGTGTAAGTAACTGGAAATTTGTGTTAGCGGAGAGAATCAAATGATAAAGCTTTTATAAGCTAAAATCTGACCTTAAGGACTTGTGTAGTTTTATTAAGACTTGCAGGGTCCTCTGCTGGGAAACATATTTTATGTCTGTTCATGTAACTGAACTAATTTTGAGAACCACTTTGTGTCAAAACCTGAGTGTGTGCCCATGTGTGGGTCCATCCATGTGCATGCATAGAGGATTTTTGCACAGACACTATTTTTCTCTAAAAACAGATGGATTGTGGTGTGAAGCTTGCTGGCATTTTGCTGATGGTACTTTTAGTGTCTTGAGTTCTTCCTTGGTTCTGGAGTTCAAAAACAGGAATGTAGAGAATCATATAATATGAGGGGTTTTTTTCCTTGATTTCACAAGCTTCTGTTCTAATGTCTGCCAGCGTCTTGTTCTTAATTTGCCCTTCTGTAAAGAAAATTCTCCAACTTCTACATGTGTTAAGAAAATGATTTAGCTCTTACCAGCAGAATCTTCAGAAAAAGCATTGAAGCAAGTAGAAATACAGACTGCCAGTTCTGCAAGGCCGTCCTTGGACAACAGATCCACCTTTCCTTTTTTCTTTGCCCAGCACCTTTCTCCTTTTAGGCCATTTGCATTCTGGCCTGACAGGTGCATCTGTTGATCATTTCTGCTGCAAAATCCCCACCATCAGTGTATTTCATATGTGCTTTTAACTGCTCCTCTAATTGCTGCTTTAATTAGCTCCTTTCCCATTTCTAATACAGAGGAACTTAAAGAAGTGTATGTAATTTTCTCGGGTGGCAGCTTCTCCCGGTGTGTCAGACATGGAATGCTAGTTTTCTATTTCTCTTTGCATCTTGAATAATGATGAAAAACTTGAAATAAGTTATTTGTTTCAGAGAATATTTTCAAGTTGTATTCAGAGTGTTGAGCTGTTTAGATAAGGTGTGGATATAAACAAGAGGATGGATATTTGTGTTTTAAGAGTAATCTCGTGTTGCTTTCTCCAGGTACTGGGATATTTATCAACACATCTGGATTGCATAAGCTCTCAGATATTATCCAGGTAAATAATTATTGCTGCTTCTATAAATATCTGAAGGATAGAAGAGTTGGTTTAAAAGATGTGGAAAAACGTTGAATCGATTTTATTCTTGTGGGGATGTACACTTATGCAATGGTGCAAGTTTGTAATTTTTGAGGAGAAAGCTGCTGCCTGGTGGGATGGACTAATTTGATTTTTACCGAGGTTGTTCTTTTGCAGTTCTGGTCTTCCTTTTTGGAGATGCTGGATTTAAATTTTGACTGGGCTTATCCACCAGGTGGAGCTGGGTCATTGAACTTGTTTGCAGAAGTGTTTGGGAATATGAGACCATCGCATGAAATAACAGGGGAGGCTAAGGAAAAAAGCAAACAAAATATAAATTTAACTGGATTTTTTTCATTTAATTATTCATTTACAAGATCTCTAAACCAAAAATTTGTTCAGTTCTGTAGGAACTGAATGTGACACTTGTGGATATCCACATAATGCTGTCAGTCGTCTCCCTGTTGTGCACTTCCAAAGCTTTGATTATGAAAATCCCAAGCCCCATAAAATTCAGAGGTACAGTGGGCCAGTGGTCTGTCCAACATACATATCCAAAAGGGCACCAGAGAATTACACCCTGTTTAAAACTGAAAATGAAGAAATATATTCAAACCTTGCAGACCTGCATAATAAAGAGAAGTTACCTGGATGTGTTTTGAACGGTCCTGACAGCTTTGCAGCACTGAACTCTGAATCATGGGTGTTTGTGAGGGTGCATGCACAGTGGCATACACAGGATTTCATTTTTCTAGCAGTGATTAAACAAAACCTCCATGTGTGTTCCAGTACAGTAGTAGCAATTTGTGTACACTGGTACCAAAATGGTTTTTACTGGGAGATGTCGCTGTTCTGAGGGGAAGGTCAGGTTAGCCTAATTTATATTAGTTTCTCAGGGTTTCAAAGCTGAGAGATGAGAAAATTCAGAAGTAGAAGCCAGGTCCCCTGATCCCAGTGGACTGTTCTCCAAGACTGGGAATAATTGTCTGTGTGTGTTCTTTTGGCTGTGGATAGATAAAAGCAGATTTGAATTTGGAAAGAGAAACCTCAGATCCCTTTTCTGCTTCTGAGGACATTGCACATGGACAATTACTGCAAAGGATCTGCCAAGTGATAGTTTGCCATATTGAGATAGGTAGAACTAGGACAGAGTTTTTGTTGGTTAAACACAGTGTTTGTTTCTTGCAGAGCCTTGTCTTTGAGTCTGAGTTTATTACCAGCTTGTTTTAATTATTAGTAATTTTTTTTTTCTTCCTTTTCAAAGAACATTTAACAAAATCTCTTTTGTACACCATATCTCTGGCTATTTTTCAGAAGTAAATATTTCCAGGAATTGTGCTTTTTTTTTTTTAATTGCTGGAGAACATCTTGTTGTAACTGGCTGATACTCTTATGAGCTTTGGTAATTCCTTTCAATGTCTGGAGAAATTTTGTTTAGAAAAATTAACAGAGTTGTAAATATTTGAGAACCACAGCTGTTTTCGTTGAAGTTGTACTGGGATCCTTATGTTTGAAAGAGCATCCTCTGTAGTCATGAGACATCACACACAGGAAAGGGGGAAAAAGCATAACGCTGTTGATAGAAGCTTTTAACTTAATTTATGCACAATTAGATATGGTTACAACTTGATTGTTTTTCTAAGCAGAGTATTATTAGTGGAGGGATCACAGATGAAATTTTAAACTGAAGGAACTCAAAAAGTTTTTCTACGCTTGGTTGTGACTGATCTCATGAGTGTGTTTGGTTATCCACAGCCAGAGTCACGAACAGTGTGAATAATAATATTGTAATTTCTATAGTTTGAGTATATTTAGGTACTGGCTTGCAGTTTTTGGAACAACGAGAGTACCATGTGGGTAGCAGGAAGCACCCGGAAGAACCATATTTATTCAAAGTTCTCTGTCTTATTTGATAACAGGAGTAAGGAAATCAATTTAAGGTTATCTCAGCAGTAACCTTTGTGGAGACACTTCTCAGTGCAAAGATACATTAGGAATCTTACTGGAAGGAAAAATCAAAAGTATGTGTATGTATGTGTGAATGTATCAAAAACAACGTGGCCAGCAGGACCAGGGAGGTGATTGTCCCTCTGTGCTGGGCGATGGTGAGGCCTCACCTCGAGTCCTGTGTCCAGTTCTGAGCCCCTCACTTCAGAAAGGACACTGAGGGGCTGGAGCATGTCCAGGGAAGGGAACAGAGCTGGGGAAGGGTCTGGAGCCCCACGAGCCACTGAGGGAGCTGGGGGGGCTCAGCCTGGAGGAAAGGAGGCTCAGGGAGATCTTCTTGGTTGTCTACAACTCCTCAACAGGAGGGGGCAGCCAGGTGGGGGTCGGGTGCTGCTCCCAGACAAGAGGAAACCACCTAATGTTGTGCCAGAGAAGGTTCAGGTTGGACATCAGGAAGAATTTCTTCACAGAAACAGTGGCCAGGCATTGGCAAGGGCTGCCAAGGGTGTGGTGGAGTCCCCATCCCTGGAGGTGTTCAAGGAATGCCTGGACATGGCCCTCAGTGCTCTGGGCTGGGTGACAAGGTGGGGATCGGTCACAGGTTGGACTCAACGATCTTGGAGGTCATTTCCAACTTAATTAATTCTGTGATTCTGTTTCCCTCCATTTTCCAGACAGTGTTCAGCATAGATCCCCCAGACGGAGTCACAACGGGGTTCCTGCCACGTCAGGCAATATCTAAATACTACAAGGTATGGGAGGCTTTGTGTGCTGTGGTTTAACCTCGTGGCTTTTAATGTCTGTGCTTAGTGTATCTAAGACGTGGAAGGATGTGGGTAGTACAGCAAATGTTGTTGATTACAGGGAGAAAAAAAGACACAACAGAAAAACCTGCCAAAGGAACTGTATTTAATTTAGTTTCTGAAGAGAAACACAATTTTTAAAGGTACTTCTAAATTAAGTTATGAAAGTGCAGCAAATGGGGATTTCAGAAAACTTTTATATTGGATATTAAGCAAGAATTGATGTGTTCTTCCAGTAATCTGGTTTTAGCTTAGCCCAGTGCCAAGCAAGTCCAACAGAACCACTGAACCTCCTCCCTAAATTGTTTTATTTTGTTTAGAGTTTGGAATTTATGGGGGGTGTGGTGTTATGATGAATTTTAGGAACAGATATCACATTAAGATTTGATAGTATTTTTGTTGCCAAATGAAGCAAATCTTTCCACCGCAATAGTGTTCTACATTTAATCTGTCTTGTTTATGCTGGTGGAAATACCCATATAATTGGGTTCTTGGTCTCTGCTCAGGTCAGCCCATGAAAAGCTGCTCCCATCATCTGACTCAAAAATGACTGGTTGAACTGTGAAACACTTTTTTGCTCCTTCTTAGAAAGTTATGGAAGATGGGAAGCAAAATAAAAAAGAGATGGGAAGCAAAATAAAAAAGAGACAGGAAATTATATAACCTTAGTAACACTATAAAAGTGACACTAATTGCATTAATTACTCTTCATGTGGTGAGTTATTTTTGAGGCATGAAGTGCAAGTTCATTTCTGCAGCCACTGCTAGAAATGTTTGTTACTTTCCTTCAGGTACATATTCATGAGGATAATGGTAATCAGAAAAAGAAACAAAGGACAGATCTCTGGAATTCGTCATCTTCAAAAAAACAAGGTACAGGACTGGTCTTGTGGAGGTTCATGCAAAAGCTGCATTGAGAACTCCTCAGCTGCTCCTTTGTGATTCAAATAAAAGAAAACAAGTGCAGCTCCACTGTGGATACAATGAGCTGGGGACAAGCTTTTCACTTTCATAGTTATTTCTGAAGGGGGGTGACACATGCCATCTCAATATAAAAATTTAGTGTAGCATTGGTGTTTTATGCACTGCTGGAGTTCTTTTAGGGCAGTTATTCTGGTGAAAGAAGATAATCTCCATTATGTAATTGTTGTTTGTATTGGTGTAGAGAAAATCTTAATACCAGCCAGGAATGGGGAACTCTCTTCCAACCCTGAGGTTGATACTGAGGTCTGTGACATGTTCTGTTCTCCTCATACCAGCTGTATTTCTTTGTACAGCTCTGAGTTAAACACAAAATTTGTTGAAAAAATGTTGAATAAGTGTGTTGAATAAGGCTGTAACTGCCTTTGGCAAGAAGGAGGTTCAGGTACAGTTATGCCAAAAATGTTTGCCAAAGGCTGTATAAGAGTAAACTCCATGCAAGTTGTCATTCTCTGTTGAAATGAGTCACGTTGTGGAGGTGTTATAGTGGGCTCATTTTGGTGCTCTTAGGGAGGGTTCATGGGATGTGCCAGAGATCTTGTCCAGATCATGTGAATTCTTAGGCAGAAAATGCCGTGCCTTGGGGCACATTTACCTTTTTTGGGATGGCCTACTTTGACAAACTTCCTACTTTGAGCAACTTTCTAAATTCTTTAGGGTGTGTTGTCAGTTCTTGATAGTTTCAGCTTCAACTATACTTTCCAGTTCAACTGGGATATCTTCCTCTCCTTGTCTCTCTCCTCTCACCTGTTTTGTTCCTTATGCTCTGCAGAACCCGGGATCTGGAATTACCTCAATATAACCATTCTTCAAAACAATACATTTAGAAGAAAAGAAACTTGGCTTCTGAATCAAAAGCTTATCCTAATGCTCCTAAAAAGCAGCACCAAGCAGCACCAATGAATGGCAGCATTCATTCTTTCTGATTTTTTAATTTATTTTTTAATAATTAGGTTGAAAACAAAACATTTTCTGATTAGAGAAGACAGATGCAGATCCCTTTACCTAAGCCTTCTCAACAGAGTATACTCCAGGGATTTTTGTGAATACTTTGCCTCGTAACTATCTACTTAATTACTCAGTTAATTGCTCATGAGTATATAAGTATCTGTTTCACAGAAGTCCTTATTTTAAGGACAAAATTAACATTTTTCAAAGAATGAATTTCCAAGAATTTACTGGGTTTGCAATAATGTCTGCTTAAATGTTTCCACAAAGTTAGTGCTGTTTGGTAATCTGCAAATGTTGCTTTCCTCAGATATTGCTCAATTGGAGTTTTAAGATGCAGGAATAATTCTAAGTAGATTTGGTTAACGATGGGTGCAGGAAGAGGCTAATACAAACACTTTTAGGTTTATTGCACAATTTGGAGGATTTTTACACAAAAATACAAAGCAGTGAGAGAATTCTGTGATTTACTAGATGGATTCTGATATATTTGTTTTTCAGATAAAGACAGTATTTGCAAGTACCTGTGCAAGTATGTTGAGATTTGTGCTTTGTGCAAGCCTAGCAGAGGCCAGACATGACTGATAATGTCTCTGGTTTCCTGTAGTGAAATAGCAAATGGTATAGAAATAATTCAAGCATTTAAGAACAGCTGTTTTCCAGGGATTTTTTGGAAATTATCCACTCAAACATCATTCTGTACAAACTGTAATTGGTGAGGAGAAGGGGCATATCTTGGGATAGCTGATGAGATCCGTGCCTGAGTCATCTCTGAATAGATGCTGTTTATGTCAACAATATTGGGCTGTTGCAGTTTAGCATCAAGTTAAAATGCTCTTATTCATGGTTTGCTCTAAATCATCATGTTGTAAACTATTAGCAAGCCATTTCTCCTTGCTTTAGCTGTCCTTGCACCAGGAATGGAAAAAGCTGCTGCAGAGATCTGCTTTGTTTAATGCCCAACACTTCCTGCTGGTGAATGGGACCTTGAAAACGGGTTTAATGTTGTTAAGCTTTAAAGACATAATTGCAGCATGCCAGGCTAAAAATGTACAGCAATCCCAGCTTGTCCAGGAACTGGGAACTGGTGCCTGGCAGTTGTCAGGCTGGCTTACAGAAGTGTTTCCAGCTGAGCACTGGAGGAGCAAACATGAGGGGTTGGTGTCCTTTTCCAGGCCATACCATATCAGCCCAGTTTGCTTTTATGCTGGGATTTCTTGGGTTCCTGGCTAAGTGACTTTGTTTTTGCCTGTAGATACTCCCTGGCCTGTCCATGCACAGATCCAAACTAATTTGCACCAATTGTTAGCGTGAGCTAGAAGGAATCAGAATTTGCTAAATTTTGGAATGTGAGTCTTCTAGAATTTGGACATTGTCTGGATGGGTTTATCCAAATGAGATGGAAGGGTAAAACTTTAGCTAAGAGTAAGTGTTCACTTGTAATTCTAGGCAGTAAGTGACTCACTGGGCAGACACTAACGGGGATTTCCTGAAAACGTCAGCTTTTTCTTTAGGAAATCCAGGCTTTGATTGAAAGGTGTAGATTTAAAAGACATGCCACATGATACTTGGATGACAGGTATTTCTTTTTATTACCGAAACTAATCATGCAAAGCAGAATCAGAAACAAAAACTGATGTTTTCTTTGGCTGCTCCTGTTCTTGATAATGGATATTGTTTTCATTCCCTTGTGCCTGGGTCTCTGAGAAGCAAAGTTTTCAGCAAACTCAAACTGAGCAATGAAAGAATTGACTGATGTGATTTATTTATTTTTCTTAATATTCTTTCTGTTGATAACATATATATTTTCAGAGTCACACACTGCAATAAATGTGTGTGTTTATATATATATATATATATGTATGTATATATATATGTCTCCACATCCCACAAAAGATTTGAGCAGAACTTGAAAGGTTTGGGAGTTGACTGTGGGGAAAGTGGGAAGCTTAGGTGAAAGATTTATAGCCTTTATAGATATATAGGAAATCCCACATAGAGAAGGGGTTTGTTTTTCAAGCAAGTGCAAGGGTAGAGATACTTTCTTATTATATCATGAGGGAGCAATGATATTTTAATTAAAAGTCATTAAATCTGGGAAGAACCAAAGCAGGACATCCCATACAATTGGAATTTTAACTTTGGATGCTGCCTTGGTTTACTCTGAGAAGTTCAGGTGTAATGTGCCATACGCTGGTCATAGTCTAATTTTTCCACTTTGACTGGCTTCTTAGTGTTTTCTTTTTATTTAATGCAGGGAAGACTTTAAGCTATTGGTGTTTCAGCCCTGGGTACAGCATGCAGGAGCTCGTTCGACAGGGAGTCAGGACAATCATCCTCACGAGTGGGACACTCTCCCCCCTCTCATCATTTACCATGGAAATGCAGATGTGAGTACCTGGGTGTGGGAACACTGCCATTCCTCAAAAACGCACAATCTGATCTAGTGGATTTAGGTTTTATCTCAGGATTTTAAAGTGTTCTGTTTGCCCAGGGAAGCTGTGGCTGCCCCATCCCTGGAAGTGTCCAAGGCCAGGTTGGATGGGGCTTGGAGCAACCTGGGAGAGTGGAAAGGGCAGAGGGGTGGAATGGGATGAGCTTTAAGGTTCCTTCCAACCAAACCATTCTGTGATTCTATGGTTCTGGAACTGGTAGGGAATCATATAATGGGTATGACTGGGATCTTCCTCTTTTTCCTCCAGCCCTTTTCCTGTTTGCCTGGAGAATCCCCATGTAATCGATAAACACCAGCTCTGGGTCGGGATCATTCCAAAGGGGCCTGATGGAACTGTCCTTACTTCCACCTATGAAAGAAGGTAAGTCATGAACTTCCATGTGGAATCCTGCTTTGAAGTTTTGGGTTCCAGCATTTGGGGTTCTGCTAACAGGAGTATGCTAGTGAAGCAAGGGATCTCTAGTGGTTTTCTTGGGTAAATGCTGAATAACAACACCCTTTTTAACCACTACTACTGAAAATTTAGAACTGGAGGGCTGGAAGGGATCAGATACCAAGGCATTGATAGTCCTTGATGACCCTGACCAGCCCTAGCTGGGACCTGTACCCACAACCATCCCCCAGGAGCTGCACTGAACCCCATCAAAAAATTTTTTTGCTGAAGGCTTTTATTGATTGAAACATGACCCACCTTTGCAATAACTATTTTTGTATTTAAAGCTTGTCACCATGCCCAGCCTCTCTTTCACCTCTGGGGTTCCTACTTAAAGAAAACATCCAAATGTTTGTCAAGCTTTTCATCATCATTCTTACTGCTCTTCTCTGGTCTTCCATCACTTTGCCTCTGTCTATCTGTTATTCAGAATTGGCAGTGCTCTGCTGCTGGCCAAGGCCAAGTGTTCCACAGAACTGGAAAGGGACTCAGCAATTGTAATGGATTTTTACAGAGAAGTAGTAACCTGGAAAACCCTCCAACTGGATTTGTCATTTTCAGAATGTCAATATGCCATTTTAATGTTGTATTTCAGTGTATTTCTGTCTTTTAAAGAAGGAGGGTTGGAGATTCCACCCCTCCAAGGCTTTAGAACATGGGGATTTTTTGAAGGAAAGGGATTCACAGAGTTCACTGTGTTTTGACAACGTCTTTGTGTTGATACTGGTATCTGTAGGTCTTATAAAGACATATGTGTTAGGTTTTTTCCCTGCATATATAAATTTTCTGGGAAAACAGTACATAAAACTACAGGGCACTAAAAAGAAAGGAACTTAAAGGCATGAGAGAACAGGTGAGTTTTCAGTCAGGGCTGGAAGAACATAAATGTGGTTCATTGGAGAGCAGGATTTCCTTAGCCAAAGCAAAAGTGATTTACTAAATAATAACCATAGTAACCCTTTCTGCCCTGCAGCAACACCACACCTAATTCATCAATTATAATACTAAATCATTGTAACATTAGTCAGGCTTAGCAGTGCTGCCAGGCAGTTTTCTGACAGAACTCACACATATGTGTTGTTACTATTAATAGTAAAACTCCTATGGCTGCCTATTTCTACCTGTGCATTTTGAAATATTGAAGCTTCAATCACCTTCAGTGCTATCCATAAGAATATTTCATACTATTAATAAAGGGTTGTGAAGAATTGCTATTGTTGCCCTTGGTGTTGGTGCTTGCCACCGAGGGAGAGCAGTTGGGAGTCTGGAAATGCTGTTTTAGATGAATGTCAAAGGAAGTCAGTGTGTATGAAACACATAGAAAAGGAAATGCAATGGTGTTACTTGATTTTTCTTCTTTGTAGGTTTTCAGAGGATTATTTATCTTCTCTGGGGAAAACAATTGGTGAGTGAAGTGTGTGGATTTCAGAAATGGGTTAATGCCCAGGATTTTTGGAAATCTAGAAAAAGCAATTCTAAAGAAGATGCAATAAGAGAAATGCACTACAATCCTTTACCTATTTCAGTGCTGTCTGGTTTTCTGTGCTTCTGCTTGCTCAGGCAGCTGGCTGCTGTAAAAGCACACAAAAATAAGTCCCTTAATATTTCCAAGTCAGGACTTCATTTTTAGTGTCAGGAGATTGTGTTTGGGTCAAAAATGTGGTTCCTAAGCACAGTCAGAAAGTGAAACTAGGAAATCAATAGCCAGAGATGATGCAGCCAAGGATGATTTGCAGAGCAATTGAGGATCACAGGAAATCAGTGCAATTTCTTGTGGTATTTTAAACTGTGTCAAGCCTGCCTGAAATCAGCATTTATTGTTTTGGTAATGTTATATAAATATAACAGAACTACAGAGTTGTAACACATAAGAACAGAAAAAAAGAAGAGCATTTGTGTAGCTTGGCTGACATGATTGAAAAGAATCTGTGAAATCTAGAAATGTTTGAAGGACATGGAGGAGAAATGAAAGCAATTCTCTGAGGTGTTTAACTTGGCCTAAAAGGTGAAATTAAGAAAATGCTTTCACAAAGTAGTGGGTTTTTTTCAGTAAATTGTTTGCTATTTGACTAGAAAACTCAAAAGCAGTATAATGGTACCTCAGATATTGCTTTGGATGTGTGGACTGCAGTGGACAAGGAGTGGAGAAAATGATCTAAAACTAGATCCTGCTGGGAAACATGGTAGGGGGTGTTTTATGTCTTTCATCGACAGGGTTTGGTGTGGCTGATAATGTCTTTTATTCTTTTAGCACTACCCTTTAGAGAGCTAGTTAGGCTTCTGTATTAAAGCTTACACCTTGACAAGATTATCAAAGGATTTTAAGAAATAAAACAACTTCTAATACACAAACATTCATGTTAAGAAAGTAGAAGATATTTTGGGAGGAGGCCACGCTGTTGTTTTTCCTCTGCAATCCATGTTCTCCATCCCAGGATGAAAATGCCCTCAGCTACACCCTTGTCTTATCTCACTGCAGGTAACCTTGTGCGAGTTGTGCCACATGGGCTGTTGGTGTTCTTCCCATCATATCCTGTCATGGATAAGAGCCTGGAATATTGGAGAGTATGTTTATTTCTCTGCCTTTATTAGTTGGTTTGGTTACATGCATCACACAGTTTATAGTTATTCTATTTAACCACGTTACTAAAAACCTTCTAGTGGAAGATGTCCCTGCTCATGCCAGGGGGTTGGAACTAGATGATTATTAAGGTCCCTTCCAACCCCAAACATTCTGGTATTCTATGAAAAATTCTTTGTTAATAGGTAAATTATAAAATCTGGAAAATAAAATCCCAGGTCAGGCTTCTTTTATTTAGATCACAACACACTGAAGGGCAGTGCTGTAGTAACCAAACCCATAGGAATCTTAATATATTATTCCATCTGATCTCACATTTTATTTAGTTCACCAGACTTTTCTTTATTAAACCTCTGAATTAGAATTGTTCTCTGTGTTTCAACCCTTGGGGGAAAAAAAAATCCCAATAGGGGCATTTCTCCTTTATTTTTAATTTTTAACCATTGCAACTGTAACTATTGGTATTTCTGTGCACATGAGCTGAATGTCCCTGGTGAGATTTACCAGAACAGTTCTGGTTTAAATGCTCCTTGGAAAGGCAGGGGCAGAGGTGCCATGCTGTGGAGTGGGACTGGGAGGGGAGTGCTGGAACTCCCCCATCTGCCTGATGTCTGAGGTGCACCACCTGCAGGGAATCACTGCTGGTGCTCTTAGGATTGCATGTGTCTGCTTCCATCTCCTCCTGTGTTTGGCAGGAGAGAATCATGCTGTGGTGGGGAAGTGTAGTGGCCATTTCTGAGTGTTTCTGCTCCTGTGGTGTGTGTGCTCACTTGGCATTTCTGTCCTGTTCCTTCTCTGTTTAACAGGAGCATGATTTTGCCAAAAGAATAGAAGAAGTGAAGCCGATGTTTGTGGAACCCAGGAACAAGGGAAGCTTTTCAGAGGTTGATTATTTGCATTACATACTTCTATGATTTTCAGAAACTGTTTTTATATTCAATGACCTTCTCTAAGGTGTTTGGGTATGAAACACCCAAGTTTTTGGCGTAGGGTGAAAGTAAAACTCTCTGAGTGCTTCTCTGAAGTGTAGTTTTCCTGTGCATCCTTCCTTTCCTCTCTTGTCTGGCCATGCAGGGTTCAAGTCTTCATTTGAATCTGGTGATGTAACAGCAGCTAACATACACAAGTGCTGAGTAATAGAGCTCGTGGAAAGCTGTCGCTTCAGTAGTCAGCATTTGTGAATGTTCTGCAGGACTTTTCCTCCCAGCTCATCCTGCTTTGGATGTTAAAGAATTGTGCAGTGTCATCCTGTTTATTTATAGCCATTCTGTTTGCTTCTTAGAATAAGTAATATCTGAGAATTGCTTTCCTGTTTTGTCTGGTTTACTTAAGGATCTGCAGAAACACAGGCTTGTCCATCTTCTCATCAGAAGTATCTGACATGAATTTTTTTATGCTTACCAAGATGTGTTCTGGATTTCACAGTGATACAAAGATTTTGCTGAGAAAACGGCTTCTCACATTTGCAATTAGTTAAAAGTATAGACAATTACACTAAGCCAAATTAATCACAGTTTAGATCTTAGTGTACAAGTCAAATTTAGTTAGTACAGGATAATAGCTTTCCTCCTCTTGCTTAAACTTGTTTATTTTTTAGGTTATTGATGCCTACTATGATAAAGTTACCTGTCCTAAGTCCAATGGAGCTGTATTTATGGCAGTGTGTCGGGGCAAGGTAATGTAACTGAAAGTTTGTTTCATCTGAGATCGGATTATGTAATTGATAGAAAAAACCCCCTTCATTCTGGATTTCAATACATTTCTGTTTGACTGTAATTATATATGGGGAAAAAAACAAATGCTCTGAAGCTTTTTCAAAATTAGGTCACATTTCTGTGTGATTCACTCCTATTTTTATTAAAGGGACACATTTTGATTTCTCTGAAGTGGATGAGCATCATACTTGCATTTCATGTTCACGGCTGCTGAAAACATAACCCATTAGATCAGAACAGCTGTTCTGGAGAACTGTAATCAAACAAGTTAAAACAGCACTGCTGCAAACCAAACATAATGGTTAGCTTCATTAACTTCATGTTCTCTGGACACATTTGATGGCCTTTCCTTGCATCTTCCAGTGCTGATAAATTGACTCATGTTTACCAGTGGAAATATTTGTGAAATTACTCTTAGAGCCTTTCTGCTGCTGTTTACTGTGTACCAGGAGAAGATCTAACTTCCTTTGGACCTTTGGTCCCAGTATCCAAAGAAGCTGTTGGAGTGAAGAAAAGACATAGCTCTCTCACGTCTCATTGCTGAGATTTGGAGAATTGATTCAGCTGAAAAACAAACCAGCTTTTTTTTTTTCCTTAATTATTTTTCAGTCAGTTCAACTGTTAATTTCACAAAGTGATTTGCCAGCACAGTGAGCATGTACAGGGGACATGAGTGACAAACACTTGATGGGATGTCAACAGCACAGCTGCTGGACATGGCACTATAGTCTAGTGAATCTGATGGCCTTCTGTGATTGCTTTGAAATGATTCTGTTAATTTTTACTGTCAGAGAAGGCTTGCTGTGTTCTTATGTCTTGTCAACAACTCGGGGTGTGGAAGGTTTAAACAAAGGTGTTGACATGTTCTCAATACAGCTGTTCCGCCTGTCTGGGGACAAGACAGTCATTAACAGGGTTGGCTGAGCTATGCTTTGGCAGAGGAAAAAGCCATGTTTAAACTCCTGATAATAAAAGAAAAAAAAATCTAGTTGAAACTATTCATTGAAACAATTGATAAACTACATTTGGCCAGGGAATTAATTGAATGGAGGAAAAGGGCTAACAACAGTTGAATCACTCTGAAATGTCACTTCAAACTCTGTTGATGATGGAAAACTGTCCCTGCAGGCCAGTGAAGGCTTGGACTTTGCAGACGTAAATGGACGAGGAGTCATCATTACTGGGCTTCCATTTCCCCCTCGTATGGAGCCCAGAGTCATTTTAAAGATGCAATTCCTGGATGAGATGAGGAGAAGTGGTGCAGGTGCTCAGGTAAGACTGGGCAGCTTCTCACTCCTGGCTGTTGGCATGTTTGTGTCATTGGTTCTCCCTCTTGTCCCAGTGGGTTTTGGGTTTTGTTATCCTCTCAGCCTCATGGGACCATGAATATCAAAAATTCAAACAGCCTTGGGAATCTGTCACAAATACAGCCACCTTTTTTTAATAGAGTTGAGAGTTCCAAATGCTGGCACAGTCTTAAATATAGGCCCAAAAAAAGGGTATAGTCAAAGTTAAAGTCAAAATCTTTGTATGTGTGGTATCCATCTCTCATTCTGAGGGATGTATTTCATCCAGAGACAGCGTGGGCAGGAAGAATGGCCTCTGCTGGCTGGTTTGGGAATTATTGTTTTGGAGGCGTGGTGGTGTGTGCTGGGGTGTTTGGGTTTGGTTTTCTATTGCTTCAGGCACAAGAATCAATGATGTTATGGTTTAGTCTGTTCTGCAGGTCTTAAAGAATATGGTGAGCCTGTTGTATTGCCAAGGCTCTGAGTGCACCGTATAGGAAATAGCCTCTCAATCTGGACATTGCTACTTGAGTTTTCTGTGCTCTCTAAATCAGGTGTGACTTTTGAATCCAGCTCTGGTTGGTCTTCCTCAGCTCCTTGAGATTTGTCAGTACATCATGTTGATACTATCCAACAGCTGTTCTGTAATTTTTATTTCTTTAGGAAAAAAAATAGTGACTGTACAGCACAGAGAGCACATTTTACCTGGTAAATGATGTTAATTGTGCATCCCACCTCTTGCAGTACCTGTCTGGGCGTGAGTGGTACAGTCAGCAAGCATCCCGGGCTGTCAACCAGGCCATCGGCCGGGTCATCAGGCACCGCCAGGACTACGGGGCCATCTTCCTGTGTGACCACAGGTAAACCTTGCCTCACTGAATCCCAGAATATTTGGGCTTGGAAGGAACCTTAAAGCTCATCTTGTTCCAACCCCCTGCCAAGGGCAGAGACACCTTCCATCAGACCAGGTTTCTCCAAGCAGGGGTGGGGCGTCACCAACATCAGCAGCTTTGTATCCCAGCATGGGTGTTGGTATTTTGTGTATAAATGTGCTGATGTTGCTGTTTGGAAAAGGCTACAGTTCATAATAATGAAATTAATTTATATAACAGGTTATATAAATATTGTACTACTTCAAGAAAGTTCCTGGATTGTTAACTTCTGCTCCCCAGCTACGTAGGTTTGGAGCTGCAGAAGGAGATTAATGGTTTTAATGGAAAATAAACCAATTTTTTGAATTCATGTTTGTAGTACCACAGCCAATTATGTGGCAACAACTTATGGTCTTGCATTTTCTCCATCTTTCATTTGAGATGGCAGTCAGCAGCACTACACTGTTTTGAGAGAAGGAGGATGGAAATGAGGACAGATTATATTTCTTCAGCAGTACTATTTATATTCATATCCTGTATTTCACATTATACTGCATTAATATCCATTTCTGTAATGCTAATTAGTATAATATGTATATTATAGGCAACAGGAGTTTAATTGCTAGAACATGGTATCAACAAAGCCCTTTTCTTGTGAGTGAAGGCATCACCCCATTATATTTACTGTACTGTTTGTCTTTATTTGTGTTGCTGCTCCTCCCTTGTCATTTTGGATACTGATCTAGGGATTCTTTAATTAATTTAGCCCAACCTGGCAAATAATTCTCATGTTTTCCCATCCTGCACAGGTTCTCAGCTGGTGATGTCAGAGGCAAACTGCCTTCGTGGGTCCGTCCCTACGTGAACGTTTATGACAACTTTGGGCACGCGGTCAGAAGCCTCTCACTCTTCTTCCGTGTTGCTCAAGAAATTGTAAGTGTCTTCAAACAAAACCCCACAAAATAAACAGCTTTCCTGAGTAGTGCTGGAAACTGGGAATGCTAAGCTAGGTGAGAGATGTGAGAGAGTCACAGATGATCTCAAACTGGAAGGGACACATAAGGGTCACTGAGACCAACTTCCTGCTGCTCACAAGCCTGCCCAACACGGAGTCACTTGTCACTTCTAAACACTGGAAGATTTACTGGAAAGGAGATATGCCTCATCTTTCTCCAAGTGTCATCTGGGACAGGATGTTGTTCTTATGCTGGGCAACTCATTAGGTTAGATCACAAAAATAACTTCCTCTTCCAGTTCCTCCTAAATAAACATGTATTTATTGGCTGGTATGAAGATCCTGGAACTGATACTGGCATCCAGAAGCTTTCTGCCTCAGGGAGAGGTTATGTGTATGGAAGGATCATACCCTAAAATTTAAATTGAAGCTGACTAGTAATAGTAATACAAATCATCAGTTGTTATTGCAGTTCATCACTGGGTCATCTTTACTTATACAGCTTCTCTCTTAGCATTAAGAAGCTGATGTTGTCTGTATTAGTTCCTTGATTTGAAAAGTAATATTGTAAAAAGGCTTCCTAATTCACTGGAGAAAGTCATAGCAAGAAATGGGCTGGAAGCCAGAATGGGAAAATTCTTTGCTCCCAAAATGGAGGTTAAGATTAAAATAAGCACTTAAAATTTAATATACAGACTTGGATGACTTCCTGGAGGATGCTTTAGCCAAATACAAGTTGTTCAGACTAATTAGTTACAGATGGATGATGCTGCAGAACTTGATGATCTTTTCTGTTCACAAGTAAGAGTTTAATGGTAAATCAAAACCACAACCCGATGTGCTTTGCCAGAAGGAGCTGTTGTTGCAGGGATAGCATTAGGAAGTGATTTTTCTTTAGCAGGTTATGATCCTTTTTCTGGTTCCAGGTCACTTAGAGTTAAGCCTCCTTACTGCACTTCAGCTGTGTCACTCCTGAGCTGTTTAATCCTTTCTTCAAAATCACATAAACCCAGATTGTGTAACAATCTTTCTACCAAAGGTTATTTAGGGAAAAAGAGATGTCTTTGGATTGTTGCTGAGTTTTTTGGTCACAGATGGAGTGGAAAAGTGGCCTTTGCCTATTGTAATGCTTTGTAAACTGCTTGCAGATGCCCCCACCCCTGCCTCAGTGCCCTCCTGGACGTTCTGGTTCCCTAAGTGAAAGCAATGCAGCACCATCTACTTCATCTGAGCAGATCCTCTCCCTGAAAAAAGCTAAAAACCTGGATGACCATGTTCCCAGTTTGAAGAGGAAAAGGAAAGGTATGTTTGGGTCCTCACAGATACACCTTTTTGTTTCAAGCTGAACCACAAAAAGGAGGATCAAGAAGCTAGAAACTGAAATGGGAGAGAAAGTAAGGAGAGCTCAAAGACTGATGTAAAAGTCTGGTCAGAAGGGACATGGTTAAGCATTAGAAAATGGGGGAAAACAGTTGTAGTTACAGAGAAAAGAGGCAGATGGGGCTGGAAAAAGTGTCCCACACAACAGGAAGAGTTTTTGGTGGAGTATCACAGATAGTTTTGAAAAAAATAACTGGAAGTCTCTTTCTGCCTAGCACACAGTATGTCTTTCTTCCATCCTGTTGTATAAATGACTCTTACTCAGTAATCTGTCTAAGAAAACAAAAAGGACGTGGGAACAAAACAGTATTTAAAATTCTGTGGGTAGGTAATGCCAAAGAATAAAGCATTTCTCACGTCAAATATTATTTCAACAGTCTAGACTGTTTGCTGGTTTGGAGCAGAACATTGAAGTTTGTTTAAAGCTGTGGTTCCTAACCAGTTATGAGTGAGTGTGAGGGTGAGTTCACATTACATTTAAGCCAGTGTGACTCCTGATTTTCATTGAAAGGGATTACTTTGGCCACCATGTTTTTCTCCCTCTCAATTTCCAACTGTGCACTTCTTGCTCCTTCCTTTGATTTGATTCCATCTTTTGTGCAGCTGCAGAGTGAGCAGCTGAGCTTTGCTGAACCAGTTGACCTTTCCATCCACTTGACTGGTAGATCCACCTCAAAGTATGGGCTGGAATGTGTGACTGGAGGTGAAGGGAAGAAGCTGCATTGCCTGTTTAATAGAGATTTTCAGTTGCATTGCATCAGCTGTAACATCAAACTCACCTGTAGTCACAGTGATCATAATATATTCCCATTTTTCTCAAAATAGTGACTTTCCCTAGTAACTGACTGTTAAAGTAATTTCACAAAGTAGTGGAAATACATTTTGAAGGTAATGCCTTACAAAAATATCAAGCTGATACTAATTTAACCCTACTTACAGCTCAAAATTCTGATATTTAAAACCTGGATCTTGGCTGGTGAGAATATGTAATTTGGGACCTTGGTGACTATGTTTTCTGAGTATTGATACTGTGAGAATTGTAGGCTTTAAAAAACTTGCTCTGTTTAAAAATAATAAATCACATTTTGTACCAAATTCTCTCAAAAACTCTGGAACTCAGTTTTGAGAAAATCCATAAATCTAAAATAATTGAACAGAGACAGCTGCTGCAGTAAGACCTTTTCCCATTGATCCTAAGCCATTTTGTGGTTAAATGTGACCGTCACTTAAGGAAAAGTTTGAGAGCAATCTGCCAGATTGTGGTAACAAATACTTGAGCAATTCTAGAAGTGATTTGTAAAAGCAGTCTTCTTATGAATTTATATTATGCACTTTTGCAAGTGGTGGAAGATTATTTAATTCACCACCACATATTTGTGGATTGCTTGGTAAGACTGGAAACTATCACTAAATCAAAGAAAATGCAGGAGAGGATGTGGAATGTTAATTTGTCATCTGTGTTCTGCTGTGGTGGCAGTAAATGGAGATGGAGCACCCAGCCTGTGTGTGGAATATGAACAAGAGTTTGTCTCACACCGAAGAAAATGTGTTGGGCTCTTGGATGCCTTGGAGCGCAGTGAGAAGAGCAGTGAAGATGCAGAGGAGGAAGCTGATTTGCCAGGAGAGGAACAGGTAATGGCAAAATACTTCCTTCTAAGTAAAAATTGCAGGCTCTAAAGGAAAATCAAGAGAAGCAGCTCAACCCTCTTTTGAGAAAAGCTCACTGTAAACAAACCCAGTAGCTGCAAGTTCTCATAATTAAACTAATCAAAGGGTTTCTTTGCACATTCAAGTAGATGATCAGCAGGTATGTGCTTGTTCTGTGCTCCAAAGCTGCTGACCAGGAAGATTCCTGGAAGTTAACCATGCTTTCTGAGGAGCAAGGAGCTCTCAGAGAAGAGGTTGGTAAATACACAATTTGTCCTGGGTGGAGTCTGTGTCAGCACTTGGTATGAGAGCAGATATTGAATTCAAAAAAGGGTGGAGCAGGGTTTATGGATTAGAAATTGCACTTTTAGATGAAAATTTTTGATTTGCCCCAGAGAAGGAATGTTGCCGACTTGTGGAATATTTTATCTGAATCAAAAATCCACTATTACTTTCAGATCCACAAAACTGCTCTGTGCTGTTGATTTTCTTTCCTCTTGGATTGGTATTTTTAATACATCAGTGATTGGGCTGTGCTCTTGCTTTCCCAAACCCCCTGTTTGCAGTTGTTGGAGGGGTGGCTCCCTTACCTGGCTGGAGTCTTTCACTGCTGGCTTGCAGACTCGTGCATAGACTTCAGGAATGCCTGTTGCAGCATTCTTAAGTACTTCCCTTAGGTGTGAAGAACGCCTGAGTTAAAATGTGGAGGTGTAGGATATCTGGGGAATATCTGAGTAGGCCCAAGGGCGTGAATGGAGATACGTACAGAACAGAGGGAATGTACAAAGGGCAGCAAATATTTAACTTGTGTGCAGCCAAGTGGGAAATGGCCTCTATCACCCATTGGGCTGCCATGACATAGACACCAAAGCCTATTCTTTGGAAAGCTTGGCACAATTCCAGGGACTTGGTAACTCAGCTACAGGATATCCCTAACACAGCTGCAGTGCTTTTGGCAGAGCTCAGCATTTCCTGGAGTCAGATAAGCTGATGGACCCAAGGGCTTGGCAGTCACTCAAGTCCAATTAATATTTGCCTATTTGGCATTGCTTGTCTGAGGCTTGTGTAGAGCTCTGGGGTCACCCTGTGCTGCTCCAAAATTGGTGACCTGGCTCCAGCAGCCTGGTGAGTGTAGTCCTGAGACACGCAGTGGCTCTCAGGCAGCCAGCTTTCACTCTGAGTCCAGCACTGAGCACTGGATTTGGACTGAGGATGGGGTTGGTGTCATTTCCTGTTTTTACTATCCAGCCTAGTGTCTGTGTTATCATTTTTCCTTTTATCAAAGTTACGCTGTACCCTTGTTCTGTAAATAAGTAAAGTTTAGCTGCTCTCATTCTGAAAGAATTTGCTTTGTCACCTCAAAAATTCACAGTACGAGAAATAGTTTTTCAATCCATTTAAATGACTTAACAGTTCCCCTTAATCAGATTTCCCTGTGAGTTACGCCTCTTGAAAACTTGTCTAGGAAGCCTTATTTTTGCTGAATAATGCTTTTCAAGGTGGTGCCTTTACATAGCACAGGACTAAGAAGATGGTTTTGATCATTTTTCTGACTTACTGCATGTATCTGTATAAATATTTATATTTATATATAATTTATTTATATATAATTTATAAATATAAATATATATAACTGTATAAATATTTGACTTGCTGCTTATAGTCCAATTCTTCGTTCCCTTACGTACGAGGAGTTCCAGGCAGGAAAGTGAAGGAGAGTGTGAGCCACCAGTTACACACAGGTCGGTGTGCACCCTCAGGCTGCCCTGGAACAGCCTGCTGTGAGTCCAGCTTTGCTTAGTCAGAAATTCGCACCCTCAAGACCAACTTTTTCTGGTTTGGTCTCTCTTGAGTTGTCCAATAAATTTCTACCCTCTAGAAACAGGTATGTGCCCAGGCTCTGTGGCAATAATTTAGGTTAACTTGTTTCACTCTCTTGAATGGTGTCACAAATTGGGTTACCAAGTTTTACTGCTGGAAATACCTAAATTAAATGGACAGTAACTTTGAAAAGCATTTTTTGTACCTTACTTTCTTTTCATCTTCACAGGCACATCGTCTGTCCACATTTTCCCTTCAGTATGAGAAGAGATTAACAGATGAGCAGAAAGGAGGAAGGAAGAAAATAAAGCTAGTCAGCAATACAGTATGTTTCCCTGTGTTTGTGCCATCCCTTTGATCTGTAGAGTGCTTTAATTTGAATTGGAAATTTCCAAGCAGACAGATGATTGATTCCAGAACAAGTATGCTTTTTCTCCAAATTGTAAATATTTATCAGTGCACATCTGAAGTGTGTTTGTCATGCTCTTTCCCAAATCCAGACATCCCAGACCAACTCAAGCACAGGTCCACATAGGGCTGGTAGGTGAAAAGAATTGTTTTCTGACACTGATTGCTTTGTGAACAACTTGATCAGGTGCAGCTGGGTGGTTTCTTTGTTTTTGATTAGCATGGAATAGTTCAGTTGGGAGGGACCTGCAATGATCAGCAAGTCCAGCTGCTCTGGTAGCGCCTCAAATGGTTTAACTGACTGGTTTTGGGTGAGGGATCACATCCTACCCCTCCTGAGATGGGTCATGGTTGTGTGTTAGCTCTGCAGCTGTGCATTATTGTGTTTCCCTGTCTCCAAACCCATTTAACTCATTATGCAGCTAATTGCTTAAGAGTCTTAATAAATTCAGGAGAATTCCCTGAGTGATGTGGGAACCAGTAGTTGTCCAAGGTGCTGTCCTAACTGGATGTTCCCTATCTGTCAATCTGCCAAGCACCTGGCAAACGAAACTGATCCTGAAGCTGATAATACCAGAGAGAAGGAAGAGAGCAGTTCATGCAGAAGGTTGTGTTTGCAGTTTGTTGCTATCTGACGTCATGATGAGTCAGCTCAGCCTCCCGCCTTGGAGTAAATGTCATTTTATTAACCCTCCTCCTAAGAATAGAATTGTGCAATAATACTTGGCTTACTTCTCTAGGAATTTTTCCCTGAAGCTGTCTGTTTTATCAGTGGGGAAGGTGAATAATACATGATTTACGGGGGTGCCTGACGTAATTGCAGCCTGTTAGGTGAAGGCATTCATGCTTTGGTGGTGAGCGCAGTGCTGCTGCTGGGTGGGCTTTGCCCTTGATGACCTTAGAGGACTTTTCCAACCTCAGCGATTCTACAATTCCTTTCATTATCCTGTGTGCTGCTGGAATTGTAAACGTATTGGTCCCACTTGAAATCACCTGAAAGTCACTCCTCAGGTGTTGCTGTTGACTGAGGAGCTTCTCCTGCCTTGCAGCAGGACCGGAGAGCGGAGCCGGCGGAGCCCAGGAAGGCGCGGGCCACGATTTACATCGCCACGGTGAAGGACACCCTGAGCCAGCAGAACTACGAGCTCTTCTCCAAGGCTCTGCAGCAGTACAAGAAGACAGATGACTTCCATGCCATGTTATCTCAAATGAGCTCCCTCTTCATAGAGGATGAAAAAAAGCACGTCTTGCTGCGAGGTACATTCGGAGTATCTGCATATTTGTATACGTGACTTTCGTCTTTTAAACAGACTTGGGTACTTCAGAAGTGTTTTAGATGTGAAGTGCATCTCAATTAGGATGATTCATCACTTTACATCCGCAGATAACACAAGAATCTCCTCAGTCTAATTATTATGTGTTAGCTCACGTCTTGATTTGAAGAAAATCATATTCCATGGGTGTTTGTGTTATTTTAAACAGTCTAAAAGTACAGTGACTTATTCCTGGTAATTTAGGAGATCAAGAATGTGGTTGTGTGAGTAGGAGAGATGCCTTCGTAAGAGTTCAGTGCCAAAGCAGTAAATAAATAGACAGAATGTCCAAAGAAATTTTCTGTTTAAAGAATTGTGAGTATAAAACAAAGGATCTGTGCAGACATGGCTAGTTATTGCATCAGCTGGATGGGTACTACATGGGTAGACACTGCATTAACTGTGTTTTTATTGGCTTTTAACAACTGTACTGACAGGAACTGAATTCCCGCCAAGATTTCTTCTAGTTCAACAGTATTTGATGGGTGATTTTTCATTTCCCTCTCAACTTGTGAACAAATAGGTAGATTTTTCTGTGACTTTTTCATCAACTGAAATAATAAAACCCTAGTTATGCATCTTGTAAATTGCTTCAGGTAAATTCTAAGGTTAAAGAATGGGAAGCTCAGTCAGTTTGTTTCCCAATTTTCTATGACCTACATAAATAAGAACGTATTTGATCATCAAATCAAGGTCTAAGTCTAGTTTTGAAAGCTGTCAGGGGCCTGAAACCTAAAGGTGATTTGATGTTTAGGCTTCTGGTTGGCCAGCATTTTGTAGTCAGTAACATGAGGTGTAAAGTTAACAGTTTATCAGTTATTTAAAGTATCAGCCTAGCAGTTACTTGGATCTCATGATTTATGAGGCACCTCAAGGCCAATTACACTGAGAGGTTGGTTACTTTATATTTACAGTTAAAAAATGACAGTTTTTACCTACTGGTGATAATATTGTTCAATGTTTGCATTATAGCTGACCTTTGTGTAATTTGTAAATGTGCTTATTGTATAAATATTACATAAAAACATTTAGATTTTAATTACTTTAGTTGCACCTTTTTATCTAACCTTGAAGTTCCCCTGTAGCTCAATGTTTGCATGATAGCTGACCTTTGTGTAATTTGTAAATGTGCTTATTGTATAAATATTACATAAAAACATTTAGATTTTAATTACTTTAGTTGCACCTTTTTATCTAACCTTGAAGTTCCTCTGCTGTAGGTTTTGGTAGCATTTATTGCCTGTTGTGGATTGATTTTTTCTTTCTTTCTTTTTTTTCCCCCCTTTTCCCTCTCTCTGATGTAAGATTTTTACCAGTTTGTTCGACCCCAGCATAAAAAGCAGTTTGATGAAGCGTGCTGTAATCTGACTGGAGTGGGCTGTGGCTACAAACCTGAGCACAGCCTCCCACGGGAGGAGAGGGAGATCCTGGCCAAGAGCACGGGTGAGGAGCTTGGTTTGGTTGTATCATCTGAAGGACAAATGTCCTTGTTCACCCCATCATAGAGCAGGATGTGTCTGACATGCAGAAATGCAAGGGAATTCAATTTAATCAAGACTGAGCTAAGTCTCTGCTCTCCATGGTCCTCTTGCCTTCCCTTGAGCTGTGCAGATGCCTGAATATTGGTCACTGCAGAGTTAATAATGATGTCATTTTGTTTCAAAAGGGGATTTTACTGATCTGTTTAAATCATTTAGTCTGGGGAATTAATCAACTTCGTGTGTGTGTCTTCTTTGCTGCCCACGTAGTGCCACAAGAATCTTGAAGAGAGGCTGATTGTGTCCTCACAGAGCTTGTGAAATCTGTGAAGTCCTGGAGCAGTAAAGTTCTAAAAAAGTGGGGTATTAGCTCATCATCAGAGAAATAAATCTGTGTGGAATCCCAGACTGGTTTGGATTGAAAGGGACCTTAAAACTCATCCAGCTCCAAACCCCTGCCGTGGGCAGGGACACCTTCCACTAGCCCAGGTTGCTCCAAGCTCCCTCCAACCTGGCCTTGGACACTTCCAGGGATGGGGCAGCCACAGTGTCTCTGGGTTACTCAGGTGTTTTTGGCAAGGATGGCATACTTTGAAATGCACCATTCCGTGTTCATTCTTCCCTAAATTCACTGTTAATGGACTGGTTTGATTTAACAGAAGAAAAACAGAGCCATCAGACAAGTACATTCTCCAAGGCCTCGTGTGCTCAGCTGAACCCTGGGCTCCACCTGAACCAAGGAGGATCCCACTTGGCAACAGGACTGAATAGTGCAGGTACCCTCCATGTTTAATAAAACCCCAGTCTGTTCTGTTTTATTTCATCACTGTAAGTTCTCCTGGGACAAACCAATATTCTTTGTGCTCACCTAGTACAATGGCTCACTCTCTGTAGGTGGGAGTGATGGTAATTCAGAATTTTCAGCAAGGATTGTGCAAAATAAAACACAAAAGTCAATAAATTAAATCAAGGTGTATGTGAAAGAAACCAGCTGAAGCCAGACATTTGTACTAGAGACTGAGCTGGGAAAAGGGGGGTTGAGCACAGTTATGCTGGGCTTCCTGTTTGTCCAGGGTCCATGAAAGGGAGCCAGTTAAGGAATGTGAGTTAGGATTGCATCAGTATGAATTCAGGTATGAAGAAACTGTTTCATTTTGTTCTTGGTGTAATGTGTACACTCCCTCTGTGGACAGCCTGGTTTTCCTGCAGAAACAGAGAGGAGTAAATGTAATCTCTGTGTGCATCCCTCTAATCTCACTCTGTCCAGTATTTATCTTCAAACTCATGGGCTCATTTATTATTTAATTATGGGTTTTCCAGAGAACAGCTGGGAATTTTTGTGTTTCTCACAAGGAAATGAGTAGGATCGTTGGACAGCTTAGAAGTCTTTCTTTAGAGGACAAAGAATAGTCAAAGGCTAATCCTTTCTTTAAAAAAACAAGCCAGTTTCCTGTAAGGCTTTAAATGCTGTTCATGTGTGAAGCCATATTGTTTCTTTTGATTTGTTTTCCCATTTTCTTTTGTATTTTAAGAATATTTTGAATAAAGCAGAATCTTTAGTAATTATCTTATCCCGAAACCATTGGAATGATTTCACAGAAACTTGTTTCCACTAAAAATAATTGAGAAAAGAATAGGAGTAAATGGATGTGTTATTTCTGTGGCTCACTCCTTAAGAAGAGAATGCTTCTGTGGAAATATAAGAAAGCTCTAGGCTATGCAATAAAAGATATTCACACCCAAGTTTTTCCCCTTCCAGCAAATTGAATGAAGCCTATGTTTTGAACCTTAATTTTCTTTATCATCCAATAAAGAACTTTTAAAGATCCAGATACCAAAAGATATGGCAGGTTAATATAAATCAGTTTCTTATCATATCCTTCATCCATATTTGCATTCCTGCGATATGCAAACCAGAACTTTTTTCTCTAAAACATACCGGAAATCAATAAAGTAAATAAAGTTCACTAGGCATTTAGCAGGATGTTCCAAGCTGCTCCTACCTTTTGCTGACTTCCTACCTTGCTCTTGTGCTCTCTTGAGTCTTATTTCAGGTTAGATGGTCTTTTTGGACTTTATTTTCCTGTTGGGAAAACCCCCTTATCTGCTCTTATTGTTAAGGGGTGAGAAATCTGTACTTTAAAATTGCCCATTTCAGGCCAGCAGAGTTGGTTAACCCATCTGTTTAAGATGCTTTTACTCCTTCAGTGGAGCACAAAACCTGATTTATTGCTGACCTCCATGCCCCTTTTGCTCATTCCCTAGTGACCTTCTGACACATTTCTCCATTTAAAACGATGAAGGGACTCCAGAAGATGCTAATAGTGATCCCCAGACTAATTTTGCTCCGTTGCCATTTCCAGGAGCAGGTCTGGCCATGCCAGAGGGATGTGCATGGCTGGGCAGGTAGGGTTGCTTTTACCACTTCGAAATAGTTCAGGAATTCCCTTCAAATGAGATGAGAAGTGGATATGATGGAGTGACCTGTTTGTCTCTGTTCCTCATCAAGCCCTGCTCACATGTTCTTTGTCTCTCAGGGCAGAATGCCAGTGCAGCTCCAAGGAAAGAGGCTGAAAAGGCTCCAGGCTCCAGCAGAGAGCATCACCAGGCCCTCAGGACTGCCTATCTCAGTGATGTGCAGAGGGCTTTGGACAAAAGCACCTACAGCCAGTTCTACAAGGCTCTGCTGGCTTACAAGAAGACAGATAATTACGATGCCATGGTGTCGGTGGTAGCAGCCCTCACCACGGAGAGGCCACAGGACTTTCATCTTCTAAAGAGTGAGGGGTTTTTTTAAAAATCACTCTTATTTATTTGAAAGGAAAGTGTGGGTGCTGTGATCTCCTGTGAGGTCTCACCTTTTGGTTTAGCAACCCAGATCAATGGAGGGGCAGGAACAATGCCATTCAGAGAGCAAAAAAAAAAAAAAAAAGTCGAGGTTATAAAATATTATCTCTGTCTGTTCAGTTAGAAATTGTCCATAAAAAACATTACACAAGACCTCAGTAATTCTAGTCTTAACCTTCATTCCATCTAGCTTCAGTCAGATGCTTCCATGACTGTTTTTTCTCCTCAATTACTACAATTGCTCTTTAGAAAGAACAATGCTGACTGTTGAACTGACTCAATTTTATTGCCATGACCAATGGTTGCTATACTGGTGCTAAGTTCTTAGATCACTTCCAGATCTCAGGATAAGCAATCAGACTTTTGATTCACTATTCTTCTACAGAGCTTCACCTGGAAATAGTTATGGAACTGTGTCATCATTTATTTTCTCAGAAGTGCTTTGTTTTGTTTTAATTTCCTTTCCTGGGTTTAGTGATGGAAGAATTTAGGGAGCTACAGGTTTTTAAAATTTGAAATTGGCCTTAATTGTTTAAAACAAGAAGAGGCAATATATGCTGGTCCCAATTACCTCAATGGTGACAACTGGTGTGATGTGACACCTCACTTCCACCTTCTTCCATGTCTCTGGGGTGACTTTTCTGCCAGAAATGATGCATTAGGTGTATCCTGGGGAATGCCAATGGAATTTTGTTTATCTTCAGCCTGTAACAACAAATATTCCACTGACCTTGAATAGATACCATAGTCTGCAAATTGTGAGAGAATACCCTTTTTCTGGTGCATTAACTAGTTGGATTAGTCTTGGCAAAGTGGATACTGGGAGGGAAATGAGCTGTGGCACCATGAGTCATAACCTCCCCCTGAGCACTTTTTCACAGTCACTGTCTCTACTGAGCAAATGTTTTGACCTCAGAGGACTTCGTGGTAGAATTGTCTGTACTTGGCAGTAAGTCATAATTGGGGTTTTTTAGAATTTCTGTATGTGTGTTGTGAATCCTTGTCAACCAAACAGTAACAAGAAATTCCCTTCCTGAGAGTCTTTCTGGATATTGTGTGTATACCTGATCTTCTTAGATCACTTGTCAGGTGAAGGGCTGGGGCGGGTGTTTATTCTAAGCTGTAGAGTGGAAGAATTTCAAGGTAAATTGAGATTATTTTCAATACTAAATATCCATCTGCCTTCTGGCAAGGAAAACCCAGTAATTATAAAAATCACAAAAACGTCAAGTGTTCCACCAAGCTGAAGATACTCTGAGGAATCTGACTGATATTATTCAGCTTCCAAAGAAATTTCTGCCCTCCAAAGCAAGGTGTCTTCCATGGTCAGGCATTGATTTTCCTGTGCATTTGACTGTATTTTCTTTTGGCCAGGGTTTTACATGTTTGTGCGTCCTCACCACAAAGAGCAGTTCAGGGAGCTGTGTAAGAATTTGACTGGAATGGTCTGTGGTGATGAAGAGAAGCACCCACAACAGCTGGAGCAAAGTGAAGGGAAACCCCAGAGCTTGAAGAGCTGTACAAAAGGAATCAGCCACGTACAAGGTAGGGAATGAACAGCTGTCTGAAGTTTAGAATCTTATTTGTTATTATGATGGGTAGTGCTCAACAGCCTTAGAATCATAGACTGACTTGAGTTGGAAGGGGCTTTAAAGCTCATCCAGTTCCACCCCCAGCTGTGGGCAGGGACACCTTCCATAGACCAGGTTGCTCCAAGCCCTGTCCAACCTGGCCTTAAACACTTGGCAGCCACAGCTTCTCTGGCACCCTGTGCCAGGGCCTCACCACCCTCATAGGGAAGAATTTCTCCCTAATCTCTAATCTAAACATGCTCTCTTTTAGTTTAAGGCCATTTGCCCTTGTCCTATCACTCTCCACCCCTGTGAAAAGTTCCTCTCCTGGGCTAGGGCCTCCCTGCCCGGGGCCTGTCAAGGAGAATCAAAGCCATTGGTTATCTCTACATGGGTTAAAAAAAACCCACTCAAACAGGTGTAAGATAAAAGGTATCATTAGATGGGGAAGTGCAAGGAAACTAGAAAGAAATTAGTTATAGTTCTGCCATGTTTAAACTGTGAAGTGTGTTAAGGGTGAAGGCAGAATTTTTTTATTTAAGTGGGGTGGGAGCAGGAGTGGATCAAGGCCCGTTCTGTAGGAAGAACTCCCACAGAACTATTTCAATATAAATGGTCTCTTTCAGTAATATTGAATGTGTTAATATCTATCAGAAACCTCTGTTTCCAAGCAGCATGACATAAAAAGTAGTTCTTCATATTTATTTTTCTTCTTATACAATGACAACTGAGTGAATTTACTGCTGGCTGTGTTTTGGAGAGTCTCTATGTTGTGTTCTGCATGATACAGGTTTATACACTGGTTTTCTCTTTTTCTGCCCAGATGCAGCCTCTTCTAAGAGTGGGGCACCAGAGAAAATTCAGAGTAAGATTTCCTCCTTCTGCTTTAGCCAGAAAAGTGAACTTGAGTTGCCAAAGACTGAAGCATCCAAAGAAACCAGTAATGTGAGAGCATCCACAGACTCTGGAACTGTGCCCATCTTTCCCCTAGAGATGGAACCAGAGAGTGGTAGGTACAGGGGAGGTTTGGGATGTAATTGTCTAATACTTGGGAATAAAGATAAATTACAGAAACGGGACTGAGACTGATGGTGTATGAAACCACAGGTTCATGCCTGTATTTGCTCAGGTGCAGTGTCACTGGTGTGGTTTGCTCAGTACAATCTGTACTTTCTGTATCTTGCATGTGCTCTCAAAGTGCTTCATTGTCTTCGTCACAATGCTGTAATAGTTTCCTGAGAACTTAGGGATTTTTTTTCTTGACAACTTCCTTGTAAAGGAAGGATGTAACCCGAGTTCCTACTGGGATCTGAAGCACGGAGAGACTGTGAGGTCACTTGAAAGAAATAATGTGGCAGGGAGGGCACTGTTGAGGTAGTTTATTACAGTCATGGTCATTGTTCTCTGGACTGCACTGGAAGTGTGGATACATGAGAATTTTGCAGGTGATTACAGGAATTTAGTCATTTCCTCCCTCTCTTTCTCTCTTCCCCTCTCCCCACCCTCCCCTCTGTTCTAGGAAGATTCCACTGCTCTAACTGCAAATCCAAGGATGATGTGCCTTTTAAGTGCCCATTATGTGACTTCACTTGCTGCAAAACATGCTGGGAGCAGTTCTTAAAGGTTCTCCTGTTTATTGGTTTGGTTTTTTCTAAAACTACCGGGAAATTTTGTGCTTTTCAGGAAAATGATGTGAACAAGCCTGGAATCAGAATTCTTCTCTTTCCAGAAAGAACACCCAAATGCTGACGGAAGATTTATCACTTGTTCCATTATTTCCCATGGTCTGCAATGTGATTGGAGGCAGATTTCTGTCCTTAGCTGGGACTTTTTCACCTTTGCATCTTTCTGAGCTGCCTCCACGTGTTTTCCAGTCTAAAACTACAAAGGCAACAAGCCATGGAGTCAACTTGAAAAACTGTGTTGTTTTTTTAATATTTTAATCTTTATTTGAAACTTTTTTCTTGCTTAGTTTCATAATTTTCCCAATCAAAATCCTAGTGTAGAGCTCTGTCATGAGAATGAGGCAAATAAGGAACAGGCTGCCCAGGGGAGTGGTTGAGTCACCATTCCTGGAGGGATTTAAGATGTGTAGATGTGGCATTTAAGGACGTGGTTGAGAGGTGGACTTGGCAGTACTGGGTCAGCCATTGGACTCTGTGACCTTTAGGGTCTTTCCCAAGCAAATGATTCTGTGAATCTGTGATTCCGAATTCCTGCTCAAAGATCTCCTGTGTCATCCTGTTGGTTTTCCCAGCTGAGTAAATTGGTGGTTGAAATTCGTTAAGTAAGAGGATGTAGCTGGTCCCAGGGTGCCTGGGTTTGGGAGCATCTTACCCAACATTTGATTCAGCAGCCAGGTGTTAAAAGACCTTCAAAACCAGATTAATGCAAGACCTGAGGGGTTTCTAAACATTCATATGTGATTAGAAGGCTGCTGATCAATGGAGCTCGGGAATATCCAAAAACAGCACAGAAGGAAAAGAACCTTCTTCAGCTTGTCAATCTATAAGCAAGTACAAAATAATCAGTTATTCCAAGTTCCAGAGAAAGGTCTTTTTTTTAGGAAGAAGACACTGAATTGTCAGCATAGCAAACACTGAACTGACATTCAAATGAAATATAACAGCCAAGACAGGGTTGGTCCAAGAGGAATATAGAATAAGCATAGGATCAGGGTGGTTTGGGTTGGAAGGGACTCTAAAGCTCATCTCATTCCAACCCACTCCACTCCCCTTCCAACACCTTCCACTATCCCAGGTTGCTCCAAGCCCCATTCAGCCTGGCCTTGGGCACTTCCAGGGATGGGACAGCCACAGCTTCTCTGGGCACCCTGTGCCAGGCCTCAGCACCCTCACAGGGAAGAATTTCTTCCCAGTATCCCATCTAAACCTGCTCTCCGTTATCTTAAGGCTGTTCCCCCTTGTTCTGTCACTCCAAGCCCTTGTCCAAAGCCCCTGTCCAGCTCTCTCAGAGTCCCTTTAGGCACTGGAAGGGGCTCTAAGTTCTCCCCAGAGCCTTCTCTCCTCCAGGCTGAACACCCCCAGCTCTTTCAGCCTGGCTCCAGAGCAGAGCTGCTCCAGCCCAATGATTAACCCAGTAGCCTCCTCTGGACTCATTCCATAATGTCCAGACTGAAGTCTCAGACACATCTCCTAAAGGGAATTCAGAATAGCTGAATTTAGTTCTACTAAATTTCCTTCTCAATCTGCTGTCATGTTTCTTTAAAAATGTTAAAATCCAAAAGTATTGGATTATAAGGAACATACGTAAGAAAGTACAAGGAAGTCAAAGAAAGGCATCTCATGTTTGCTGCAGATGAGACAGTCAAATTTACTACTGAATATGTAACTTTTCCTTTTGTGCCAAAGTGTAAAGGGGATGAACATCTGACAGGCAGCATCTTCCGCTGCAGAAAGGGCTCCAACAAAGTCATTACAAGAATTTTGCAAGTATGTGTTCATAATCTTTGTCAGTTGAGACTTGAGTTGATTTAGGACAGAATGAGGTCCCTGGGGAGTTTTGTTTGGTTAGGCAAGCATCTTAGCATCCCACAGCATGATTGTTATCTCAGCTAATAAATAGTGACCTTATAAAGGGGGAAAAATCAGCCTGGCTTGCCAGTAAGATGGAACTTGTTGTTTCATCAGTTTAAGACTCCACAAAATTAGAGCTATTGTATATTGAGAAATTGTACTGCCCTGTTCTGGATTTTGTCTTGAAATTGGTCATTTTGCGGTCTGGATTTCTTCTTAATCCTCAGTTAATGTGTGTTTTCATAGCTCATAGATAATGAACTTGCTCAGCCTAATTTTTTATTAATCGCTCCTTTATCTGATTGTACATTTCTCAGACCAGAGATTAAAATAGTCTGGCCTGCCAGATTAGGTTGTGTTTCAGATTCAGGTACTTGAGAATGTCCAGAGGAGGGGAAGGGCTGGAAGCACCTCTTGGGAGGGGTGGCTGAGGACTCTGGGCTTGTCTGGTTTGGAGAAAGGAGGCTGAGGGGTGAGCTCATGGATCTCTGCAGCTGCCTGAGGAGGGGACACAGAGAGGAGGGTGCTGGGCTCTTCTCCCTGGGTCTCTTGTCAGGATTCATGGGAGTGGTCCAAAGCTTTTATCATTGAGGTTCAGACTGGATGTTAGAAGACATTTCCATACCAAAAGAGTGGTCGAGCACTAGAAGAGGCTTCCTAGAGAGGCCTCAAAGCCCTTTAATATTATAATGCCATGACTTCTGTTCAGCCCTGAAGTGGACAGGCACTTGGACCATGAGATCACTGTAGGTCTCTTCCAACTGGAAGCATTCTTTCTATTCTATTTAGATGTCTCATGCAAAACCATGTTTGAGGAAATGAGTCATTTGTAATTAATGATTTCCATATTTGCCACTTAACCTGAATAATCCTACTTTTATTATTAATGACTTCCACATTTGCCACTTACCTGATTGGTCTTACTTATGACAGGCATACCTGTGCAGTGATTAATGTTCTCGGTGCACGGGAGTGTTAATTGGCTCATGATGCGATTCAGGTGTTGTCTGGTTAATGAAAAGTTGTCAAATACAGTCATAGAATCTTTAATGTTGGAAGAGACCTTGTAGACCATCAAGTCTCACCATCACCCCAGCACCACCACCGTGTTCACATTGAACCACGTCCTGAGGTGCCACATCCACACGTTTTTTGAACACTCCCAGGAATGGTGACTCAACCACATCCCTGGGCAGCCTGTTCCAGTGCTTTACTACCCTTTCCATGGGGAAGTTTTTCCTAATGTCCAAACCTCCCCTACCCACTTGTAATTTAGGGTACGACTTGGGCTGATGCAGAGATGCTTCTCCAGTGACGAGGCAGAGCTGTGCTGGTCATGCAGCTGAGAGGGGAGCACAGAATTGCAAACAGTAAGATTATCCTGGGTTTCTCTGGAACCAATCCCAGAGGAGCTGTGTCCTACCGCATCCATCCACATTCCCACTCATGCCCTGGGAAGTTGGACAGTCAGCCCCATCCCTGTGTTTGGGATTGAGGTACCTTTACCAGCAGGAAATGAGCAACCATGTCCGAGCTCTGGACTCTCATCAGATGGGATTGGGCTTTGTCACCTTTGGCGGGGCTGCATTTAAAACTCCTTGTTTTCCTTCCTAATAACTTACTCACTGTTTTTTCAGCTCAAAAGCCCTTTGGTGCACATTGTCCCCCCAAGGAAGTGACTCAGAGCATCATTCGCAGTGCGGGGTTTGCAAGTTGTGATCTTGTCCAATTTGTTATTTTAGCGAAAGAGCGGCGGAGAGGTGGTGAATAATTTTGGAAGCTTTTAGAAGATTTTGGAAGGGTAGAGGAGATGGAATTCCCTGCAGCTAGAGGGGGATTAGGGGGATTAGTGCTGGAGCATTTTGGGTGATTCAGTGTGTTAGGGGAAGCCTTGCAGAGACGGGGCCAGGATGTGCTGCTTTGGGATGTAGTTTTCTCTCCAGAAGTTCTGTTGCTGCTTCCCAGTGTTTAAATGCATCATTTATTCATGCAGGTCTTCCAGGAAGACTGAGTTATTCTCATATGGACTATCTGTAATATGGGCAAATAATCGAAGATTTCACAATTAAATGTTAAAATTGCCTTTGGTGAAGCACTATCTGTTGGGAGATAAAATGATTTTTCCTCTCTCCTTCCATTTCTATTTTAGTTAATGTCTCCAGAACCAAAATCATACTGCCTGAGCCTACATTGCAGTCTGCACCTTTTCTTTCAGTGGCTTCCCACTGCCAGAGGTTAGATGGGATATTGGGAAGGAATTCTTCCCTGGGAGGGTGAGGAGGCCCTGGCACAGGGTGCCCAGAGAAGCTGGGGCTGCCCCATCCCTGGAAGTGTCCAAGGCCAGGTTGGACGGGGCTTGGAGCAGCCTGGGATAGTGGAAGGTGTCCCTGCCCATGGCAGGGGTTGGAATGAGATGAGCTTTAGGGGCCCTTCCAACCCAAACCCCTCTGATTCTAATTATGAACTTCCACACTGCAGGGAAGGCTGTGCAGTGCCACTGATGTAGCTGACCATATTTTTTAGGCCTCTTCCGCTGGCAATCTTCTCCCAAAGATTAATTTTTTTTAAAAAACAATTTACTATCTCCCCGTTGAAATAAACAGACCAGTTTAGTTTTACCAGTAATTTGCAAGCTATGAAAAGTACAGTTGGGATTCATCTGCAAGTCAAATGACTTTAAAATTGTAGATTAGTGAAGAAGCAAACTGAAACCTGAGTGGAGAAATGATGCTTCATGTGTCTTCCTGTCTCCTGCTGATAACAAGAAAGGTGTGGGATGCTATGAAGAAATAAATGTACTTGGTTCCCCAACACAAAACTCCTGGTAATGACCACATGTGTCACCCATTTCCGGGTATGCCCAGGAGACATTTCCTTGTCATCTGTGCAAGAGGAAGCAGGAATTCAGGGAACTCATCAGCCCCTTGACAGGAGTTTACTCACAAGTGCAGCTGTACTTCACAAGAGCTCTTGCAGCTCTGCATTTCCTCGTTCCTGTATTTCAGTCCTCCAGATGTGTCATAGCTGGGACAAGTGCTCTAAAATCTGGTGCCACTTTGCTGGAGGCTTTTTCCTCTTCTTTTTGTTACTGCCAAAGAAATAATTGACTGCATGGTAACAGTGAGGCTGCAAACAGCAGATATGATCTCAGAGACCGACACATGGCTGCCGTGGCTTGTAGTTCATGGACAAAATGTGGTAGAGATATTTGATATCAGAGAGTCACGGACTGGTTTGGGTTGGAAGGGACATTAAAGCTCATCTTGTCCAACCCCCTGCCATGGACAGGGGCACCTTCCACTAGACCAGGTTGCCCCAAGCCCCATCCAACCTGGCCTTGAACACTTCCAGGAGTGGAGCAGCCACAGATTCTCTGGGAAACCTGTGCCAGCACTTCAGCACCCTCTGAGTAAAGGATTTCTCCCCAAAATTTAATCTGACCCTTCCCTGTTTCAGTATAAAACCATTGCCCCTTATCCTGTCACTATTTGCCCACATAAAAACTCCCTCAATTTCTGGCATTTCCTCCACAATAAGTACATTCTCCATGTGTTTTGTTCCTTGGTTTCTGCAGGTGGTGAGGAAGTGCCCCGAGTGCCGCGGTAATGTGAAGAGGCAGCGATTAATCCAAGTTTTCTTCTGGTCATGATCCCGTCCACAGAAAGGGCAGGAAACCCTTTGTGCCAGCAGAAGGCATTGGTTGTGCTCTGGCTCTTGCTGAGCAGGAGCAGGATGGAAGTTCCTTTAAATCCCTGTGATCCTTGCCTCTGGATTATGAGCTGAGCACCCACACGGATCGAGATCCGACAAAGGCGAGCAAGTCTGAAAGGTCTCACTGCAGGAGACAAAGCAGAACATTGGCCTGTGTTGGAACTAGGAAGGTTAATTTTTTACTTATTTCATCCTCTGAATTCTCCTGTGGCCACTCTTAGGCTGAAATTTTATATCCTGGAGGCAGCTGTCATTTATGAGTCCTTCAGGTAATACCAGATCGTGGAAAAACTCCGGGAATCCTCCTACAATGGAACTGAGCTGGCTGAGGAGGCCAGGCTACCCATGCCTACCCCACTGGTGTTCCTGGAAGAGGTGATTCACATTCACAGTTTGGGGTTTGGCAGCAACCACTCTCTCCAACAGCAGAAGATACTGAAAGGATCCTTTTTTTACAGATGAATTCCAGTGTTGGATGGGGAGCAGAGGGTCCCTCTCAGCTGCTGTGCCCCCCAAAGACTGATTCCATCATCCATCATGGTGGGATTTTTTGGAATATGCTTCTAAGGAGGTTTTATTCTTCACTCAGTGCTGGTATTTCCATGTGCCTGTGTTATCTGATATGTTTTCTAAGAAGAAAAGGGAACTAAATTATTTAAAACTTTAAATTAAGTCAAGTTAGGTGGGTTAAAAAAATTGCTTAATACTTCCACTCTCTGTGAGTAGTGGGTATAAATGGTTAACCTAAAAAATTGTGTCTATTTTAAATCTTCTGTAGCTCCTGTAAATTATGCTGGAAAATAAAATCATTTTGTCTAAATTAAATTTGATTTGATTTTAAAAAAAGGAATTAAAAAAATAACCAGATATAAAAGCATTGGATGTTGAGTCCTAATGGCCCTGGTAGGAGCAAGTGGAAAGATTATACCCTGCAGGTGATTTTCATATTGATGGAATTAGGAAGATTTTATGTTAATAAAATGTTATTCTTAATTGATATAATTGAAAAGTGAGCTACATTTTAACAAAGATTCCTATTTCCCCTGGCTGTAGAATTCAAACCCAGTGTCCCTTCAAATCTCAGAGTTGCTGGCAGTGAAATGGGAACTTTTATACTTCATTAACAATTAAAATAACAAAGACTTAGGCAGGAATTGAGGTAATTCTGGGCTATCATGTATTCTGTCATCTTTTAATCTGTGGATGAATGTTACCTTCTAGCCATGTATCTATGCAGCAAAACAAGAATAAATAATGCAAATAAAGTCCTGGATGTTTCAAATATAAGTGGGGGAAATGACAAAAAAATGTACGTAAATACAGGTGTGTTGTAAAAATGAACAGAAAAAATATGTGGAGTGAGGCTGGGAGCAGTAAAATGTCATTTATTGGTGGATGGTTTGGTGCCTGGTCTGCTGGGAAGGTCTCTTCCAGGAAAGCTGCAGCTGACTGCTCGTGCCACTGGAGGGAAACCACAGCACGGCCATCAGCGTCCTCAGGGGCAGTGGCACCACGGCTCTGGTCGGGTTTGCTGGTGGAAATCATCTGCTGTGAGCTGCAAAAATGCTGCCAGGTCCACCCAGACTGAAGGAAATATTTGAGAAGTATTGTGGGGTTGAATCACCCCACGCACTTGAAAAGAGGTTGGCTGGGACAGGTATTATGATGCTGTTTTTTCCCCTCAGCTAAAGCAGTTTTAAAGCTGTGCTTTTTCCTGGAGTTGTTTTGGTCTGAAGACTGTTCCAACCTGGTGATGCTCTGTTGTGAGATGGGGCAGAGGAACAACGCTAAGAATATCTCAGTGCCTTCAAGAGCTTCACAAAATGGTTGGGGTTGGAAGGGACCTCGGGAGATCACCCAGTCCAACCCCCCTGCCAAGGCAGGGTCACCTGGAGCAGGGGACACGTTTGGAATGTCTCCAGAGCACTCCACACCCTCCCTGGGCAGCTGTTCCAGTGCTCTGCCACCCTCCATGGAAAGCTCTTCCCCATGTTGAGGTGAAACTTCTCGTGTGTTAGTTTATGGCTGTTGCTCCTTGTCCTGCAGCTGGGCACCAACAAAAAGAGCCTGGCACCATCCTCTGGCACCCCTTGGAGATATTTATGTGCATTGACGAGATCCCCTCTGTCTTCTCCAGACTAACCAGGCTCAGCTCCTGCAGTGTCTCCTCATCAGAGATGCTCCAGACCCTTCATCATCTCTGTGGCCTCGCTGGACTCTCCCCAGCAGCTCCTTGTCTTTCTTGTACTGTGGGGAAAATTTACTTTCTATCCCTTCATCCAGGACATTCTATCCCTTTGTCCAGGCAACTCCTTCTCTTCATCTCTTACTCTTCAGTAGAGGGATCATCTTTCTGAAGAGCTTTGTCCTTCACCAGCTGAACCCACCCAGACAAGCTCTGAACCACCTCAGTGTCCCACCAGCAGATGTGCCAGTGCAGATGGATTTGGTTTGGGTGGGTTTGGTGCTGGTTTCTGGTGCGGTGGGAATTGCACTGCAGCAGATCTGGGAATCAATCCCTGCTGTTGGTGGCTCAGGCAGGACAGAGGGGTACTGGAGATGGGAGAAATGGATGAACTTTGAGGTCCCTCTCAACCGAAACCATTCTGTGATTCCACGAGACCTTGAAGAGCGTCTCCAGCAGTCAGAACAGTCCTGTCATCTAGAAACTTGTTGAGTTTACAAGAAGGAAAGAGAGACGATTCACTGCTTGTAAAGAACAGAAAGTAAAAAAACCGGTTCAGAAAAATCTGTATTGCTCTAGGTGCTGAGAGGAACTGATGCAAATTAATTAATCCTTGGGGGGACGAAAACCCATCCTGGACACTCCTTGCTGATTTTCAGAAGCAAATGACACATGGGTTACAGATCATGAAGGAAGTGGATACTGATTTTTTGATTGCTCCTGCCTATGACTAGACCTGGAACATTGTCTGAAATTTTAGTGGTGTGTCATTGAACAAACCTTTCCTGCTGTTTTTTCCTCCCAAAAAAAAGCTGAGAGGACTCACAAAGGGATAAAAAACAGCAAAGCAAAATGCTTTATCAGGGAAGAGATAAGCCCTGTCTTTGGCTGGCAAAGTGGTTACTGAGGGGAAGCAAGGGATTTCTTTGCTTCACAGAATTTTCTCTAAATATTAACAAGAAACCTTATTTTGCAAGAGTAGTTTCAGAAGGTGGTGCTGCTGCACACCCTGAAGTGTGAAACTATGCCTTGTATGGGGAAGGGAAGTCAGAGCCACGGGAAAATGGTGCTGAATTCCTGTCCTATGCTACCTCCGCTGGTCAGAGTCGGTAGCGAGTCGTGTTGTTGCTTTCTGGTGATCTGGCAGTGACCCATAAACCCATTCTGGGAGGTTGGTTGGACCAACAAAAGGACAGACAGAAAAAGATTAATCAGAGGTCGTTGTTCCACGAGACTCCCTAAAAGGTGGAGATCGCCTGGGGAAGCCCTTTCTGTCCCATTTATGTTGTTTCACTCTCTAGGAGCATCCACCTGACACATTTGCGTCGTTGTCAAATTCACAACATAAATAATTGTTGACGAGGCATCGCAGTGCAGCGAGGAGCTGCGGACTCGGAGTTTCCTGGTGCATCGTGTCCATCCCAGCAGGGACGTGGCTGGACACAGGGACAGCCATCAGCTGCCATCCAGGATGTACCACCCGCTATTGTTTCATGCACCTTGTATGAAACCATGTGAAATCCAGGGAAGGAAAACTGAAATTGTGTGCCTGCCTCTGGAGAAGGAAACGCTCTGTGGCTCCCGGGTGGTGAAGCCTCAGGCAGAGGGATCCCACTGAAACTCTCCAGCTGGGTGAGCCCAGAGCAGGGCTTTCTACTGGGTCCAGTCTGGTGGTGAGTTTCAGCCAAAAAACATCCTCAAAGGGCTGTGCCTCAGTGCCAGGGCAGTGCTGGGAGATTAGCTGATTAATTATTGAGCTGATGCACTGTGATGAAGCAAAATCCCGGCAGTCCTTGGCTCAGGGATTATGTCAAAATTAGTTAGAAACCGTCAGGATTACTTTGGACAGCTGCAGGGGATCGACATAAACAAGCAGTAAAATGGAAAATCACTTCCGAGTGGCTTGTGAAAATCAGCCCATCACCTGTTCTGTGTAAAGTGCAAATAAGCATAGCCCAGACCTCGCTGTTGGACCATGGTACAGCCCCCTTGGCTCCTGCTGCAGTCAGAGGATTTTTTTTTAACCAAGGTGGGCAGAAACTGATCTTACTGGAAGGAGCTTTGGATTCCTCGAGGACATTGGGGTTTCCTTCTCCTTCTGGGTAGTGGAGAACTGGGTTTGATTTTCTTGATGAATGGTGTGTTTAGCTCTTGTAGGTTTGATCTTTAGGAGTGTTCATAATAAAGCCCCTAAGATTCTCCATCCAAAGCCCCAGTGGCCGAGAGCTGGAGGTGAGAGGCAGAAGGCAAATGCAGAATTGTTAATTCTCTGTAGTGATCTGCAAAATGAGCTGGCTGCTGACTCCCAAGGAGAAAAACCTCCACATCCTCTCAGGTCCTCACTGTGGCTCCCGCATCTTTCCAGAGACTTCGCATTTGCTTCTTGGGCATGTCTCTGGTTTTGACTCTTCACCGATGTCTGTTCAGAGGGAATCTGGTGAGATGGGGCAGGACAAAGTGCTGAAGGTCCGTGTCTTGAAGCAGGCACTGGAACATGCACTCTGCCAAGGCTGAGTTCAGTTTTCATTTGAATCCTTAGAGTCCAAGACTTATGGCACTGTCACCTGTAAGGGATTTAGGTGCTGACCTCCGTAGCTGCTGGATGTTGTCCCACAAAAGGTACCTGTGTTTAGTGTCACGGTTGGAGTTGGTGTCATCCTCGGTGCTCCTGAAAGGAGAGAGTTAAAGCTTTAGGAATGCAGTGCCCGGGCTCTGAGGGTCGGGGCTGTTCTGGCAGGGGTTCGGCAGGGTCAGCGCCCTCGGAGGGGGCAGAGTGGGAGGGGGTCTCGCCCCGGAGCCCCCGGCAGAGCCGGAGGGATGCTCCCCGCAGCGCCGCTTTCCTGCCTCCAGCCGCACGCAAAATCGGCCCCTCGGGGCTGCCTTTGACGGGGCAAACTCTGCCTTCACAGCGAGCGGCAACTGCTGTTACTGGGAAGTTATTTGGCGTTTACAGCTGGGGAACAGAATGTTCCCGGGGGAATTTCCCTGCCTTTCCCCTTGCCAGAACAAAAATTCCTCACCACCCCCCCTGTAAAACTTAGAGAGCTTTGAAAAACTGTGCAAATCCCACCTGCCTCCTTCCTCCACACAAGTAAATGAACTTTATTGCTCTGAAAGCTTCACTCTTAGAGGCGAATGGAGAAACGAGAGCGAAAGCGACGCTCGGGTGAGGGAGCTCGGGAAGGCGGAGCCGGTGCCGCCGCAGCGGGGGATCGGGAAGGGCTCGGGGGCCGGGATGGAGTCGAGGGGGCCGGGATGGAGCAGCGATGTCGCCTCCCCTTGCCCAAGAGGGGTCTTTCCCACGGGCCGCTCTATAAAGGTGCCGCCGGCGCGGGGAGCGGCGCGGAGCGGAGCTGCGGGGCCAAGGTGCGGTGAGCGGCGCCGGTCCCGGCGGATGGGATGGGATGGGGAGGGAAGGGCAGGGCAGGGAAGGGAGACCTCGGCTGCTTCCCCAGCAGCTCCTGCTCCCTCTCTCCTGCGGTGGGCTGGGGGTGACTTCCCTCCCGCGGGCGATTCCACGTGTCTGGCGTTTGCGTGGGTGCTCGGAGCGCAGTCAGAGCCTCCCACCCGCAGCCGCTATAAGGCTCCGCTCCGTCCCTGCGCTGGGGAGAGCCGGCATCTCCCTCGGAGCAAAGCAGGCGAGGAAACCCAGTCTTTTCCTATCAGCCCTTCCCTATCAGCCCTTCCCCATCTCCCTCTGTTTTCACGCTGGCCGGTCGGGTTGAACCTGCTGCTGCAGAGAGGATCTCCAGCCCAGCCAGCAGCAGCCTCTGAGGAGCCCTCTCTGTCTCCCCAGGTTTCTGATCGCGGCGCTCGGGAGCCCTCGGTGCGATGCCATCCTGCCACGTGCCGAGTTTGAGGCATCCATCCAAGGTAATGAACCATCTGCTTGTCAGGCAGGCTGGGCACGCGTGCTCTGGAAAGGAGAGGGAGGATAAACAAGCTCTGGGATTCAGTCCTGTCCTGAGCATCTGTTTTTCCAAAAAGTGTCAAAGATCCTAGGGAGCACGCTTTTGTATCTGCTAGTCTGGAAAACTTCCCTTCTGCTTCTTGATTTGCAAAGTTGTCTCTTACTGCAAATGGTGGGGAACTGACTGGGGTGAAAGGGGGCAATGTGCTGGAGCTGCTCCAAGTTCTGAATGAGGGAAACTGGGTTCTGAAGGCATCACAAATGGGTTTGGGAAGGATGCTCTGTCACCCGGGATGGCAAAGGAGGGCAGCGGCTCCTGGGGCGGGGGCGGCGTAGAGAGGGAGAACAATTTCTTGTACTGTCAACAATAACAAGTTCTGTAACAGCAGCAGCTGCGTTTGCTGCTCCCGCCTCTGCCCGAGGATGAGCTCAGGGCTCTTTGCGCTGTCTTTGCTGCAGTGGATGTTTCCCCCCCTCCTCCTTTTGCTGGCTGAGCTGGCCTGCGATGCCCAACCCACGTACCAGTGGAAGGATGCTGTGACGAGCGAGAGGATCACATGCCAGCAGTGCCCGCCGGGGACCTTCGTGGCACAGCACTGCTCCAGGGACAGAGCCACGCTGTGCGAGCCCTGCCCGGATTTGCACTACACTCAGTACTGGAACTACCTGGAGAAGTGCCGCTACTGCAACGTCATCTGCGGGGAGCGGCAGGTGGAGGTGCAGCAGTGCAATGCCACGCACAACCGCGCCTGCCAGTGCCAGCCGGGCTACTACTCGCACATGGAGTTCTGCATCAGGCACTCCGAGTGCCCGCCGGGCTCGGGTGTTGTGAAGCCGGGTAAGTACCCAGATGAGCGCTGTGCATCCTCACAAGGCTCTTGTCACCCCCCCAAAATCTCCGCTGGAGCTAGAAATCAAGGAGAAATACAGCAGACAAATACAACAGCCAATAGTTGCCCATAGCCTGACCTGCTCCCTCTTAGCTCACTGGCACAGTGCCATCCTTGCTAGCACGTTCCTGCTTCTTTTCCGAGGAGGAATTTGGTTGGGTTTTTCCCCAGCTATCACTTTGAAAGCTTTTGAAATCCCCAGCACCACGCTTAGATGGGATGTGTCAATCTCAGTTACTTGCCTCACCTGAACAGGCAGAGCCAGGCTGTGACTTGTCCGTCCCTGGAGCAGCTGTTTGCCCTCTTCCACAGGCAGGTGGGAAAGTCCAAGCTGCTCCTGATCCTCCATCAGCTCCCTTCTCCTTGCATGGGCAGCCTGGGAGCTGGCAGTGCTGATTATTTGGACTGAAAAAGGTGGCTGATGATGTAAGGGCAGGGCTGGTGAATGTGTGTAGCTCTGGGGCTGGGTTTTGTGGGTTTTTATTGAGCAATTTGGAGCGGCTGCGTTGAAAACACACAATGGCCACACAGCCAGATTCCAAATCCACAAAACCAGCCGTGTTTTGATTCATGAGCCTGAGACTCCATCTCCTTGTGTGATCTAAGTCCCAAGATATTTTAGGAGATTTATTTGCCTGTTGTTTCCCCAGTACAGATTTCACTGGTCCTTTAGTTGCTCTGAATGTGTGTAAACTCATCAATTACTGAGGACCAGGCTCTGCCTGGAAACCACAGCAGGGGACAGCAAACCAGTGTGGGCAGCACCAGCAAACCCAGCAGCATCTTGCTTCCCGCTTTGAAGCAGGGAAACTTTTGAACTATGGAGGTTTTTGAAGAATGGAGTCTTTCAAAGTCCTTCCATGTGTGCCATGGAAGAGCTCCAGGCTCACCAGCCAGAGGGAAAATACCTGTTGTCTTCAGCTGATGTTTATGATTGAGGTTTGGGGTTTCATTTTCTATAGGATATGACAAAACGCAGTAACATTTTCACTGCAAAGGGGGAAGAAGATCTCCAAGCATTACGGGGAAGGGCTTTGAAATTAAACATGAATTTTGTCTGGAGGGTTTGCTTTAGGACAGAGGAGCCATGCAATCAAGTTGGGTACTTGAGGAGAAGCTGGTTTTTTTGTTATTATTATTTATTTTTTGCAAAGGCCTTCTTGTGGGGGGAGGATTGCACCCCTGCCCAGCCACCTGAACACCACAGCAAGGACTGAGTGTCCAGAGTGGTGGGCAGAGCCCTGGGGCTGCCAGTGCTGGTGTCTGGATGGGGAAGGTGTGGACTGGGGGCTGTGGGCAGAGCTCACTGGCGTTTGGGTTGGATGAGGGCTTTGATCCGTGTGCAGTCCCCCACGGCAAACCAGCTTCTTTGGGATTTCCCATTTGCAAATAGCAGCTCAGATGTTGGGGTTATGGCTGGGCCTTAGAATCATAGAACGGTTTGGGTTGGGAAGGACCTGAAAGATCAGACTTCTGGGAAAGCCAAAGCGACAGCCTAAAGTGGGGTGCAACAAGGTAGAAACTGCTTGTAATTTGATTTGTGAAGAGGAGGTGAAAGGGGTGGGAAATCTCCTGCCCCCAGAGCCCTTCTCTCTGCTCCCGGGGAAGGTGCAAGATGCTTGGTGCAATCCTGCTTGCGTGGCATCATCCCTGTGACACAGCAAAAGGGCTGGCCCGGAGCCAGGGGGAGAAGTGACAGTGCAGCTGAGCTTTCACCTCCACAGAAGCTTTTACTTTCACTTGGTCGGGAGCCTCTGGCTCTGGGAAGTGAAGGGCTGGTTTGGCAGCTCAGCCACGAGCCTGGCAGCTGACTCCTACCCAGGAGGTGGCCTTTTCATAGCAGATGAGAAGTCCTCTTGTTGTCCTTTCGTGTCTGGGGGCTGCTGAGCGTTTGCCAGCACAGGCCTGGGAGAGGGCTGGGGGAAGCACTGCTGTTTCCCTATGTAAGGACATGCAAGGGAGCTGCAGGCAGTGATCATCTCCAAAACATCACCCTCGTGCTCAAATGGTGTCTGGCATCATCCCCAGCTGCTGCCTCTGCTCCTGTGCCAGTTTGTCACCTGACGGTGCCGTTGTCTCCCCATGCACAGGTACCCCCTTTGAGGACACCCAGTGCCACGACTGCCCCCCGGGCTTCTTCTCCTCCAACTCCAGCACCAATCCATGCCAGCCACACCAGGACTGTGAGCAGCAGGGGAAGGTGACCAACGTGCAGGGCAACAAGTACCACGACACCCTCTGCACGTCCTGCAGGCTGGACAGAGGCAACAGCACACATGGACCAGGTGAGCCACGGCACAGCGTGCCAGGACCCTGATGCTGCCAGGGTGAGGGCAAACTTCCTGGTGACTTTCTCCTGCTTAGAGGCAAAACGAGGTGAAAGGGCTTGTAAAAGCATGGAGTGATCCATAATTAATTGTAATTATGGATAAAATAACGTGTCTCCCTTCATGTCCTTCCAGTGTCAGTCCCATAGAGCAGGGGCAGGGTGCTGGGCTTCAGCAACAGCCACTGCTCAGCAAGAACAAAGTGCTGATGGTGAAATCCTGCTGGATCTTACCAGGGACAGCTGGGAGTGCCAGGACAAGGGATAGTTTTGGCAGCTGAGGCAGCCAGCTTGGCTGCTGGCACAGCTCCTGCGCTCCCTTTACCGACTTCACCTGGTTTCTGGAAGCTTTTATTGCAGCCACAGCCTGGTCTCGTGCAGGGTGAGTGGAGCAGAGCCCAAGGCTCATGGGAGCTGAGTGAAGGGTGGATTTTGACCTGTCAGGTGTAAAAGTGGAGACGTGGTGTCAACCACGTCACCGTGATGGTGCAGACGTGGTGCTGGGCCTGGGCAGAGGCAGAGGCTTGGCAGGAACAGCCAGTGGGCACAGAACAGAGAATCCCAGAATCCCGGGTGGGAAGGGACCCCAAGGACCATCTGGTTCAACCTTTCTTGGCAAAAGAACAGGGGAAAGGTGCAGGGCAGAGTAAAAGGCTCTGTTCCAAGGGTGCTTTGTAACACGCTCCCTCTTCAAGTTAGGGGGTGAGAAAGGGACTGAAAACCCATCTCAAGGGCCCCCAAACCCATCCCAAGGGACTGATGCCAGTTGAGGTGAGGCTGGAAGCTGTTTGGACCCACCTGCTCTACCCTGAGGATCCAGACATGGGAAACAAGTTCCATGTGGCTGATCTGGGTGGCAGCGAACCTGCACCCTTAACTTCCAAAAATATAGTCAGTCATAAAGCCATAGAACAGCTCAGGCTGGGACGCACTTTCATAATTCATCTAGTCCAACATTTCATGGGAAAATGAGCCTGGATGAGATTATCCAGTGTAATGTCTTGAAAATCTCCAGTGATGGGAGCCTCACCACATCCAGGGGAGGTTGTTCTGGTGTGAAAAAATGTCATTTTTCCATCAGGATGAAGCTTGCTAGAAAAGCTTCAATAAAAATCCCCCACGGGGTGGTCAGGCACTGGAACAGGTTCCCCAGGGAAGTGGTCATGGCACCAAGCCTGACAGAGCTGGCCAAAGCTCTCAGGCATGTTGTAGGGTTTTTGAGTGGTCTATGCAGGGCCAGGACTTGGACTCAATGAAGCTGGTGGGTCTCTTCCAACTCAGGACATCCCACGACTCTAAAAGATTCTCCTCTGTAGTGAGGGAACGTGGAGGCTTCCCCCCAGCAGCTCTGGCCTTTTCGTCTTCTCCTGGAAGCACCAGCCCAGACACTTCTCCTTGCAAAGCCTGAGTCACTCCCTGAGCTCCCTGCCAGGAGCGTGATCCCGGCTCTGAGAATGGAAAGCTCCGTCACCGGTGGGGCGCGGCCCCGGGGTGGGGAACGGCCAGGTCAGAGCAGTGTCAGCAGCACGTGCGTCAGGCACGGCCCCCGCAGCCAGACCAGCCCTCTGCAGATATTTATAGACACAGGAGGCCCCAGCAGTGAGAGCTGAAGGGTTTTTTTAACTCCAGTTATCATGATTCCTCTCAGGAGGCGCATGGGAACTGCTCATCAACCCAAGCCTGCCAGAGAGGCAGAGCCTGAGCAGTGGAGCCCAACCCACCCCACTATGACCAGTGAAACCATTTCCAGTTTGCAATGGCATGAAACTGGGCTAATCTCTCCCTGATTGAGTAATCCTTTGGCCTTGGCCTCTTGAAAATTCTTTCTGTTTTCATTCCTACTGCTGGATGTACTCCAGCAGCTTCCTCCAGCTGCGGATGGATCTGTCCCGTCCCAGAGCCCTGATTGGGGCTGTGCTTAGGGCTGGTCCTGTTACAAGATTTACAAATCTGCGTGGGAAAACAGAAACTTTCAGGAAGAATAATGTGTAAATACTTACTGAAATTACTTTAGATTTGTTTGGGCTTTTCCTCAATTCCCTGATGGGGAGGAGCATGGAATAGGTATATTGACTTTCTTCAGAACTTTTACACGTTGTTTTCCAACTGCCCTGTATAGGGTGCGTCACTGATGGGAAGTTCAGCTTTCCACTAGACCAGGTTGTTCCAAGGCCCATCCAACCCGGCCTTGAACACTTCCAGGCCCAGGGCATTCACCACCTTCGTGGGCAGATGTCCCACAGGGAGCCTTGGCAGGGCTGTGCCCTGCTCTCCTGTGTCCCTTTAACCTCCGGGCTGTTTCCCCCACCAGCTGCAGAAGACGACGACTGCGAACAAGCCATGATAGACTTCGTGGTGTATCAGAACATCCCCGTCAAGAAGCTGAAGCGCCTGCAGCAGATCCTGGAGCGCTCGCCGAAGAAGCAGGCACCATGGACCAGGGCAGCCATCCAGGAGAAATTCCGGGCGTTCCTCACCCACAAGAAGGAGGAGCGCTCCGAGGTCACCAAGGAGCTGCTGGTGGCGCTGCGCCTGGTCAAGCTCCACTCCATCGAGGAGAAGGTCCGCAAGCGCTTCCGGCTGCCCTGAGGGCACGAACTGGACTTTTTGGGTGCTCTTTGTTTTGGTTTTTATCTTCTGAGGCTTCATTAATTTATTCATCTTTCCAAACATAACTTGAAAAGCAGCACGAGAGATGAGCGGTGGAGTGGCACTGTGCCATGGCAGCTGTGTCACTGCTGATGGGATGGGGTGGGATGGGATGGGATGGGATGGGATGGGATGGGATGGGATGGGATGGGATTGGGATGGGATAGAACGTGTGAGCAGCAACATCCCCATGCCAGCAGCCAGGGCAGCTCCTGGGAGCTCACTGATTTTCCAGCCCTCAGGAAGGGTCAATATTTTATCAGAAGAAAAACCTGGGTCATTATTTTTGGGGAAGAACCTGGTCCCATTTATAGAAAACTGTTAGGCTTTGTTTTAAACTGTGTAAGTTTGGGTTTGTTGGGGGTTTTAGTCATTTAACAGTACTTCCCACAGAGGATTTGCTTGTTTTTTGTTGTCATGCTTTTGTTTGAGAAGGGAGTTTGCTGCTGAGGCACAGGGTTGGGGAGGATACCCCAAACACACTGGTACAGCTGGCTTGAAATTTATTTCTATCTACCTGTTTTTATACCACTTGTGAAAGATGTTTTCTAAAGAAAGAAACCAAAGAAGTTATTTTATCATACAACTCTCTGTCACCAGAGTCCTTTCCTGGTCTCACTTGGGGGTGGTGTTGGGAGTCCCAGATCATCGTATCTCACCCTGCTTACCCTTGCCTGTTTTCCCATGTGCTTTTCCACATGTTGGCATCCCTGCCCATGGCAAGGCATTGGAAAAAGAGGATCTTTAAGATCCCTTCCAACCCAAACCGTTCTGTGATTCTGTGATCACACACCCCAGCCACCCCCTGCCCCCCTGAGCCACAGTGAGGCTGTGTGCCAGTGGGATGCAGACTGGCTGTGCTGGGATTTCTGGCAAGGGTGAAGCTCATGTCTCTTGGGTCAACCCTGCCGTGTGCCCCTGAGCCCCAGCTCTGTCCCCAGACCTGACTGGATGCTCAGCCAACCAAGAGCTGGGCTTGGAGCAATTATGCTGACTGCAAGAGTTTTTTTTTAAGCAGATGTTGCTTAGGGAAGTCAACAAGAGAGAGCCTTGCAGGCATTTTCCAGCCTGTAGCAATGATGACGCAGAACTACATTTTATGTCGTGAACGAGTTTGACTTTTTATAGCTCTTTCTTAGCTAAGCAGCTGCCAGGAATAGCTTGTGGTTCAAAAGAGGAATGTTTTCCCCCAGCTCGGAGCTGTTTAAAGCTCTCTGAAGCGAGCACTGTCTGGAAGTGCCCCTGCACTGGGATTCCAGACTTGTAACCTCTCACCCCCGTTTTGGGCTCTGACAATGAAACAGCTCAGGGGCCCTGGCATTGCCCTGGGTCAGTTCAGCCAGGGAAGAAGAGAAGTAAATGGCTGAAAAGCAGCTGAGGGGAGCACTCACCCCTCTGTGTTGAGCCTGGGCTGTTCCTGGGAATCCCCTCAATCCTGGCAATCTCCTCAAAGCTTCGTCAAGCCTGGCCTTGAAATCCCGCCAAGGAGCTTCACAGACGACCACAACTCCCCCTCCCAGTGTTCAGTTTTTTCCATGTCTGATCTCTACCCTTCCAAGCTGCTTTATCCCAGTGGGATGCAGCTCAGTCCCCGAGCATCACTTACTCCAAGTCCCTTGGCAGGACCCAAGTGCTGCTGGTGTGGTCCGAGAGCAGCTGGGGCAGGAGATGAGGAGGGTTTCCATCGGAGCACTCTGAGAACTGAAGCACAGCTGCAGCACTTTGCTCCAAGGCAGAGTGCAAGGCAGGACATCCAGTGCTGATGGGTTGAAGGCTGGAGCAGCCGGAGCCTCCGGCGTTGGCTGCAGCTCCTTGAGGGATTCCCATCGTGCTGCACTGCAGTTACCCTGACTCAGCACAGAGGATTCGGTGTCCTTGTCTGAAGGGGAAAAGGAATGGAGAGCTGTTAGTGCAGGAACTGCCTCCCACACCATTCTGGCTTCTTCAAATATGTATTTACCATGAGAGTTGAGAGGGAGGGAAAAGAGAAATATTATTGGCAAGAAGCTGGATGCTGGTTTAGTTGTTTAGTTGGGTGACTTTTCCAGAGAAAAAGGTGCCTTTTCTGTGTATTTTTTTTTGGTGATAAAAGACTTCAGTGCTGAGGTGGAAGACCCTGTGGGGCCTGGTGGCTGAGCTCAGGTTCCTTGGGACATCTCATGTTGTCCTTGGAGCTTGCTGCCCTTCTCACCAGCAAGGAAAAACCTGGGCTGTGTGCTGGAGGCTTCCAGCAGTTGTGCAGAGAGTCCCAGGGAGTCAGCTCTGGTCCCTGGGCTCCTGGGTGAGCTGTGGCTGCTCTGGTGGTGTCTTGTGGCCAGGGGTTCAGTGACGATCTGGGTCCAACCAGGTGCTGGCAGAAGTGGAAGCAGAGCAGCTGTGGTCCAGCCATGCTCAGCCCTGTGCCCGCCGAGCAACGCCGGAGCCAAGGGCTGATAAACGCAGCCTGGGCAGTGATGCTGCTTCTCCCAGCACCCAGCCTCCCCCTGGGCTGCCCTGGCCTAGGGGAGAGCCCAGAAAACAGTTTTTCTGCTGAGGAGGGAAGTTTGGGGTCCTTTTTATTATTTGGGGAGTTTAACTTAGTATCCTGAGTGCTCCATCCCACCTGGACACCAGTCAGCACAGATTCTTTGTCCCTTCAGATAGAGTGGATGCAGCAGATGCTTTGACAGGCTTGCTCTCACCCAGAGGTTTGCCAGAGTTTATGTCCCACCCCTGTGACTCGCAGGGTCACTACCCACGTGCAGGTGTGGAAGAGGGAGGAGAGCTGCCAGCTCCTCCCCATCCTGTCAGGAACTGATGCTCTGCTGAGCCCTGCCAGCACTGAGTGAGGGTCCAGCATGTCTGACCCCCACCTTGCCTGGCACTTTTGTGCCTTGGCAGGTTGCAGTGGGGACCACAGAGCTCAGGTCGGTGAAGGAGAGGGTGATTAAATAACAGGATGGCCCAGCCCGTGTCAGAGAGCTCTGCACTCACTGCCAGGGGCTGGCAGGGGATGGTGCCCTGTGCCACCAGCAGCTCCCCAGCTCGGTGCACCAGTGACTTGCTCTGCCAGGGTGTCTCCTGAGCAGCCACGTGTTGTCATTGTGTTCTGCTCAGCCACGTGTTGTTATTGTGTTCTGCTCAGGGGTTTTGGAGCCTCTCCTCAGGTCCCCCCCGCCCCAACCCAGGTCCCCTCACTGCCAAGTTGGCTGGAATTTCTGCGTGGGGAATTTTCTCCTCACATGGGCTCGCAGGCAGGGTGACTGAGGGGGATATTTCTGGTAAATATTAACCTTTATAAGCGTGGCTAAACAGCCTGGCACAAGAGTCCTGCTGGGTTTCCAGGAAACGGGCTTTGCTGGAAAAGCTGGGATAAGCACCGCGTGGTACCAGCCCCAGCATTCCCCACCTCTGCTTCCACCGTCTGGCAGCCAGACCACAGCGAGCACTCCCAAACTACCTGTGGCTTGATCATGAGATATTTCACCTTTTCAGCTAATTGAAGTTAAGAGGATAAAAACCCCTTTCGGTTTCTACTGAAGTTTCCAAAGCCCAGAGAGAAAAGAGAAGAGTTGGCAGTATGAGCTTTTACCTGATGGTTTCAAAGACTTTCCTCATAAGCTGTGGCAGAGGAGAGCACGTGGTAACATCTAAAAGTAGATGCAGCACTATCCCAGGATGACTCAGATATTTAGTACACAGAGGATAATTTTCCAAATGCTACTAGATAAAAAGTCAAGCCCACGCTGCTCTCCACGTCAGGCCTCCCCCTGCTGTTAAATGCTTAAATCCAGATAAAATCCCACAAAACCACTGGATGGTTTAAAGCACTGAGGTGGGTTAGGTGGATGCCACGGGCTCCTTGGCCACCTGTTACCACAGCCAGGTGTGGCAATGACTCAGGCTGGTGGTGATGCCCCAAACCCCAGAGCGCTGGCGGCAGGAGCTGACATGCTCCCAACCTGCTCGCTGCAGGAGCAGTTGGGACATGTCCCTCCTCATCCAAGGAGAGCACCACAGGTGCTGGCACAGCTGTAAACCTTGGAATGGGATCAGAGAATGAATAACTTGGGTGGAAGGAGTCAGAGGGAGTTTTTCAGAGAGCTGGCTCACACCTTGACCTCCAAGTGGGGAGAGTCACGCTTGATAGAGGAAACCAAGGGAGGGAATTTTTGAGGTGTGCAGAGAGATGCAGAGGGAATGAAACCAGTGCAAGTGTATAATCCAGCTTGTCGAAAGAGCTGCAGCCCTCTCAGCCCTGGGGCTGCCACCTTGTCATACGCAAGACAGGTAAATTCACTCTCCTGCCTGCAGGTTTTCGCTCCCTCCCGTGTTGCGCAGCAGCTGAAAGTGAGCTGAGCCCTCCACACGCTGTGGGAGAGGACTCAGGGAGTGCTAACACACGCCAAACTTGTTTGCATTCACCCATCGCTATTCCAGAGGTGCCAATTTTATCTTATTTTGAAACATGCTTCTATTTTCCTTCTGATGGCAGCATTTTCCCTTCTGGCTGTAACCCTGCGTGGTGTGTCCGGGCTGTGCCTGCTGGGACTCATCCCTCACTGCAGTGACCCAACAATGGCACCAAACTTCCTGGTGCCAGGGCCGGAGGGGGACAGTGCCAGCCGTGTTGGAGAAGCAGAGGTGAGCCTGGGAAGTCAATCCTGTGCTAGAGCAGGAGCAGAGAGGGCTGAGATGTGCAGGGCAGCCCAGCCTGTGGGGCAGAGAATGTGGATGTCAGGAGGTCCTCTTTTCCCACAGGGTCTCACCTCATCCCCTGCCCTCGTTTCTACCCCTCCTCAATTCATAATTTCTGTTCCTTTCTGTGTTCAAGGAGCTTCCTGAGAGTGGGAAGTCTCCAAAAGTGAGCAAGGGGAGGCACAGCAGGTGATCTGTCCCAGACGGGGCCAGGGGGACACAGGGGGGCTGAGTGGTGAGGACCAGGGAGCCCCATGATAAATTGGTGTCACTTTGGCCTGGTGAGGAGATGGATCAGGTGCTCTTGGGCTGAGTGGGGCTCATACCACTGCTCTGCATCCAGAGCTGGGTGAAACTCTGCCTCCTGAGCAGTGCTCATGTATTTTTTAAAGAAATGAGGATTTTTGCCTCGTGTTGACCAAAACCAGAATCTGACTGATAAATCCTTTCAGTGAAACAATGAAAACCTCCATGAGAAACATTGATGAAAAGGAAAGAGTTTGGTTTGTCAATAAATTCCTATTAAAGAAGCTCAAACGTATTTTGGCAGCCTGATGACCCTGCAAGTGTTGATGAAGGGTCCCCAGTTCAAAGCTGTGTCTGGCCCCAGGGTGCAGCAGGGGCTGGGGGGTCACTCCCCACCCTCACCTCACTGTCCAGCTGCCTGTGCTGGTCCCCAAAGGGCCTTTCTTTCCCCCTTGTAAAATGGCAGAGTTGGAACAAGATAGTCTTTAAGGCCCCTTCCAGCTCAAACTGTTCTGTGATTCTATGAAACAGGATGATCTTTCCAGGTTCCACATTTTGAATGTGTTAGGATGTCTTTGGAGTAATCACGTTCCAAAAAAGCAAATTATTGCTGCCTGCTGCTGAGTAAGTTGAGAACAGATGACGGTACCTTTTATCACCGTCTCCCAGAGTAAATTCAATTATTCAAGAATATTTAGTGCTCAACAGACTTGTTCAGACAATACTGTAGCACTGAGTCAACCATTTAAAAGGCAGCTAAAGAAATACTAACATGAAATTGTCTTTTTTAACAAAAACTTGGATTTCGTTTCTTGTGGTAGTTACAGAGCACAATGCTGCAGTTTTCACTTCTCCCTAGTGTTTGCTTCCAAGCAAGTGTTGGGAGACCACTTGTCCTTTGCAGGACAGATTGGTTTTGCCCTGAGAGGTTTAAAGGGTCACTTACAGGCGCAGCACTGACCTTTGCTCTCTGGTGACCAGTGATGGGATCTGAGGGAACAGCTGGAGCTGTCAGGGGAGGTTTATGTTGGATGTTAGGAATAGATCCTTCTCCCAGAGGGTGGTTGGGCATTAGAAAAGGCTCCCCAGGGCAGTGGTCACAGCCCCAAGCCTGAACCAGAGCTCGAAGAGCATTTGGACAATGCTCTCAGGCACATGGGGGGACTTTGGCGTGGTCTGTGTGGGGCCAGGAGTTGGACTTGATGATCCTTGTGGGTCCCTTCCAACTCAGGATGTTCTATGATTGTTTGGTCAGACATTGTTTGGCTCCCCTGACCTTGCTCCCAAGGTATTTGAGCTCTAGCATCACTGTGAATAAAATTAGGATATATTAGTAAACCTTCTGGTGCCCTTTAACTTAAAGAATTTTCCCGGTAACAAAGCCATGGCCACAACTACAATATCCATACACAACACTCTCCCTGTTTAGAACCATGAGCCCCTTGACGTGTTATTTTCTGAGTCAACAGGAGTCTTCCCTCAGCAATTCTTTGTTTGCCCTTGAAAAACAATTAGTTACACAATGTTTATGGAAAAAGGGCAGAAAACCTGCTGTGTGTGACTGAGCAGTATCCCAGACCTCACAGTGCCATGTGGATGTGGGGAGAATCGAGGTCCCTGTTGTGGTGTCCTTTGTCACTGCTGACCCAAGCATCACCCTGGGCCATCCAGTGCACCAGGAGCCTGTGGTTGGTCTGGACATGAAGGAGCTCCAGCAGTGCAGTGACTTAACTGTAACGTGGGAGTAGAGCCAGGAGACTTCATCATTTTCCTATGGAAACACAAGGAATGATGAGTTCCCAGCTATGGCTGTGAGGACACGAGCTCAGAGAGGATGGGTGTTGGGTGGTCAGTGCTGCTGAGCCTCAGGCATGTGGATTTCAGGGTGTTTTTGACTGGGAAGTGTAAGGCACCAGATAAAGAGCCCAGACTGGCTTCAGGGACTTGATCCAATGTGCTTGCTCAGCCTCGGTCAGATCACACCAGATTCCTGGCTGCTGGTTTCTATTCCAGTCTCTCTCTACTTCCTTCTGTGATACTGCAGCTTGGCAGGTGGTTTGTTGGACTTCTTTTGGTCTTCCCAGAATCTAAGATTAGAGCTCTTTAGCAGGGAAATTTGGGAGATAAGAATAGGAGTGTACATTCCCCACTCCATGACTCTGAACATGAAAGGACAAATCAGCTCTGAGAATATCAACCCCAAGTTCTTCTTTCACCCAGTTTCATGTGTTGTGTGCTGTCATGTCACGGAGGAACAACCTTGCCTGTGATTCAGCACCTCTTGTCTGCAGAGATCCCCTGCCCTTTGATACACCACATGTTCTCACAGGGGAGTTACTAGTCTTTCACAGCTTGTGGTGTGGGCTGTCCCATGATCCTGCCTCTTCTCGTCGCATGGAAATGAGCTGTCAAAATTTCCACCATGCTGAAAGTGTGGGTAGAGCTTAATCCCTGGGAGAGCTTAATCCTCGCTGTGTGGGATTGGTTGGTTTTGGTTCAGTTGTCCTTTCTGAGGAGGCCACAGCTGCCTTTGTCCCCACTGCTGTGACTGCAGCAAAGCTCTGGTGGTCAGTACTGGGGGTTTCAGGTATAACTGTCAATATCTCAGTTAAAGATAAGCCTTGTTTGTGTCAGAGGAGCAAAATCTTTCAACGGGGCAGGATACACCTCAGAATCCCCCGTGCTCCCCAGGCAGAAGAGCCCATCTGAAAGCCTTTGGTCACAAAAACCAGCGAAAGCTCAGCATGGAGTTAAACTCGATGATCGTTTGTGGTCCCTCCCAACTCAGGATATTTACGATTCTCTGAATTACTGAGTTGCCCATACACTCCTTTGCCTGTTACTGTTAGAGGCAGTGAGGAGGTGCTGTGTGTAACACCAGCTTCTGGGAACAGCAAATTTCTTATTCCTCCTTATGACTGCCTTATAAAATGATTTTATTTTTTGTGGGAGTCTGACTCAAAAAATTCTTATGTAAATCTCCAATGAAATGCTAGGTTCTTTGACTTCTGAGAACTGACAGAGGAGTTCCTGGCTGTGAACTGAACTGCGATGCAACAGGAACAACTCCAGAGGTTTCTGTTTCAGGAAAGCATTTAAGGATACATTTAATTTTACAGTGAATTTAGTTTGCCCTCAGAGAAGTGCTTCTGGTATCTGCTGAATACAGATGGCTTAAGGCTACACAGGGTCAGAGGCTTGGATTAGTTCCTCCAAATGTTTGGCGTGAAATGCATTCAGCTGAAGGATATACATTCAAATGATGGAGAATCATGGAATTCCAGGTTGGGAGGGACCTCAAGGATCATCCAGTCCAACCTTTCTTGGCAGAAGCACAGCCTAGATAAGATGGCCCAAGCACAAAAAGAAATTCCTACTCATGAGTTAGCAGTGTTAGTGAGAATACAACGTATTGGTCCAGCAAGGGTTTTGTCCCAAGGAGAGGATCCTGTGTGTTCCTAAGTGAATGTATCCACTGCCTCACCTTCACAGCTACCTTGGGTAGCACATGGAAGAAGTGAGACTGCACAGACATCCTCAAGAAATGATGTGAGGAATGTGGTATTCAGGAGGACACAACAACATGGAAATTCTGAAACTCATTTAGCATCAGCAGCTTCGAGGAAAGAGTGAAACCGAGAAGGAATGAGGAGATTCCTGCCTCCTGATTTTAAAAGAATGTCAGGCAGAATTCCAGCACTGCGTAGTTAACTGCCGATGTTCCTCCTCTCCTTGTTTCCAGTTGACGAGCACCTCATTTGTGGGAAACCTTTGGGTAATTTTTTCCCCAGTGCTAATTGCATATTGTGCTGTCCATGTTTTCCGCTCCACATCTCTGTCATTTTCCACGAGGTCTGATTCTTTTTAGTACCAATTCGTTGCTTTACCAGGAATTTTAAGCATCACTCCCTTCTGACATAACGAGTGAAGGCTTGTGATCAGATATAAGTTGTGGAGAAGAAGTTATATGAGAGAAGACACTGCCGAGAGCTGGGACTAGATCCTCATGAAGGCAGTTTGGGAACAAAAACAGCTTGAGTGTGTGTAAAGAAATGAATGGAAAGCCCCCAGGAGTTGTCATGGAAGCTGGTTTTACCAGAGGAGCAGAGAAACAACTCCCTTAGGGATTGCAGAAGCACAAAGAACAAAACCCAAGGGTAAAGGTGCAGGAAATGCCCGAGGTCAAGTAAACAATAACTGTGTTATCCACCAGGAATGTTTCACATGGGATTTCCAAGTGGTATAAAATTCCAGTGTAAAAAGCACCTGCTCCAGTTTCTCCAGCATCCATTGTAAGAATTCAGCAGAGGTGAAAGGCTCTTGGCAACTCACCACTGCCCCTTATCTCTCAGGAGACAAATTAGAGGCAAATTTTAGTAGAAAACTGTGCCAGGAGGGACTTTTGAGAGGTCACCCAGCCTAGAACCTGTCTGCATGGCAGAGCAATTCAGCCTGTCTTCATTAATTGTCCAATTGCTTTGGGGAAATCTAGGACAAATACTCAGGAGCCTGAAAACAGCCCCAAAGCTGAAGGCAAACTCAACCTGTGGTGCTGCTTTGGGTAAAAGCTGAGGAGCAGCAGCAGAGCTGGACATGGAGGCAGAACCCACTGTCCTTCACACATGGACACTGCTGGCTGTGGCTGCCAGGAATTATTATCCACATTAACGAGATTTTTTGATTTTAAGGGGTATTTGTCAAGTGCAGTGACAGTACCACTCTTTGCCTTTCTCCAGAAGTTCTCTTCTTGAACTAACACCATTTGCCAGGAGAGACATCCCAGGATACTGTTAAAAATCCAGTGAAATGCCTAGATCCATTCAGAACCCTCCAAAAGTACTTTATGGCAGGTTTTTACCTGAGCCTTACGTTTCCAAACCTGCACTAATAGGTCATTTGGTTAATCAAGAAGACTCCTGGAAATCATGACTAACCCAACAATCTCATACACAGCTAAAACATCATCGCTGAGGAGACTCATTCAAGATTGTGATCTGTATTATGACAGCAGATCCTTTGCCTAAACAAACTGCTGGATGTGCTGGATGTGTCAGCAGTACAGCTAAAACATCATTGCTGAGGAGACTCATTCAAGATTATGATCTGTATTATAACAGCAGATCCTTTGCCTAAACAAACTGCTGGATGTGCTGGATGTGTCAGCAGTACACAAGCAGGATGATAAGGAAGAAGAGACTAAAAATAGCTCAGATAACAATAAAACCACTCTACAGCACTGGATATTAAGTCCAGTTCTTTATGATGGCTTGATTTCAGTTCAGCAGAGTAGGGATGGCCGGGGACACAGACCCCAAAGAACATCTGATTGCTCCACTTTCTGAGACAGATGTTAGAGCCTGACACTGCAGTAAGATGATGGACTTTGAAGCTGGGTCTGATTTGTCTTGGCATTTTCCATGATTGTGTGGGACAGGATGTCCTGGGAAGTGGGATGAGCTCTGACCTCAGCACTACTGCAACGCAGACCCTCAGTGCACATGTCACCGCTGCCTTGCACGAGGACAGGATCAGGTTGGACCAGCCAAAAGTGCTGGATTCAGTTCCTCTGTGTCCTTCCACAGTTCCAAATGAAGATGGAATTGCCAGAACACAGACAGCACTGGAACTCAAAGATCCACTGGGATTCTGAATGCTTTAGAAGTGGTTTTTTAGCTCTTGCCTCCTGCTGCTACCAGCTAATGTTTGCATAGGAAATTCCAGATGGGTGAGAGAAATGTAATCATCTGCCAATGCTCAAATAAGGCAAGTGGGATTGCTGCTGAGGTTATCAGACACTTACCTTTATCTCATGGACAGCACGCCAAAGGAAACAGGGATTGCAAATTGCAGATGCTCAATCTGTTTCTCCTTGGGAAGGTAAAGCAGCTCTTCAGTAGTCACATTGCTGTGAACAGGCATGGGCAAAACAGGTCCAACGCAAATGTATCAAAAATCTGGAAAACTGACTAAATTGGAACTACTCAGAAACATTCTTGCTTTGTTTGAGATCTGGCAGGAGGGTCACTTGAAACAAAAAAACCCATTTTGAATAAGTCTGTGCTTCCTCTAAGTATGAAATGTGATAAATTACTAAATTTCTGATAAAAATACAAAAAATTGTCATATCTGCAGGGATACTGCTCTGGTAGCTCACTTTGAATTAGAGTGAACTTCATGCTGCTGGTTTCAGAGAAATCCTCCCTGATTTGTTGTGGCCAGAGCACACTCATACATACCTATCTCAGCTTGGGCATGTCTCTGGGAAAAGGACTCTCCCACGCCTGAGAACTTGGAATCATGAGGTCAAAATATTTGCTTTAAGACACCCTGCTGATATGGGCCACAAAGCAGTCTGTGTCTAGAAGCTGTTTTTTCCTTTCTGGTCTCCCAGAGAAAAGAGAGCAAGACATCTGAAAATAGTATGTGAAAATCTTGGAAAACCCCTTGTGTGCTACAGAATAGACATTTCAAGCCACTTAACTAAAGTGTTTTGACTCTCAGCAAGGTACTTTTGTTCATTAGTTACTGTTTCACATCTTCAGTTGAATTGTCAATACCAACTCTGCCAACCAAAACAAGCCAGGGCCACTAAGTCACCCTGAAAACACTCAGGCTTTCCAAGTGTTTTCCAAGAGCCCAGCGAGACACATGCTCCTGATAATCAGTGGCCATTGGTTCTCCCAAACTTTAGTACTCTTGAAAATCTCAGCCCTACATCACAGGCAGCACCCAGAAAAAGTGCCACTTCCTACAGTGGGTGAGTGATTTCCAGGGGATCCTCCACATTCACAGAGCACACAGGAAAAATGACTGGGTCACTAGGTCTGAAGTCAGAGCCTTACTTCCCTTATTGAGAAGCAAGATCCTGCTCTTCAGTTTGCAATTATCTCCACTGACTTCATGAGCTTAATGACACAGCCCAGCTGTCCTTTGACCCAAATGTGAGTGAATGAATGATGTTCTCTCTCAAAAAAACATCTGCAATGAGTTGCAGGCAGAAAATTTAGCAGAAAGTTCTTTGACAGATCCCAATTAATAGCCTTTAAACAAACACTACTGACTGGCTCAAGTACAGCTGGATTAATGGCCCCTTTATCATGTCAGCAAACAGCACAGAACATTCACCAGTGCCAGAAGTAAACAAAACAGAGGAGGAGCAACACCCATTGCCAAACCACCATGAAATTCACGTAAAAACTCATATTCAGGGAAATGATAGTGATATATCAGCACCTCTAGCTGAGTAGGTGATGTAAGAACTGAGCACTGTTTGGCTTTTGAGTGCTGCCTTTCTGTTTTTTCTTACATTTCAAAGAAAACCGAAGGGCTAAGTGCTGCTATTCCCAAATACCACTTGTTTCAGCCAGGGAAGTTCAAATAAGTAGGAAGCTTTATTGCATACTGATTTCTCCCTGCCTAGAGGTTGTTTTCAGCTTAGAATGATCACAGAGAGGGCCTTGATTCACTCCAGTTACAGAAGATCCCAATTATTCTTAGGATTAAAGAGAATGCACCGAGACTGGCAGTCAGAGCAAGGCAGTGCTTCTGGAATACATGTCCTGGTAGGAATATCCATTTCAACCAGCCCAGTTGCATTTGATGAGGTCTTTTCCAACCTTAATGATTCCATCATCCTATGACCACTGTGCAGTTGCTGGTTTCCACATCTGCTTTTACCACAGGTCAAAGTTACAAATCAACACCCCGACTGAAAATCAAGTTCGAATCAACTCTGTCTCTCCCCACTACACAAACAGCAGCATGACAGGGCCAGTAACACCCTGCAGGACCACGGGGCTGGAGCAGCAAGGGATCTTCTCAGGTAGGAGGGACAGCCATTCCCCTGGCTTTTCCTCCCCTTTTACATTCACCTACACATTTCCTTCAGGAGTTCATTCACGTCACCAGCCTCCAGCCTGTTAGACTAACAAATCAGGAATCACAAAGTAAAATAGTAGAAAATTAAGTCCTTTGCATCAGCAACAATGTGTAGGTTGCTACATAGGATGCTCTCAGGCCAATGACAATACTTTATGTAAGAGATTCCCACCCCCCACCCAGTTGGAATCCTTGGCTCAAGTTTTTTTAGACACAGAAAGAGAGTATTTGTCTCCAAACTTAGGAAAGAATCAGGTGTAATAGGAGTCCAGTGGATCACCTTCTTTAAAGGGAACACAAAAGTGTGTGGAAAGAGACTGTCCATTCCTTGGCTGGCTCCCAGTTCCTACGTGATGTCCTTCTTTCTTGGGGGCCGGTGGATGTTCCTCACCACGCACTTCACCATCCACTCAATTCCTTCGTTGACCCCTTTGCTAAGGAAAGAAGATGAGCAGACAAGGTTTCAAAATAAACCAACAGCAAGAAGCAACCAAGAACAGAAACATGGATCATATAGGCCTTAAGTGAGCCCTTACATGAGGCAGGGAAGGGCTCTACTCACCCCCACAGTTACTTGTTGGCATTTCTGTGTTATTTCTCATGCAAGCAAACCATAGGGATCTGATTCTTTTAGCTGAGCAATATATACCTCCATCCTTTATTTTTCTGGTGTCTGTAAAAGTCTACACCCAACTTAGTCACCAACTCTGTGGAAATCTTGGGATGAACGAGCATCAAACCCACCTGACAGCTGGTTTGAGGTTATCTTGCCACAAACCTCACACTAGTTGTAGAAGATCTTGCAATCCTGGTTCCAGCTTTCTGGAACCATCTGTGCTGGGGCTGCCAAGCAAGTCACCACCTTGCTGGTCTGCACAGCTCCCTAGTCATGACTTTCATGAGTTATTTATTCTTTTAGTGCAAGCTCAAACTAGAATTTTGAAAGGAAATTCCACACAGATCAAAACTAGAAATGTTTGTACAAAAAAAAACACAACTGAAAAGGTTGTTTTTCATGAGGTTATGATCTAATACTTCTCTTCCAGTCAATGCTTGAACATTGTTCTTGTGGTCATTCATCTGCTTAATGGTATGTGATTTGTAGCAATGCAGACAACAGATTTTTTTCACAGTTCAAGTAGTTTTTGTTATCCTTTGCAGTAGCTTGTATGATAACACAGATTTCTTGCTAAATTTATAAAACAAAAAAATTCAAAGCTCTGGATTCAGCCGAGGCAGTAATTCAGCCAGGAGTGTTTCCACCACCTGGAACAGAACTTTTGACTTATGTCAAGTATCACTTTTCACTTAAAGAACTGAAAGTACAAAGAACCAAAGTACTGCAAGACTCAATATGCAATAATGATGCTGAGATATCAAGAATCCAGTGGGTTGGTCAAGGTCGTGGCATGTAGTTGTGTAAGCCCAAATTTGGGTCTGTTTTAGTCATCAAATTTTAAACCACAGGCATCCCCATGTAAGAGGACTCTTGGGGACTGTTGTATCATCCCCATTACAAAGCTCATCTATGGTTCTAGACCACGAAAGAAGCACTCTGAAACTGAGTTCTTTACAGGTCACAGGCCACAAGGAAAAGAGGGCCTGATTGTTTATTCTTTTCATATTTATATGTTTCTAGTAACAACCATGGATTGGAGGACAAGGTTACCACTTCCTCCATCTTCATTGGTCAACAGAATAGTCCATCAAACATTCTCCACCCAGAAGAACAGAATGTAAACTAAGGGTACAGTTAACTAAAACATTGCCATGTTTATAGAAAGTGTGTGAGAAACTTTATCGAAGAATCAGCACATAGAAACTGCAAGAGACAGGGCAACACTCATCTGCACGCCAAGGAAAATGAAAGTAGCCTAATTATGGCAGCAGCAGTGGGGCACCACCCATTTCTCTGGCAGAGGCATCAACAGTTGCGTTTTCAACTGACTTTTAACCTAAAAACCAGGAGCTGCAGCAAACCAACATCTGCAAGGATTATTGTGTAAGGAGAAGGGATGATACAGGACAGTAAATATGCCTCCAAGTGCAGCTGCTCTCAGGCAGCAGTACATTTCCACTGTGTTTCACAGGCAGGATTTACAGATGAAGTTAGTGAGCTGGTGCAAGTCCAAGGTTCTCAAACAAGTGTCTGTCAGTGCTGGAAGGAAGCACAGCTCCCTTTCAAGGCTTAATAAATCCTATAGTGCTGCTCTGTGTGTGACACCCCACAGCTGCTCAGTCAACCAATTCTCAGTCTACCCCTTCTCATACTCACCCAGTCAGGGCTGAGCAGGCTTGTGTCAGGCAGTCTCTCTTCCCAATTTTGTTAATGCAGTCACTAAATGCTGTCTTGATGTCAGGTATCGACAGACAGGTCTGCAAAGGGAACCAAAGAAGAGGTGTTTGTGCTACAAGGCATGGTGACCTTCTTCCACAATGAATCCTACCACATCTGCAGTCCTGCTTCAGTCAGGATGGCAACACTGTGAGGTTAAACCCCCTCACCCACCAACATGGCCAATTCACCTCTTGGCATTCCAAAGAAATGAACATATTCCTTTGTCACCAAAGACAGTGCTGTTTGCTGACAGTACACACACACTGCCTCACCTCCCTGAGCCTTAATTTGTACACAAAGAGTCCTGAAAATGAGCACAACCTGCACCCTCTAAGGATATCCTTTCCAAGCTGCTCAACTGTGACACACAGCTTGTACTTACCAGGACTCTACAAGAGCTTTACTATTGACCAAGCCTTTTGAAACAGTGTCTCTGCCACAAGCCCAGCTGACGCTTTGCCAGCATCCTGGACACTCTCACAAAACACCCTGTGATTTTTCCTCAGTTCTCAGCACATTCCTTGGCATTACAGCCATGCCCCACCAGCACTCATCTGTTTGCATTCAGAGAAAACACTGGCACTGAATGCAGCATGTTTTCTGATGCCTGATGTCACTGTGCTCTTGACCCCCAGCACGTCTTGAACTTCTGTGAGGCTGCCAGGAGGCTGCTGGGAACAACACCACAAATCATAAACCCCCAATACACCAGGGGATTACTCTCCTGACATAAATCACAGTGTCACCATAAAAATCTTACTCTTAAAGCTACAATAAAAGCAAACCTGCCCAACTAAAGCCTGGACTTGTGCCTCCCTGAGCACTCAGTGCTCACTTTTTCCTCAGAAGCCTTGGACAAGCTGTTCAAGCACTTCAGCTGGCCACGAGCCCACCTTTCCTCTTCTCTGCAAAGACATTTTGGACCTTCAACAAGGCTCAACTATGTGTTTTGAACCTTCAGTGAGGCCCACATATGTGTTCTGGACAAATGGTTACACAAATGCCAACCTGGACCCTTGTGAGTCCTGAGGATTGGACAAGCGGATGTAAACTCTGAGAGAACAGAAATATGAAAATTACTGCTACCAGCCATCCATTCTCAAAACACTGATTCTGGAGAAATTAAATACAGGAAATTTTTGTGGACAACGGAAGTAAGCAGGTTTCACTGCTTAGAAATGGGAAGGCATCTTAAGAAATGGCTTGCAAGGAGTTTAACAACACCCAATTCACCCAGTGCCCCTGAGTCCATTAACTGTGCAACTTTTGATGACTGCACTTTCTTATGACCTAAGTCGTATTTTAAACTTGCCCTTTCAACCAGTGACCTGGAAACTGTATCCAAAAATGTTACTGACATCATTCCACCGAAGCCTCAACAGTTTAGCTCAGGATTTTTGACAAGTGAAAAACGTGCAGTTCGTACAGATGAGCCCAACAACAATTACTAACTTTACAGGGAGTCAGACTGGACCTGGGAGCTGGAATTCATACCCGTAGGACTGGAAGATGGGCAAGAGATTACAACCAACCAACCGTTCTCTACTGGTTTGTAAAAGCTGCTCCCTTAGCCTGGTATGGTGTCCAGTGCCCACTAAGAAAGGCAGGTCCAAATACTTCCTGTTTTAACTCAAATCTCTGAACAAGTCAATTACCCAACAACTGGGAAGGAGAAAGAGCTGCATGTCAGTAATATGAGCTATTTTTCATGTCTTTGGTTTTTTTCAGTCAATGAGACTTGGCAGCAGGACGGTTAAATCTCAAGGCAGCTGAAATTGAGCAAATGTTTCTTGAAGTATACTTTCAGATTCTTACAGTTTAATATCATTGTATAATGATATACTTCAGAGGATACCCATTTCTTCTTATCATTATTAAATCTACCCTTTCCCCTTTTCTGAATGATGATACATTTTGAAATATTTTAAAATCAATCAGATGAAGTGTTCAAGATACAAAGTAACAACAGAGAGCACAGTCATGCTGTCCGTGATTCCTTAAACTTCTACTTGCACAGGTGGCAAAGCAATCAGGCAACACCAACTTCCCAACACCACCAGCAGACCAGGACACCTGCACACACCCAACAGCACAGAGAACCCACATCCTTCACCCTGCCCTTCCTTGAAGCCTTTGAGAGTCCACTTTTCTCAGTGCAGCTTAAAATTACAGCCATTTTTATCTCCCAGTATAAACCACTGTCATAACTTCCCTTTCCCACCTTCTGGCAGAGCCATAGCCTGCCCCACCTTCCACAGAGCTGCCCAGCTCCAGCTCTCCATGGAAATCTGCATCAGAAAGAGTTTTGCTTCTGAGGAGACTTTGCACCATTCACATTGTTCCTGCAGGATGTCACTGCATCACCAACCCTGTTTTGAGGAACATCATTTTCCCCTTGGCATGAAGTAGAGCAGCACAGCAGAGGGGGTAACACCAAATTGGCAATGCCTTGATTTAGTGTTCCAGGGAAAGCCATGGACTGGAGTCTCATGTGACAGCTGAGGATGAGGCAGATTATCCACCGCTTCAGCAAGGGGCACCTGAGCTTCTCATGCTCAGGGAAAATGTCAGCTGTGGCTTCCAAGTTCCCCTTCTCCCCAGCCACGTTACAAAGTATTTGTTCACAGATGTGTTTTGTTTCTCAGCTGCACACACATAACCCAAGGGCAAAGAAGGGAAGCTGGATCTGTGATCACATCAACAGTGGTCCATTACAGCAACACAGTCCACAGTGACCTTTCAGGAACGATGGTATCTCGCAGCCACTTCACAAGAACCTCACACACAACACATGACAAACCAGATTTCCATCTCAGCTTCCCCAAAAGAACACCCTGTAAAACATCTTTTGACGAAGGTGCCTCCAGGCATAATCTAGCCAGGGCTGAACCAAATTCCTCCTATGAAGGGTACAGAATAGCATTACCCAAAGTGAGACTCAGCAATGGCACACTTAAAAATCTATCAAGCAGCAAGGCAAGTTTTAGCCAAAAAAAGGTGCATTGTAGAGTCTTTACCCATTTCCCAAATCCACTGCAGCAGACAATGCTGCTGCCTGGTCTCCTGTCAGGATAAAACCAGAAGCATGGATAAAACCTCAAGTAGAGGCTCTTCAGCCACCTCAAGAGTAATCAACCATCAGAAGAGAACTAAAAGAGACACACCAGCAAGGTGGATTGCATAAATCAAACTATTTCACAAAAAGTCTGACTCACCTGACCTATGCTGCGGGCTACTCTTTTCACAAGTTTGTTTTAAATGAAAACTTAAGCTTGATTAAATTTAAACAAGGAATAATATAGCCTCAATTTAAACCAGCTTATTTAAATTAAAACTAATTTTACAGGGAAGCTGTGGTAGGTCTTCAGCTGGAAACTGGAATGGCTTTCATGCAGAGGGTCTGTTTGCTAACAACTGTGTGGAAATGAGTATTCTGCTACTCCCCATGACTCCTCACATTTTTGGAAGGCATGAGGAGGCTTTTCAACATTCTGGAGAGTTCAAATTAAATTTCCAAAATTTATCTTTACAGGAGGATGGCAAAACTTCCTCCCAGACATGGGACATCGTTCAGCACCCAGTAACTTTCAGATCGTTAAATTTCAGATGCTGTTTTTGACAGGTCAGTCTTTCCAGTATTTTGAATAGTGTTGCATAATGAACCATTCTAGCCTCAAATTGTGACAGTTCATTGTAAAGCTTAGAACTATATACCTTGTGTAAACCTTTAAACAGCTGCATTCACATCAAAACAGTATATAGCAATTCTTATTTTGCTTTTTTTTCTGCAATAAGCCATATTTTCAAAAGGGGCATTCTGAGTTGAAAGGGAGTTCACAGGAATTAGCAGATATTAGATATTTTATTTCCCCTACAAAGCAATAGCTCCTTTAAAAACCCAAACAAACTCCTTTCTCCAATACACATTTGACTCAGTCTTTTAATTAATTATAAAATAATCCAGTTTTGAAGCCCCTGCTGAATACAGAGCATTCCCCTGATACCATAAAATATCACATTCAGTATTGTGAGAATATCAGAATTGGTGTTTTGCAGTCAGTGACTGTATTTCATCCCCTGGAATGAGCAAATACCACTTGTGCTTGGCAGTGCTGAGAGGACACAATGTACCCTGGGGTTCACAGCAGAATTCTTAACACTTTATGCAATTTCAGGTTGCATCAGCACTTTTGTTATCTTTAGTAACAGAATGTAAACTCAAAAAACAAACAAACTATGCCAGATGTACTATTTCTGATGTATTTAATCACAAGCCTTCTGCTGGCCTCTATTTACATCATCAAGAATTATTCTTCATCTCCAAATACCAGCAAGGTTAAGATACCACTTATCCTCCTTTATCATGGTTCAGCACAGAGGAATGCTGGTGAGAATTTACTACTACAGTTTTATGTCTGGAGATCCAGAGCAAAAAAAATCTCTATCAATGCTAATTATCAGTTTTATTCCAGAGGTCTTCCCTTCTGCTAAATCAGAGGAGAGAAACCGGCTACCAGGTTTTCTCAACCTTCTTTGAGTAAACCTCAGTAATTACTGAAAAATAAGCTATAATCCCCTTAGTGATTTGTTAATACCATTGATGTCTCTTTGCTGGGTCCATATCCAAGATCATTCGGTAGCACTGGACCTCTAAAGATCCAATTTAGGTATTTCTTACAAATAGGCAAACCTCCAGTGGCTTTAGCTTTGCTAATCTCTAGTTGCAGCTCTACAACTGCATGAAGGCACTAAGTCTGTGGGCTGGTCTTGGACTCTCCAGAAGGGGCAAGAAGTCAGATTTTCTTCTGAAAGCCTGTTCCAAATACCTCTTTCTGGTTATTTAAAGAAGTTGACTTGTTCAATTATTTGTCTTTAGTCTGGCTAGAGTGCCAGAAGAGCCAGTGTCTGCAGCCTGTAACAAAATATGTAAATACAGCCACAAGGGAATCTGGAACAGCTTTCCAGGTCACTGCTTGGAACTTATTCTCAACAGGTCAAGGCAAGAGTGCAGGCTGCTCCCTGCAGAAAAGATGTGGTATTGCATGGAAATATGAGAGTCAGTATTCCGGTTTCTACAGAAAAAACAGACCACTCCCCCACATTCCAGAGACCACAGCAAAGCCAGGACCATAAATCAGGAGCTCTGTCTTGATCTCATGCTTTTACGTGGAACTACATTTCTCTTATTTCTAAGACTAGACAAACTAGATCATCCAAAAACCAATCTGTGTTGTACTAGTGCAGTGTAACCAAATCTTCCTTGAGAGCCAAGTGAGTTCTATGGAAGTCTCACGTATTTCCCTCAGGTGCAGTCGCTCGGACAAGTGCGAAGCCCAGAGGAAGAACCTGAGAAGTATTTGCACACTTGGGAACAGGCACCGATCCCAGCTGCCGGGGCTGGTGCTCCAAATCCTACTGGAAGCCTCTGGCTCCATCTAGAGACAACTCACTGGAGCTGCAGTCCTGGAATTCCAGGTAAATTACACGGGGACAGGAGGAAAACGTGAAAATCACCACGACCACCTTCGGCACTCTCTTTTTTCCATGCTGGGGGAGATAAGGATGGCCCGGGATGTGTCACCTAAACACTGCACCACCCACGAACTGTCAAACACAAACCAAGAGCTTTATAGTTCTGAATATGCTGGAAAGAATTCAAATTGTATTATCAGGAAAGAGCATTCCTTGCCATTCACTGCTGTCACTGATGGAATGCTCTACAACAAACAAGTGTTTTATTGAACAGATCTTATCCAGTTATGGGAAAAGGATGATTTGCTTCACATACATCTGCTGTGCTATTCCTGGGTTTTAAAAGAGCAGCATAAACAAAGTGCACTAAACATTTTTTTTCTGAATAAACAGGAAAAAACAGTATCAATACACCCAGTCACGGTACAAGAAAGACCCACCATAGCTATGCAGTTTGCTCTGTTTACATAAAGAGTTCAAAACTATGTGCCTGTAGGAAGCTCATTCATGGCACTGGAAAAGGGTTGGAGAAGAAAGGAAAAAAAACACAACTAAATTCAAAGCAATTATTTCCAGTGGTGAGACAGTGCCATGGGATCAGCTCAGGAACATGGGAAAAAATTAACCTAAATGCAGAGTTCACCTTTTCCAGGCTTATTTGCTCATTTATGTAAATCTGCCATATTTTACCTCTACATCCTGCTTGTTGGCCAACACCAGGATGGGGACCCCTTCCAGAGCTTCGCTGGTAATCATCTTCTCTACAAAGGACAGAAACGAAACCAGATTTAGCCAGTCCTGGAAGTTGTACAAATGCCTAGCACAGATTATCCGGACGCAGGGATTAAGCCAGAGGCTCCTTCTTGCATCACAGTTTAATTTGATAGACCCTTTCAGGTCTATTTTTTCCACACTGTACTTACCAAAAGCTCTTTTGGACTCAGAGAGCCTCTCCTCATCAGTGGAGTCAATAACATAGATCACCCCATGAGATTCAGCATAGTACTGGAAGGAGAACACAGATATTTGTATCAATCCATTAGGATCATTTGTTCCTCTTCCTGATTTTATTTTAATTTGGTACATTTTTGGTACATGTGGAGGAGATCAACCAGTTAGAGCCAGTTGTATTCACAGTGTGCCTGGAGAGAATGGAGGCACACAGGGTGGTGTGTTCTGTTTGCAGGCCTGACCAACACACCAGGGGAAAAACCTCACCTGTGTCTCCCCAAAGCTTATCTCTACAGCACAACCCCAGGTCTGGGTTGGTAACTGCTGTCTGTAACCAATAGTGCAAATATTAAGCACAGACATAGAGGAATCTCTGGAAAATTGTTAATGCTAACTACTGGGGTTATCAGTAAGCCTGTGTGATTACCAAATGATCATAGTGATTCAGTTCTAAGAGACAAAACCACTTCTAAAAGAAATCATGGAATCACAGAATGGTTTGTGTTGGAAAGGGCCAATCATCTCATTCCAAGCCCCTGCCATGAGCAGGGACAGCTTCCACTACATCAGGCTGATGAGAGCTCCATCCACTCTGGCTTTGAAAACTTCCAGGGATGGGGCAGCCACAGCTTCTCTGGGCAAATTGTATAAATCAAATAAAACAAAACCACATCTCTAACCTTGTCCCAAAGTGACTGCAGTTCCTCCTGCCCGCCAAGATCCCAGAACATCAGCCGAGTTTTGCCAACATCAATGGTTCCAACTGGAGAGAAGAAGGAAAGAACAATCCAGTGAAAACTACAGGTGCTGTAAAGCACAGACACCTGCACACCCCACTCAGAAATCTGGGGTGGGACAGGCTTGTAGGGGAACAAACCACAGGCTGTGGCTACTTGCAACAACAGAGCAAAATCTGCACAGTGATCACAAATCTAGAGCAGTATCAGTGCAAATAATTCCAGAACGGGGCCAAGGAGTGAACTCCAGGGAAATACAGTTTGAGGATAGCACTGAAATAGGATATCTGGAGTTCTAATACTTCAAGAGCTTTTCCTCCTAAGATAAGAAAGCTTACCTTATTCTCTACAAAAAGACCTGGGCCGTTGGGAGATACAATCTCTGCTCCCAGAAACTATTCTGCCCTTCTGAATTTTCAAATATTTCAAACAAAAACCAGCTGTTGTCTAACTGTGCAGGAAAGCTGAAAAAATTCCACGTGGATTTACTTACTGTTTAAGCCTACGGTGGTTGTGATTTTGGACAAACTCATCCCTTTGTAGTTCTTGTTAAATCGGGTTTTAGTTTGTTCAAGGAAGGTCTGAAAAGGAATAAGGCAAAGTATTTACTGTCAAACATTTTACTGGCTGGGGTAATCCTACCCCAAACCTGCCTTTTCATTTCTGCACAATCCTGCTAGAGCAGATACTGCCCCACCTAATTTTGGACAAACCCCTTTTCTTGCTCCCTATTTTAGCAAGGAAAGAAGGGATCATAGGTGATTATGGGATTACCAAAGCCTCAGCCACATCCCTGAAAGCTTGTGCTAAATTTAAGTAACGGGGAAAAGTTGACTGTTTGGTGTGACATCACTAAAATAACTCAGGACAGAGCTGAAGAAAGACTGACCCTTGTTGGAAGATTTATCCCTGGAGAATGTTTAGGATTGTGGGTACCTTCCATGGGGTGATAAACAGCACTTACAGTTTTACCAGCATTGTCCAAACCCAGGATCAGGACACAGTACTCATCCCTCTGGAACATGTATTTATAGAGACCTGACAGCAGCGTATACATCCTGCTCCTGCAACAAATGCCAGGAAATCATTAACAAACACGTCATTCCCAAAAGCCTCTCATGCCACAATGCAAGTTTTTCCCAACGCCAGACAAATAAATGACGTTACTCTTTTATCAGGAACTCTCATATTTAGGCAATCCCAGGAAAAATCACAGACCTACGAGAGATTGTGAAAATAGCTCAACATCAAATCTGGGGTTTGAAGGGGAGCTGGGGAAGGGCTTGAACACCTCTTCCAGTAAATGTAAGACCCACAGAAAACGAAGTGAACTTCATACAAATACAAAGAACTGGTATTTTGAGCAAGAATCTACAGAAGCTGACACCTGTGTTTTTGGGTGCTGGATTTGCACACACAAAGCAGATCAGCTTTGCAGGGATGCAGGAAGCACTGGCACCAAGTGCTGCAGCTGACTCACACGCCATTGCAACAACTCTTCTGCTCAAACACAGATAAAGGGACCCTCAAGGCAGAGCCTTTGAGAGGCAGCTGCCTCTAAGCAAGCGCGTGGGTAAATAACCACTTTGAAGTCAAACACCATTACCTAAAGGGAAATAAAAGTGTTCCAGAGCAGGAATCGGGGGTTTCACGGTAAGGGAGGACAGGGCACGGAAGGGTAGGGGTTTCAGTCCCGCAGGTACCGGGGCGACCCTCGCCTGCAGCTGTCGGAGAGCGGCGGCTCCTGCCGTGCCCCGGGGGGCAGCGGGGCCGCTCTGCCGGCGGGAACCCCGCCCGCTCCTCTCGGGACAGCGACTGATCCCGGGCGCTCCCGCCTGCTCCTGCCTGACCCGGGAGATCCTCCCGGACGCGGGAATCCGCTCCAGATCCAAAAGATCCGGGAGACCCGGCCCTCTCCTTCCTGCCACGGCCAGTGACGGGTGAGGGGGAGCACTGGCCCCACCGCCATTTCCCCCTGCCAGCCCAGCGCCACGTCCCGGCCCAGCAGGCCCGCCCCAAGCTCCCGAGCGCAGCGGGCGAGGAGTGGAGCGCCGAGCCCGAGGCCCGCGGCCCCTCACCTGGTCCTGGAGCCGGTGTCAGCGCTGGAGCCCGAGCCACCTCTTACGCCTCCCCAGCGCCACCGGCCGCCGCCATTCTGCGCTGGGCGTTCTGGGAAATGCAGTCCTGTCGCCGCTGCGACAGCGGCGCGTGGTGGCCCGTGGACTACAACTCCCAGAGTGCCCAGCGCCGCCGGGCTCCCGGGGACC
>VZRO01005805.1:99857-118319 GCA_013397915.1 Daphoenositta chrysoptera | reverse complement strand
GCTGAGGGAGCGCGCAGGCTGCGGGAGGAGCGGGGCCGTGCGCGGGCCCTGCGGGCTGGAGTGGACTCCGTGGAGGGGGAGGGCAGGGCCAGGCCCGGCCTCTCCTCGGACTCTCCCGTCGCCTCTTGCCGCCTGTTCCCAGCAGGAGCAGCGCCCTGGTGATTTCCGAGGGAAGGAGCGGGACGGCGGGTAGATGCCGCTTCTGCGGGCGAGGACGTGTTTTCCAAAAGTGCTTGAGTAAACTCTGAATGTGTTTTGAGTTCGTGGAGAGGACGCGGGCAAAAGCGCCTTTCTTGCGCTGATAATGGATGAAGAGAGTCTGGAAGCAGCGATCCAGACCTACAACGCCCAGCTGGAGCAGGTGGAGCTGGCGCTGGGGGCCGGCCAGGACCCATCGCAGCAGTCGGACCTGATGCAGCTGCAGGAGGACTTGAAGCAGCTGATAGAACTGACCGAGTCCAGCCTGGTGGCTGTGAAAAAGAGCAAACTTCTGGCCACTTTGGACACAGATGCCTCCTCCTCCTCCCCAGCAGGCCTCCCGGGGCAGGATTCCCGTCTGGAGAGCTCTGCCCAAGATGAGGAATACGCTGCTTTTAAGGAAGCCATCGCTGGACTTGGAACAGATGAGGAGGCTCCAGCTGAAAACAACGAGATCTCCTCGGAGCGACAGGGAGAAACTGGGGATAAAACCAAACCAAAGTGCAGTGAAGAGGAGGAGGAGTCGNAGTGGGGGCAGTGCGGCCGGAAGAGGCGGTGGCGTGGCGGCTGCCATGGAGGCTCGCAGGGGCCGGGGCGGCTGAGGGCGCANAGGAGCAGCGCCCTGGTGATTTCCGAGGGAAGGAGCGGGACGGCGGGTAGATGCCGCTTCTGCGGGCGAGGACGTGTTTTCCAAAAGTGCTTGAGTAAACTCTGAATGTGTTTTGAGTTCGTGGAGAGGACGCGGGCAAAAGCGCCTTTCTTGCGCTGATAATGGATGAAGAGAGTCTGGAAGCAGCGATCCAGACCTACAACGCCCAGCTGGAGCAGGTGGAGCTGGCGCTGGGGGCCGGCCAGGACCCATCGCAGCAGTCGGACCTGATGCAGCTGCAGGAGGACTTGAAGCAGCTGATAGAACTGACCGAGTCCAGCCTGGTGGCTGTGAAGAAGAGCAAACTTCTGGCCACTTTGGACACAGATGCCTCCTCCTCCTCCCCAGCAGGCCTCCCGGGGCAGGATTCCCGTCTGGAGAGCTCTGCCCAAGATGAGGAATACGCTGCTTTTAAGGAAGCCATCGCTGGACTTGGAACAGATGAGGAGGCTCCAGCTGAAAACAACGAGATCTCCTCGGAGCGACAGGGAGAAACTGGGGATAAAACCAAACCAAAGTGCAGTGAAGAGGAGGAGGAGTCGGAGAGGGAGGAGGAGGAGGAGGAATTGAGTGGGATGAAGGTTAAAGCCCCCTACTACAGCTCCTGGGGGACGCTGGAGTACCACAATGCCATGATTGTGGGGACAGAGGAGCTGGAGGATGGCAGTGCAGGGGTCAGGGTGCTCTATCTGTACCCGACCCACAAGTCCCTGAAGCCGTGCCCCTTCTTCCTGGATGACAAGTGCAGATTTAAGGAGAACTGTCGGTAAAGAGAGAGGGGTGGGAGGGGCCTTGTCGTTCAGAGGGATAAACCTCCTGCTAAAGTGCTCTGTGTGGCTTTCTCACCCAGAGAAAATGTGCCTTAATGTTCTTAAAGTGGTGAGCAGTGGCATCAGTTTGGCCGTTTTCTTTTTAGCTAATGCACAGATGAAGTGGAACATCCCATGGGAAAGCTGCAGAGATGTTACATAACTGAGTGGATAAATTAACAACCGATGAAGTGTTTTAAAATAAAACACCCAAGTCTGTGGGTAGTGCACACATTCCAGTTGCACAGGGAGGTTGTATAGGCTCCATTTTTGGGGATCTTCACCAGGATCAGCCTCAGTGGTGTGTGAAGGTGCTGGGCTGGAGCCCTGCCTGTCTCTGATCCCGTTTATCCCCGAAGCCGTGAACTTTTTAACTGGATGTGTCACTAGCAAGGAAGTTAAAGTCTCTGGGGTGGGATGCATTCCTTGTTCCATGACATAAATAACGTGTTTAAGGTGAAACATGAACAACTTCACATGGTCAAACTTCCCCAGTTAAGGTGAAGGTTCATCACCGCTGGCTCTCGTGTGCATTTCCTTTGAGGAGGGAAGGGATTTTCATTTGAAAACTCCTGTTCCTGCTTCCCTGCAGGTTTTCCCATGGCCAGGTGGTGTCCGTGGAGGAGCTGCAGCCGTTCCAGGAGCCCGACCTGAGCAGTCTCGGGGTGGGCTCAGCCTGCCTGGCCAAGCACAGTGATGGGATCTGGTACACGGCCAAAATCACCGGTGAGGGGGGACAGGGGGAAGGTGGAGGCTGAGGTTTATCTGAAACTAAAACTTGGCTGTTGTGGTTAATGACAGAAAAACGTAAACTATGTGGCCGTGGCCCTGAACTCAAAATCTTGACATAGCTGAGGAAACAGTCAGAGTTTTGTCAGGCTAGAGGAAGGAATTGGCTGGGAAACAGGAGATACAAAGAGCAGGAATGTGGAAAGGAAATGACTACGAGGTCATTAAGTGCTCCAGGGAAGAGGGAGGTACTGCAGGAATTTACATGTATATTAGGTGCGAATTGCAGTAATCTGCTCTTGTTTAAACAAAAACCAGGGGAGCTGGCCCTGCCCAGCAGCTGCTGATACGGGCTTCCCTATGTCCTGGGAAGGTTTATTCCCTCTTTCCATCTTTCTTTTAACTGTTATTAAGTCAGAAGGGAGCAAGTCAGGCTTCTTCTTAATTCCATTTCTCAACAGCCCATCTTCCTTAATTTGTAGAGATAAACCTTTGGGTATCGACGCAAACATTGTGGAAATAGCTTTTCATTGCAGTGGGTGCTTCTCCCTCTCAGACAGAAATAAAAATCGCAAATTAAACCCAGAATTTTCTAAAACCTGTTCCTTGGGCCTCCCCCCTGTCCAGTGATGTTCTGCTGGAGCTGACTCTGGTTTACCCCCCTGTGTGCTGGGCACTGACTGGAGCTCCTGTCCTTGCTGTTCCCCCTGTAGATGTGGACAGTGGTTACTACACGGTGAAGTTTGACTCCCTGCTCCTCAAGGAGGCCGTGGTGGAAGGGGACAGTGTCATTCCCCCCCTGAGAAGTGAAGATGCTGCTGAATCTGACGAGTCTGATAGGGACAGTGTGGATGATTCTGGTTATGCCAAAGGTAAGGGAATGGGGAGGGTGTCAGCAAAAGTCACTTGGGATTTTGTTCTGCCTTCCTCTGGGACTGGCTGACTGTCCTGGAGCTCTCACTGTGCCTCACCTCTGATGAAAGAGTAGTTGATCTCTTCATGTGTTCCTGAAAGACTGAGAACAGTAATTGGCTGTCGTGCTACAACTGCAAACTAAAATATTGGTTTTATGCAAATCCCTGGGCTAATGAAGGCTGGAGGTTTCCATGGGAACTTCCCACACGTGGAAGAAGAGGGTGTGATATTTTAGAGTTCCAAGCTCTGAGCCTGTTTCTTAGGTGTCTGGCTGAGCTGAGTTAATAAGTGAACCAGATTTTCTCATGCCTTGGAACTCCATGACCCAGGAGTGAGAGACCCAAAGAAATAGGAGTTTTGGGTCCTTCCAGTGCCTCAGTGAGGCTGCAGGAACAGCCATGCCCTGTGTTACTGCTGAAAGGTGACACAGAGAGTGCCCAAGTGACATCTTGGAAGTTGCACAGGCAGCACTGTCCCTCTGCTGCTGCCACAGCTGCATCACAGGGACAAAGTCGTGTCCTAGAGCTCTTTACATTTAACCTGACAGATTATTGGATCCTAATACCACAAAATTAACGCTGTGGCCTGGAGGAGCCTCATACCAGAGACAGGAGCTGGAGGCACAGGATAAGCATTAGGTGCCACTGTGCCAAATTCTACTCAGATGTGTACATTAGTCTGTTATCACCATCCTGGAAGGAAGGAAAAGGATCATGAAACTCCTGGGTGATTCTGCCCTGAACTGGGAGGTGGTATGTGCATTAAATCAAGTGAAATCTCTCATTTCAGTCGCTCCCTGTGCAGTGTTCATGGAAGGTGACAACTCAGTAGGAACTAAGTAAGGCTGGAGTACCTAAATGTTTTTAGGGTTGGAGAAGTAAATTGTGCTGCCCTGTGAGGGGTTTTTGTACTGTGTGGGGCACCCACACAGCAGCTTTATTCCTGTGTTTCACTGATTCTCCCCTTCTGTGCCACAGTGATAGACTCAGGAGTTCCAGAGAACGGGGAATGGACCCCTGCGTGCAGCTCCTCTTTCGGTGGCTGGGAGGCCCATACTCGTGGCATTGGCTCCAAACTTCTTGTTCAGATGGGATATGAGTTTGGAAAAGGTAAGGGGAGAGGGTGGTCCTGGGGCTGTCAAGAAGAACCCAAGATTTGGGATGAAGCCAGGACTTTGCTGTGCTGAAGGGCCTGTTGGCTGAGGCTCAAGCAGTGTGATAGATCACAGCAGTGTTGGAGGGAAGAGGGATGAGTTATTTCATGGAAGTACAGGCATGTGGGGCACCAACCCCTGTATGGGAAACAGCAGAGGCACTTGGAGGCACGGTCAAGTTCATGATCAAAGCCGTGAGAACGCTGTGGAGTGTTCAAAGGCTGGAGGTGGAAGGGAGCTGATCTGCAAAGCTTCTGATGTCTGTGTTAATGCATCTCCTGGCCTGGACACAGACTTCAAAGCCTGCTGAACTCGCTGCTCCCACCCAAATTGCATCGAGCCTTGGGGGCTCTGGGAGGGCCTCTGTGTCTCCGGTTCTCCCAGAGGAACCAAACCAGTTTTAAGCAGAACCTGGCTTGAGAAGCTGAGGATGTGAGGCTGAACCCGGTTTCACAGAAACCAGCCTGATGGATGGCCTCGGGCTTGGAATATCAAATCTCCTGCTGTGGAAGGCTCCTGGCCTGGCCTTTGCTGCTCCCCTTGGCTTGGACAGTAGTTCTAACTTTTGGTAGCTCAAAAGGCTCTTTGCTTGTTCCAAGCTTGTGACTGTCAGCGTGAGCTTGTGGTGGGAGGTGACTCGGAGAGGGGATGCTGTAATCACTCGGTGTCTCCTCAGGCTTAGGGAAGAACTGCGACGGCAGAGTGGAGCCAGTGCAGGCTGTGGTGCTTCCTCGAGGGAAGTCCCTGGACCAGTGTGCTGAGGTGCTTCAGAAGAAGAAGCAGGGGAAGCTGGAGCCAGGCAAATCGAGGAAATGCCGAGCAAAGGGAAGCGGCTCTGGACAGCTGGGCGGCCGTAAGGCCCCGCACAACGTGTTTGACTTCCTGAACGAGAAACTGCGCGGGAAGAGCGCCGGGGACAAGGCTGGGGGGGTGGCACTGCCCCAGAGGAACAGCAAAGAGATCTACCACGCCAGCAAGAGCACCAAGAAGGCCCTGAGTGTCAGCCTCTTCCAGACCACGGAGAAGATTGAACAAACGCAGAGGGATATCAGGGGAATCCAGCAGGCCCTGGCGCGCAACATCGGGCGGTAGGAAAACGTTCTCCTTGGGATCGAGTTCCTGGTGCTTCTGGGGAGGGGTGGGCTTGAAATGAGATGTGGGAGGAACTAGTGAAATGTATCTGGATGACATCTAAGGGGAAGTGGAGGAGAGAGTTCAGTGTGTGCTTCAGACCAGCGTGGACACTGGCAGATGTGTCTGGGGTCCTTTGGCTGGAATTCGGGCTGTGGCAAAGAGAGGAGCTCTCTGTGGAAAGGTCCTTCTCCTGCTCACCTCTGCAGCACTGCTGTTGAGCATCCCAGGAGGACATTCTCTAGCCCACAAAGTGCTGAGCATCAGGTTATTCCTGGCTTTCAGCAGGTCCCTTGGGCTAATTCTACAGGAAAGGGCAAACCCTTCTGGGATGGAACAAGCCTTTGATCTTACCATGCAGGATGACATTGCCACCATGCTTTTTGCTTTCAGGCACAGCATTGCTGCAGCTCAGCTGGAGGAGAAGCTGGCTGATGCTCACAAGCAGCTGGGGCAGCTGCAGGCTCAGGAAGCCAGGCTGCAGCGGGAGCAGAAGAAAGCAGACACCCACAAGAAGATGACTGAGTTCTAGGTGCTGAGGAAGGTGTTGGACTGCAGGGATTGCCCTTCTGGTGCTCCTGAGCTCAGAGCGTGGGTGAGCTGTCCTGCTCTGCTGGGCCTCAGGCTGCCCAGCCTAAAACTGGGCAAAAAAGCAGCACATTCTGGATGCTTCTGAGCTCTTCTGGGAGGGGGAGGAGTGCACATCCGTCCAGTCCTGAATGCATTCAGTGAGCTGGGCCGTGGATGAGGCCTAGCTACAAGGAATACAATTCTCTGCTCCCTTGCACACTTCTTTCCTTCATTCTCCCTGCAGTAGCAGCTCCACCCAGAGTCTGTGGGTGCTCAGGTGATAACACTGCTGGCTACAAACCAGCTGAGGGGGCTTGGACAGCCCCACATCCTGCCATCAACTGTGGCTTCTGCCTGTGGCCACCTGCCAAGCACAGGTGCAGGCAGGGTCCTGAGCACAGCTGGGTAAACACATCAAAGGTCAAGTGCTTTAGCTGCTCTGCCTTCTGGTTTTGACTATGGGATTTATCTGAGAACTCCATTTTTTGGTGGGAGCAGTCCTTTGTAGCTCTAGTGTAAGGAAGAGACAGAAAACTGACAGCTCGGAGGTGGGAACCAGCAGCCTGGAGCATCAGATTCCAGCAGTTTGACTGTAAGAGTATCCCAGGATGTGCTGTAGCCAAACTCACTGGCTTGGCATGGAAAGCTGCCTGGTTCCACAAGCAGAGTGCCATAGCTGGGGGAATAAGCCAGCAGCATAACGGGATTCCCAAACCTCCTATCCAGGAACAGCTCCATGGGCAACCTGGTGATTTTTGCCAGCGTGAGTTGGGTTTTTCTGTCTGAGGTGGCTCACTGAACGCGGGTCGTTTTATTAAAAAACCTCAGGACCTAGATCCAGGTTGGACTGGGCCCTGGATGAGCACAAAGAGCAGGATCTGTTGTGTGCCCAGCATGCAGCCCTGCAGTGGGAGAACTTGGGGCTGGGCTGAGAGCAGGCCAGGCAAGACAAATGCCCTTCCCTGCAAGGTGGAAAGTGTTTGGACAGGAAGGATGTCCTCTCCCTTTGGTTACATTCTGAGTTGGTGGTGGCCAGTCCTTGCCTCAGAGGAGATGCTGGTTTCATCATCTGGTGGGATTTCTGCATTGTAAAGGCTTTTTTAAAAAAAAAGTTTGCAATTCATGCTAGTGTCTTAAGGGCACCAGTTTTTTTTTTTTTTAATTTAAGGAACCAATTTCCTTTTATTCTGTGAGTCATTTTTCTAATGAAAAGGTTCCTTTAGTACCTCCTTTTTTATCTATCCCTAAGAGCAGATTAAAAAACAAGCTGTCAGCCTGGGCAGGGCTGTGCCTGCTTGCAGGGCCAGGCTGCCAAAGGAACCAGAAAATCTGAGACTGAAGAAGATACGATCAGAGCTGTTCAGGTCGTGTGGGATTTCACATTGCTGCAGACACACCTCAGAAACACAGCGAGACAGCAAAACCAAACAAGATTAACATCTTCAGGAAGCCTGTGGGAGTGAGTCTCTGCTCAAGAAGAGCACCTGGATCGTGCTGTGATCCGTGTGGATGTGGGAGGTGGCGTGGGCTGCCTTGGGCACTTCAACATCCATCACTTCCTATTGGGATTGGCTGTACTGTCCTCATCGTTCTGAATTTGTGTTCTCCACACGTGGGGCTCAACTCAAGGGTTTAACAATGGCCCTTCCCTCACAAATGACTGTTTGTTTCTTGCACTTGAGTGCTGAGTGGTGACAAGGATTAATGTGCCCAGCTTAGCATGGATGCTCACTGAAGTGGCCCGTGACTGGAGAGCTGAGCTGGGCAGAGAAATTCTGGGGGTTTATTTTGTGCTCTGAGACTGTTTAGCATCATCATTTCTTTTTGTTTTGTGCTCTGAGACTGTTTAACATCATCATCTCTTTAAGAACTGGGCATATGAGCCCTGTGTCTTGGCTAAGTCATATTTTGACCCTTCCTTGGGATCTCCACAGCCTGATTTGTCAGACTCCTATTCCAGCGGCTGCCACCTCCCACCCAGCGCAGTTCACGTCCCTGATGAATAAAGTTGCTGTTTATTTTTCCCCTCTCTCCTTGTAAGGCGTTGTTCATTTGCAAGGTAATGATGATCTGGGGCGCCCCATTTTTTCCTCACATTGCCCTGGGCTCCTGGAGGAGGCGGAAGGAGCCGGGCAGGGAGCGGGCGCGGCAGAGGGGGCTCGTGTGTGCCGGGAGCCGGCGGAGCCCGGGAGCCGCGGCGCTTCCCGCCCGCTGCGAGCACAGACCCAGCCCGCCCCGGGGTGCAGCCACCACCGCCGGGGCCAGGAAGCCGTGCCGTGTGTGCCCCGTGTGTGCTCACAGCCGGCTGCTCCTCGGGGAGTGGGAGAGTTCACACCGGGATGGTGGAAATGTGCGGGAGCCCCTGATGGGGACTTGCTGTGGGATAAAAGAAATGAAGTTCTCCAGGCTGGCTGGGAAGGAGGAGAGCATGATCAGATCTGTGTGATCCACACTCACTGGATTTTGAGTTCCTGCAAGTAAGTGGTGGCTTTCCTGCCTGGGAAATGGGGAATCTGCAGCTAAACCAGGGGGGGAAATACTTTAAACCCTGCAATGAGTACAGAAGTTGCAGCGTTGCTGGAGATGCTGTTGGGGCTGGATAGACTGGACAGGCAGGATTCCTGCTCTGGGAAGCTGGGTTCAGCTTTATGAGTTGGGCTCCAAGCTGTGTCACTCCATGCTTTGTGCTCTGCAGCTGGGCTTGAAAGGGAAGAAAAGGTGGTGAGCTTGGCAGCACTGCTGGGATCTCATGGCTGGAGTCTGGAGGCTGAGTGGGAGCCGGTTGCTTTTGGGATGAGTGAATTCCGTTCAGAGGTGTGTGGCATTGTGGAAATTTCCGGTTGTGTTGTGGGGAGGGGGACAGCAGTATTGCTGGTGGGTGCAATGGGGAAGTGCTGAGCTCCTGGCTGTGAGTGAGGAGGCTTGAGAATGTGGTCACTGAAATGATGTCTTCTGTAAACCTAAGATGATGTACAAATACTGCATTTGTGGCAAAGAAAACCACTGTGGTAGGCAGATGATTCTTGAGAGGAGACATCTCCTTAATACACCTATCCTGTAGTTTGGAATCTGCTTTCCTGTAACAGCAGCTCCAAGCTCTCCACTGGTCTCCTGCTGTGGCTTGGCTCTGCAGAAAACCTCTTGACCAGGTTCTTGCCTTAGAAGAACATTTTTCTGCCCAAGTGAGTGTTCAGCAACTGGGAAAGGGCGGGAAGAACAAAAAGTGCTGAAATGGTGTCAGCCTCAAGCAAAGCCCTGTGGTGTAGGCAGACAGTCACTCATCTGAAGGTTTTAAAGTAATATTTTCTCAAAAGCCACTCCAGCACATGAGCAGCGATCAGGAGTGCACCTAGAAGGGTGCATCCAGATTTTTAGACATTTGGGTCTGGCATTTAGAAGTATGGTTGGCACTTTCTAAATGAAAAGCCTCAGGAGGTGTTTGACTATGAAATCTCATTACAGAGATGAGCAAAGTGGGTGAGATTTTTTGCCTGTTTTTTTTAAAATAGTCTTAAAATTCACTAACTGCACCCCATAGTCCAGGGCAGATTCAGTGTCGTGACTAACTGTAAACAGGGCTTTCACTCTTTGTAATTGAGAAGAAAAAAAATCCGTCTACTTCTTGTTGGGCCTTTTTTGAAGCACAACTCCCTGGGGTACCCAAGCAGAGTTTGCTGCAGCCGTGTGCACAGTTGCAGATGGAAATCAGCTCAAAATGTTCCTCCTGGTTTTGAGCAGTTAGGCTTTGAGTAGCTTCGCAGACGTTTTTCTTGCCACCCTGAACCGAACCCTGTGTGGTTTTATCTGGGGAGATGAATCAGAGGCCAGGCAGAATCATCAGCAGCAGCACTTGGTTTTGCAGTGAATTTAATCTTGCTTTCGTGAAGCCCAGATGAGGAACTTGCACCTTTTGTAGGACTCACAAAAAACTCCCACGTCCTGGAGTAGCAAACCATCTGCCTTTAGGGTGCCTGTGCTGGGGTGTCACACACGGAGGGGAGTGATCCCCCTCGGAGGGCTGTGGGTGTTGTCGCACGTACGCAGCGGCTGTGACCTCCCTCGTCTTCAAAGCCACCTCTGCTGGCGGAGCTGGCGCGTTACAAACGCCGACTGCTGAGTCTCCTGCCCCGGGGAGCAGCCCCAGGACTGGGACATCGATAACTTCATTGGCAGGAAATTCGGGTGTAGGTTTCAGAAGGTCTGGCTGAGACTTTGCCTTGCAAACCTGCTCAGTCCTTCCTCAGCGCCTTCAGTCAGGCACTGGGTTCTGCTGGCAAATCTGTGATTTTGGGAGACCCAATGTGTTGTCCCAAGGAGTGGCTTCTCCCAGTGACTGCTGAGCCTGAGCACTGAGGAGCATGCACTGGACAGTTTCACTGCTCAGAAATCCTGGAGCGACCACCGACCCGCCCTACAGAAAGTAGGCCAGAAGAATTTCTCTGCATTCGTTTCTACTCAAGAAAGTCTCTCCCTTCAATCTTCAAACTTCAGGGATGGAAAATCCCCCTGCTGTGGGATAAGCTGCCCCGTGTGTGCCTGCCTCAGCATGCTGAAAGCTCCCACCTCGATTCCAACATCACACCAGCTCCCGGCTGTCGAACCTCGTTAGAACTTTGTCTGCTCAACTCCAGAGCCTGCTCAGCTCTGCCCAGCTCCTGCAGCCCATGATTCCATCACTCTAATGAGCTGAACGAGTCCAGCGAGGAGCTCCAGGCTCTGTCTAACGCACCGGCCCTTTTGCAGGTAATCCGTATAATTAATGTATGCTCAGACAGAAAAGCTGTGTTGTCTAATTAAAACGTCGTTGGAAAGGGAACAGCCTCCCCTTCCCAGCTCTGATCTAAGCCAGTCTGTCCAGCCTGGTTAGTCCTTAAAACCTCTCTGTCTCACTTTCTGCCTTGAAATAATTGCTCTCCAGGGTTCATGCTTCAGTCAGGGCAGTTTCCAGAGGCATGGGAAGTTCTTAGATAAAAGGGTGCTCTCAGATAAAAGGGTGCTGCAAATGGGCAGCAATAACCTGCTGGTTATTGGGGTAAAAACGTGCCAAAGATGCTGCTGTGTGACCCGGGGTGCAGGGCAGAGGGGAGCTCCTGTGGGTCTGCAGTAGCTTCTGAGATTTACACGAGGCAGGGTGGCTTCTCACCAGAGCTCATCTGGGCTTTATCATCCAGATGAAGACAAGCAAGAGGGTGAGTAAGGGGTGCTCGGCATGTCCTGCCCGATCTCTGGGTCCCCATCCGTGCTGGTGGAAGCTGTCATGCCCCACTCTGCCCAGGGACCCTGCTGCTGGCCCCATCTGGATCAGCTACCATGGCTTCTTGGAGCTGTGCTTTACTCCAGGAACTGCCTGAGCCTCCTTTCGGATCAGGCATTTCCTGGGTGCTGGTGTCAGCCAAGCCTTCTTTTGTAGAGCAGGGTGCACAGGGCTGAGCTGCTCAGAGCTGGGAGCCGCCATCGACGGTGCAGGTGAAGGGCTTTGGCTTTGGCTTTGGGTTTGCAGCGCTGGCAGCAGAGCAGGGACGGGGATGGTGGCACGGGGATGGTGGCACAGGGGTCACCAAAAGCCTCCTGGGGACGGTGGTGATCCTGACAGGCTGGGGAGCATCCGTGCTTTGTGTCGGGCTCCCCAGCACCCTCCTGCCCCTGTACCTCTTGCTCTGGCTCTGCAGCTGCCGCAGTTTGCAGGGGACGACTTTTGCCTTGAGGAAGGCACGGGGACAAGGGCTGGATTTGGGCAAGGCACAGATTTAGGCAGAGGAAAGGGATGGGAAGAGCGGGTGTTTCCTGCTCTGGTGTTACAGCAGAGAGTGGCTGCAGACCCGGGGTTGTGGTGGCACAGGGAATGTGGGGTCTATGTGAATCTGCTGCAGGAGAAGCATGTCCTGATGCATTCTGCTGAGCCCGGGGCATGAGGGGGAGGAAGGAGAAGCTGAAGCCCACCCTGTTTCCAGGAAGTTGAGTCATCCTTTCTGTCCTTTCTGGCCTCCCCTATGCTCAGGAGCGGTGTCACCCCCACCCTGTAGCCTGGCGTGGTGACCCAGTGTCCCCAGAAAGCATTCTGTCATTTTTAGGGTGTCTCCAGAAGATTTTCAGGGCCCCTGGGCATCTCTTTTTCACCATTTCAGTGGCAACTTGTGAGCTTGAATCCCGCTGGTTTTGTTGGATTGGTTTTTTCAAAAGGAACCAGAATCTGAAGTTTTCCCAAGTGGTGGCAGAGCACCCAGTGCCGAGTGTCCACATTGGGCGGGGCACCGGAGGTGTTATGGTGACCCTGGGGAGGATAATCGCTGGCCGGAAAATGGGACACTCAGTGAAATGTCCCCGTCCAGAGCATCCAGAGACACCCCCTGTGGAGGGACTGGGCACTGGAGGTGTTATGGTGACCCTGGGGAGGACAATCGCTGGCCGGAAAATGGGACACTCAGTGAAATGTCCCCGTCCAGAGCATCCAGAGACACCCCCTGTGGAGGGACTGTGCTGCAGGGGTCCCGCAAGCCCTGGGGGTCACAGAGCACCATTTCATGCCGTGGTGAGCCCAGCAGCTGCCGGCTGAGCCCCAGCTCGTGTTCTCTCTCCCCAGAGCTCGGCCCTGCAGAGGTGTGGAAGCGGCTCCCCCATGGCTGCAGCCGGCGGCGAGGGGACAGCAGGGACCCGGCTGCTGCCGGCCGGCGCTGCCCTGGCCCTGCTCGGTGGCCTGGTCTACCTGGGCGCCCTGTGCGCTGCCTGTAAACGGTACGTGCTGCCCAGGGCTCCCCCCCTTTCCGTCCTGGGGCTGGCATAGGGCTGGGGACCCCTCGGTGGCGTTTGGTGGCTGCACGTGGAGACTCTGTGTGCACCCATCCTGAGCTGGGACCAATGGGATCTGCTGCTCTGCTCACCCCAAACCCCCACTTGCGCCCCGGTGCAGCCCTACCTGGCTTGATCCTGCATCCCTGTGCGTTGCAGCCCCGCCGGGACACCCCCTACACCCAAAAACCTTGGAGCAGCAGCCCAGAGAGGGCTGAGCTGTGAGCGGGATGGGCAATGCCAGGGGTGGTGCCAGTGGTGCCCTGCACAGCTCAGTGAGGTGCAGGATGCCATCGTGATGTCCCCAGCCAGCACAGCCCCTGCTGTGGGGCTGGGCAAGGGGCAGGGATGTGGGTTTTGGGAGTGCCACACTGGGGACCCAGAGCTCCTCACCCCTGTATTTGCCATCTGCCTTGGGCTCAGCCCCACTTCTCCCTGCAGGAAGGGCAGGAAGAAGGTTGCTCCAGATGGGGTGAAGCTCGTGGATGAGGTAAGAGCACATCTGGGGGGCAGGATCGGCGCCGGGGGCGGGTCTGGGCGCTCAGCCCGGCCTGAGGGTGAGGGTTCCCCCACGGCAGGCCCTGCTCTGCCGGACGCAGCTGCGGTCGCTCAGCAAGTCGGACACGAAGCTGCACGAGCTGTACCGGGTGAAGGGCAGAGACGACGGTGAGTGGCCCTGGAGCTGGGGGAGCCCAAGGGGCTGGTGGCCCTTGGCACCTGCCTGCAGTCCCCATGCTGCCCAGAGAGTGCATGGTGTCATGGACAGACGTGGCACTGTGGTGCTGGCACTGTGCTGGCACCGGGGTCGGTGCCTGTTGCATCCCCTCACTTCCTCTCCTCTCCCGCAGTCCAGCGTCCGGCCAGCCTGGATCTCCCCTGTCCCGCGGCCCCTGGAGGCGAATCCCTGCACAGCTCCGGCCTCCTGCACCGTGAGCTGCCCCAGATCCCCGTCCCTGAGCCCCCGGCCGCCTCCCCAGCCCCCGACCAGACCTACTCCAACCTGCTCTTCACCCCGCTGCGGAAACCAGCGCCCGACACCGTCTATGAGTGCCTGGCAGTGGGGGGCGAGGACGGCCCGGTGCCCCCCATGCCCCCTGGCACCCAGGTGTCCCCTCCACGGGCCGTGCATGGGGCAGCCGATTATGCCTGTGTCCATAAGGTGAAGAAGACGGTGTCGGTGGAGGTGCAGGATGGGGCTGTGGCAGGACCCCCTGGAGCACAGCACTGCTGGGATGGTGCAGGCAATGCCCCCCAGGCCAAGGTACGATTCTGGGGGGCAGCAGGGATGGGGCACATGGGGGGTAATTTAATTCCCTGTCCCCCTGGAGTGCCCATGTTTGGAGTAGGGTATAAATTTGGATCCACCACCAGGATCCTCCTGGGGGGCCGTCAGAAGATTGGGGGGAGGACAAAATCATGAGGATACCCTGCAGTGGGCAGGGATTGCCCCTAAATTCCCACCCCAAAACAATTCCTTTTGCAGCTGGAAGAGATGTACTCGACGGTGTGCAAAGCCACCAAGAAGAAATCCCAGATCCCTGCATCAACCCAAAGGGCTGTGAAGGAGGCGGGTTCTGGGTGGCCACCCCCCCGCCAGGAGGAGGGGACCCCAGCAGCCCCAAGCCCCCCAGACCCCTGTTACGAGTCCATCAACGACAGAGCATGGACTGCTCAGGGCCGTGGCCCCGACCCCGACTACGAGGCTGTGGACATTAACTGGAAGAAGGCAGCAAAACGGGACAAGCCAGGGAAGCCCTGTGTCCCCGAGAACCTGTACGAGAGTGTGGTGGACGTTTGGGCAGGGGAGCCCCGGAAAGGCTCTGCCCGGACGGCGGCCAACGGGCTGGAGGTTTACATCACCAACCTATAGCCCCCCGGGAGCCGGGGCAGTGCCAGAGCGGGGTCCCACCCGGCTGGACACTGCCGGGTGCCAAGGGACAGCTGCCAGCAGCCCTGTGCCCACCAGAGCGCCTGTGTCCCTGCACACAGTCTCTGTATATGTTTTCTGTTACTTTTCTATGAGTGTCCTTGTCCCATCCCAGCCCAGCTGGTGCCAGCAGGTTGATGGTGGGATGTCCCAAGATGGGCATTTTGGGGGTGCTGCGTGCTGTGTGGGACCCCAGTGAGACAGGGCTGGCGCTGGCACCAAGATGGGAACAGGGTGGGGACCAGTCATGTTTTGGGGCAGGGGGTGACAGGGCTGTGGCCAGCCCCGTGCCTTGGGCTGCAGGATCAGACCCTCATCAGGGGGTTTCTGCCATGACTGAGGGTCTCTGTCCTCCTCACACTGCCTGAGGGACACCAAGGTCCTCTGCAGCCCCCGAGAAGCCCTGAGGAGCTTTGCTCCCATCACAGAATTTCCCTTGTTATGGGGAGATGGGGTCAGCCCTGTGCCTCAATGGAACCAGAGAATACCCTGAGTTGGAAAGGATCCACAAGGGATCATTAAGTCCAAGTCCTGACCCTGCACAGGACAACACAGAAAATTCACTGGGTTGTGGGCTCTGCTCCATCCTCCATTCCCACCCTTTCAGACCCGTGCAAGGGTGTCTCCATGGGGAGCCCTCTCCCAAACACCATTAAAAGGCTGAGAGAAGGTTTACACTCTTAAACTGAGTCTAAATCCCTGGTTCTGGGGGCTGCTGCTGCTGCTGCTGGTGCAGCTGGTGCTGGGAGAGCAGCTCTGAGCACCGGGTGACTGAGTGCACCCGCCCTGGATGGGTGGTTTGGCTCCTCTGAAATGGGGACACACAGCCACCAAGAGCTGCTGAATGGGGTGATCTGTGCCAGAGCAGAGCTTTGCACAGGGCTGGGGTAGAAGCCAGGGCGTGTTAGCCCAGCACTTGCTTCCTGCTCACCTCCCCATCACTCGGGTGGGTCCTGCAGCCTCCACGTGCCAAAAAAAACTTGGGTAAGCTGGATGTGTACCCCGACCCTCAGCCCCCAGGGCTTGAACTTCCCTCCTCCACTCCCGGTGGGGAGTTGCACATCCCCGCCCCAAGGGACGCCCTGGTGATGCAAGGACGGTGGCCCTGTCACATGGCCACCAGCTGGCCAGCGGCCGCCTGACCTCGTGGCACGATGGGCTGATGCTCGCCGGAGCCGGGTGGGACCCGCAGCCCCCGTGCCGTGCCGTGCCGGGCCGGGCTGTGTGGCAGGAAGCCACACGCCTTCCCTCAGCAGCTTTGCCCCTGCACCGCGGCAGGTGAAGAGATCAAAACCGAAAACGCGGCGCTCAGCAAACCCCGCTCAAGGCGTTAGAGCTGGAGGCACCCCAGGCGTCGTCAGCCCTGTGCTCGACGCCAAACCACAGCCGCCCTCGAGAGCTTCTCCCATCCCCCTGCGAGATGAGGGCGCTGATAGAACACGGCTGGTGCCGGTGCTGCCGCGCTCTTCCTGATGCCAGTGGCACCACAACGACGCGTGGGCCCCCCCGCGCTGCCCCCGGCCGCACCCTTCCCCTGCTCCCCCTCTCCATCATCCCACCCCACACGGCTGGCTCCCTCCTGCACCACCTGAACCCCCTGGGAGCTGTTTTGGGCACAGGAGCATCACTTCCGTGTGGGATCAGCGTGGCTTCACTCCGGTCCCTGCGCTGCCCGTGGGATGGCGTGTGGGTACCAGTGTGCCACCTCCCTGGGGAAAGGCAGGCTTGGAATGGCACCAGGGAAGGGAAAGCTTCCGCTGTGGCAGAGCTGAGGTGGCCAAATTTGGTCTCCAATTCACCCCAGCAGCAGCAGAAGCCGCGCAGGGCTGCCCGCTTGCCCATAATCCCTGTGGGATTTGGGACAGCCGGACTCAAATAAGAGAACAACTGCCCAGTCCTCAGGGTGATGGAAAATGTGCCTGGACCCCCGGCTGGAGGCTCGAAATCTGGGTGGTGAACGAAGGATCCATCCCAAAACATCACTTGGAGTCTCAGGGTCTGGTCGGGAAGGTCGGGGTTGGGGTCAGAGCGAGGGGAGAGGGTAGGGCTGGGAGTCCCCGCCTCAGCCCCGGGGACAGACGTGTGCGGGGCTCTGTCACCCTGCGAGGGGACGGTGCTGAACGGCGCCGTTCCCACAAGAGGGAGCGAGCAGGAGCCCAGCGAGCCCCGTGCGAGGCTGAGCGGGTTGCAATAGCCCTGGAAGCTGAAGGGTGCAGCGCGGTGCTGCCAGGCGCATTACCCGCTGCACGGTGTGACTGTCACCTGCACGGTGCCACACCTGCACCGTGTCACTCGCTGCATGGCGCTGCACGGGGCTCTGTGCTGTGAGGACCCGCACCCCGCATGTCCCTGCACCCCGCAGGGCCCCGCAGCCCGCGCAGCTCTGTGGCTGTAGGGCAGCACAGGGCTCTCCGCCCGAACCAGCCCCGCACCCGAACAGCTCCGCAGCCCTGACGGTCACACCCGTGTGGCCCCGTCCCCGGCAGCTCTGCACCCCCGGCAGGCAAACAGGGCACACGGGGGGTGCGGGCACGGCCCCGGCTCCCTCTGCGAGACCGCCTGGGCGAGGGGCACCACAGCCCAGTCCGCAGCCAACCCGCCCCTGGCACGGGCATCAGGTACCAGGATGATCTCACCAGGGTGATGGCACCAGGGGATCTCCCAGGGATGTTGATTCTTCTGGGAGTCCTGTGCAGGGCCAGGAGCCGGACTAAATGATCCTTGCATGTCCCTTCCAATTCAGGAGGTGTTATAACCACGATTTTAAAAAGGAAGACCAACCAAAAAATTCAAGAGAAATAAAAGTACTAAAACGGACTACAGCAGCAAAAGGAAAGTTATGTCAGAGATTTAACAGATTACATGGGTAATCTGTTATTAATGTTATTAATGCCTATTTAATTTGGGATGCCACCCTGCCGCGCCCCGCTGCCCGGGCCGGGGGTCGGGCTGGTGGCACCCTGTGCAAGGGCGGGCGATCCTCGTGGAGTTGCACAACACCGAGCGGAGCTGCCGGAGCCTCCAGCTCCGCGCTCCGGCCGCCGTTAACCATTAAACCAGAGCGGGGGCGGCCGCGGAGCCTCCCCCGGGCCCCGCAGGCTCCTGCAGGGCTGCTCTAGCGGGGGCTGCGGGATCAGACCCGCCAGGGACGGGACAGGACGGGGAATAAAGGCTGCTCCAGCTGTGCTCCTCCTCCCGTGCTCCCCGGGCAGGTTTGGGGCCCCGCGGGTGTCTCGGTTCCCGGGGGACACTGCCCTTCACCCGGCTGGTCCCCAGCTCCCGTGGCGTGCAGGGGGACCCCGCGGGCGGCCGTGCCGGGGTGACACCGGGCGCTTGGCCGGGTTCGGGGGGACTTTCCCGCTTTGGTGCTTTTTCCACTCTTACGAAAGCACCTGGGCATGGCGCAGGGGGGAAGCGGCACCTCCAAGCCCCCCTCCACCACAGCAGGGAACGCGGGGTGATGGCCAAGCACCCCAGGAGCCAAGCCGGGAACATCGCCTCCCCAGGCAGGGGAATCCCGGGATGCCGCCCCAGCAACCCCGCAGCCCCCGAGGCACGGGAATCAGCAGTGTCAGGCAGCCCAGGGCGGCGGGGG
>VZRO01005805.1:41223-89245 GCA_013397915.1 Daphoenositta chrysoptera | reverse complement strand
AAAAAACAAACAAAAAAATAATCCCTAAGAAATCCAGGTAAAATCCTTGTCGTTCTCCCCAGAGTTGTCCTGCTCCTGGGGGGAGTCGACATCTTTGTCATCATCTAAAATCACATCATCCTGCGACATCCCCACGTCATCCTTCCACTTGATGTCGTCGTCGTCTCCCATCTCCTCATCTCCTTCCACTTTGATGTCATCGGGGTCCTCCATGTACTGCCCCTCCCCGGGGTAGCACTCGTCGGGGGACCCCTCTCCCCCGTTGTGGTCCAGGTGCCCGGCCATGCCGCGGCCGGAGCAGTCGGCGCAGACGCCGTGCCGGCGGGAGCCGTGCTTGATCCCCACGCTGGCCGCCGACATGAACACCCGGTTGCAAACCTTGCAGACGTATTTTTTATCTTTGCTGTGGACCTGGAAAAGAAGAAAGGTCCCAGAGGTGAATGCTGACGGAGATGGAATGAGGGATGTTCCTATGTCCTCGGAAAGGTAAATCCACAACTGTAAGCTGAGGTCACAACTGGTTTCCACCATGAACTCGAACCCACCATGATTAATTTGACCCTGCAATGGTGACACAATGGAAAATCCTTTGGGACTGCCTGTTCACCGTCACACTCATAGTTCTGAGAGGAACTTTTATCGCAATTTTTTTTATTCCTTTTTCTTTCTGTTTTTCTGGGGTGCAACAGTTGTATCACACCCACCACCAAGAGGAAAATGTTAAAAAGAAAAAAAAGCAATCCACAAGCACCAGTTCTGTGCAGACCAGAGAAGAACAACCCTGATCAAACCAGTGTTAATCATGGTGGTTTAGTGGTCTCTCTCCTGATCCCACTGCTGTCCAGAACCAAAGAACAGGAGCACTGGGAATGTCTCCTGTATCTCCCAAAAAATGCATGTGACTGTACTTCTCACCTTATTTCTGACTACTTTGGTTTGACACAAATGTTTCTCCTTCATAACTCATGTTGCAAGAAGCCTGGGCATGTGGAGCTATCACAGAATATGTGGCCAGTAAAGGAAGCAAGGAAAATGCTCTGCGCAGGATACAAGAATTCATTTCCAGAGTCAAATTGCACTATTCAATTAGCAAAATCACATACTTTGAGAAACACAAGACACCTGATTAAAGGTGAAATCTGTCTCTGGCCACTTTTGCCCTGCATGGAAGGCAAGGAGCTTGTCAAACCACTCAGCTGCTCCTCTGCCAAAGGAAGCCAGAGCAGTGAGTAGTCCCAAACTCCACCACAAGGAGCCTCATCAGGTACTTTCACTTACACATACATATCTACATGTAAAATACACATTGACTTTATTTATATGTAGAAAAGTTCAGTTGGGAGAGACCCATGACAATCTAATCCAACTGCCTGACTGCTTCAGGGCTGCCCAATATGTATTATAAATATGTATTTTTCTTTTATATATTTTTTTCTTTATTCTTTTATATACTAACGCCACACGGGGACAGCACAGGCACTCGATGCCCTGTGCCTGGCACTGATCCTCAGGAGAGACTTCAGGAAGTGGTGCAGAAGCACACAAGGATCCAGTGCCAGTGGTTTGGGGTTGTTCTGGGCAGCCCAGCAGCCACCAGAGCCTTGGGTACATATCACCAGTCCCTAATCCTTTTAAACTCGTTTCTTCTTTTCATGCTCACAACAGCCTGTGGGAAAGGTTTTGCTGATTAAAGTCCTTCTTTTTATTTTACAGCAGCTGCCTGGATGCCTGCTCCCTGCTCCTGCCTAGGCATGGGATCACCAGCTCTCACCACCTGATTCTCCAAAACCCTGCACTCTGGAATACTCAGCTGAGCTAGAGCTCTTTGGGAAGAGGACAAATTGACCCATCGTAGCCCCTCAGCCCTCACTACTGCAGGACACCGGCTCAGGCTCTGTGTTGCACCAGTCCCAGCCGTGTTCAAAGCCTGTGAGTGCCTCTGATGTGCTCTGGCTGCAGGTTCCCCTGCTCCGAGCCAGTCCCCACGACATCCTTCTACTGCATCAAGCAAAGGCATTAAATTTTATTACTTTTTTCAAAGCAGTTGGACAGGGCTGCTCAGAGTCATCCAGCAGGATCTATAGGTATCACTCACTTTCAACTCGTACAAGAATGATTTTCAGGCATCAAAAGCTGAATAGGAGAACAGAAGGTGGTCAGGGGTGCAGAATAAGGGCTAAAAGAGCCATATAAAAAAGAAATTATAAAACAGGTACTAAACCAATTTGTAATTATCACAGAATGGTTTGGGTTGGAAGGGACCTTAAAGCTGATCTAGTTCTGACCCCCTGCCATGGGCAGGGACACCTTCCACTAGAGCAAGCTGCATATCTGTTGCAAAACTGATCACCTCTCTCCCTCTTTTCCCATGCTGACAGTTCAGTCAGCAGGTTCAAAGTGAGCCATATTCCTGGATGCAACTGAACAGAAATTAATCTTATTCCCTTTACTGCCAAATTAGTATTAAACACAGAAACAGCATTTGGCCCTCAGTATTGGACAGTGCCATTAGAAAGATGACAGCCTAACTGATTAAATGCCAATATTCCAAGGAAGAGAAGGGGAAATATGCTGACAACATCCTAAATTTATGAAAAAAATTTTTAAAAGGGAAAGATCTCAGAAATAAAATGCTGGAGGCAACCAGCTGGCACAACAAGGTGTTCCCTGCTGCAAAACCAGTAACAGATCTCAAAACCCATGTGCTTGCAGCAGGACTGAGCTCATGCTGAGATCTGCCTCCCCAACTCCAGTACCCCAAGAAATAAGGAAGGGACATCTCAGGGAGCAGGCAGTGCCCAAGCAGATGGCTGGGGACTCATCTGAATGGAGATGGGAGCAGGGAAGGAAGGGAAGGAGATGGTGGGAGTTTGGGCACTGTGGAAATTGTCACACAGGGCTCCAGGATCCTGGTGTGGGATCTGGGGCATTGTCGGTGGTGAGCTGGGCCTGCTGCTGGCACTGCTGCTGGAATCACTGCCTAGAAACTGCCTGCTCTGCCACAGTACCACCTCTACACCAGGCTTTGAGAACCTCTTTAGGATGGCAAATGATTTCTACCCTAAAAAGAAAAATAATCAAAGTTAGGCTTACAATTTTGTTTCTGGAGAAGCTGTGAAGAGCCAGACACCAGCACCAGCCTGGCAGTCAGAGCTGAGCAGCCTCTTTAATAAGGTGCAACAGTATTTTTGATAATTAAGCATGGCCAGACCAGAGTAGCTTTGCCTCAAGTTTTTGCTGAGCAACGTATTTTAAAGCTTTCTGCACCAAGTCATAGAATTACAGGATTGTTAAGATAGGGAAAGGCCTCTAAGATTAAGTCCAATTTTTCCTGCAGCGCTGCCAAGCCCCCCACTAAATCACGTCCCCAAAAGCCACATTTACACGTTTGTTAAACCCCTCCAGGGATGGTGACTCCACTATTGCCCTGGGCAGCCTGTGCCAGGGCTGAACAACGCTTTCAGCAAAGAATTTTTTGCTAATATCCAACCTAAACCTTGGAATGCCTCTAACTGAACAGAGCAGGAAAAGGATGGACATGCAGCCAGCCACAAAGCCTTGGAAAAGCAGGGAAAAAAGATACAGGAGAAGCCTTCAGATGAGCCCTGGGTGGCAACCAAAATCCATACTTTAATGAGGAGAAGCTCCTGTTCTCTTCGCCCAGAACAAAAGGGCTGAGGCCCCCAGCACTGCCCTTACCAAGGTGTGGCGCTTCATGTGCTCCCGGCGGGTGAACTTCTTCCCACAGATCTCACAGGGATAGGGCCTCTCTCCCGTGTGGGATCTCATGTGTCTCTTCAGGATGCACTGGTGCATGGCTGAAAAGCTGCAGTACGGGCACTTGAACTTCTTCCTGATGACTGTGAACTCGTTGACTGTAAGAGAGAAAGCAGAACACACAGATTAATCTCAGAATATCTCAAAACAGTCTTCGTGTTGACTGATTCATTATTAAATTAGTTCACTGTGAAATCACACTCTCACCCCTTAACCAGCTACGTATTTTTAATCCTTTTACTCTATTACTGCCCATATATTATTAAAGCTAAGAAGTTGAGCACCTCAATCAGAGCAGCTTTTGAACAAGTCGACACACAAACATTTAGCAACAGCCTGTTACAGACATTGCTTGCTAAAGGGAAAGTGAAGAGGGCTGTCAACCTGCTAGAGTTCTGATTTATTATAAAGGATTATCCTAAGTATCAGGATCTAAAATGCTAACAGTACTACTTGTGGAAGAAGCAGGGAGCCAGGAACAGAAGTCCCCGAAGGTGGCACCCCAACAGTGCCAGTGTTCTTTGTGGGGTGATGCAAGAACATCATCACAGACCCCAGGAGCGTTTTGGTGAAGGAGCAGAGACTGAGGATGACCCAGAGGAAACAGGACAGTCACAAGCACCACTCTCTACATTATCCAGTGACACAGTGACAGTGCCACACAGAAAATACAGCAGGGGAAAACAGAGTATTTGCTGCTCCCTGAGGGCACCATCCACCCACTACAAGTTTGGAAGTGACTGTCCACTGTGGAGATGACTTTAAACCTCTTGTTTCTCCTTCATTCTATTGCTTCCCATTAGTGTGTTAATTTTCACCCACTTTTCTCCTAATTATTGTTATTTCTTAATGCAATATATTTACAAAACAAGGAGGGGGAAAGAAGAAAGCAAGTTCTGGTTAATCACTGTAACTTATGTGTGTGTAAATGGCTCCTGGTAAAGGAAATAGTCTATGGAGGAGAGCTGGGGGAATGCCAGACCTGTTCCCTAGCTCCTAACAGACCCAGAACTTGGCAATATTTTTAGATGCTTATTGAAATATTACTAATATATATAATAAATGCAATATATAATATAAATGCCCGACTATGTGTGTGCACAGTCCATGCCCTTGGTATGTCACAGTAACGCCCTGGAATTACACTGTACACTGAAAATGGCATTTTTAAAGAAAATTGGTAAGCTCACATACTCAGTGTCATTTCATGCCCAATTTGCGGGCTGGTTTTTTTTCCCCCCCTTCTGCTTTTGAAATTTACTTTGTCTTGTCTATCAATACAGGTGAAACAACATGAAAAGTAACTACATTTGTCACTCATGTAGAAGTGCAAACCAGCTGGCACTACTAAGAGACACCTTTAAATAAGGTAACACCTTCCTGGGTAATCAGAACAAACATTTCAACTCCAGCTCATCGTAGAAAACATATTTTAAGTAGTTTTCTATTGTTCTAACACATACTAAAAACATGATTCAAGATCTTAAAAGCTGCTGTGATATGAAGTTTATCTCAGCATTTGTTTTGACTACTCAGAATTGAAACACATGCTCCATACAGGTAACTTTGTGGAAGAAAAACTTCCTTTGATTATCAGTTTGCCTTGGACCTAATATTCCGTGAGATTGGACCTGTGGTGGTCCAGCCTACAACTGCTTTTTTTTGGGTAGCTTGGTGTTTTTTCAGCCCATTAGTAAAGCTTTCAAGAGAATTTTCTAGCCCATAGGGAAAAACCCCAAACACCTACTCCCTTGGGGCACAACTGCCACACGGACACCAGGGAAAGCCAAGGGTAAGGAATATTTTATTCACCTGTCAGCAAAGCTCACCCACTGCAATGGGGCAGTGAGAAATGACTCTGCACTGCTCTGGAAACCTCCTGGAGGAGATGCCTGAGCACAGCCTGATGCCCAGAGCTTTGCGCAAGCTCTACTTGTAACATCTTTCTTTTTTTGTTATAACAACTAGAATATGAAAGTTCTTTGTCTTTTATATTACAGGAAAAGACTTTTTCTCCTTTATTTTCTCCTAGGGTTTGACACTCCCTCACCTATACACTCAGAGGCAAGGAGCCCACGTTTTCCCACAGCAAGTAGCGATTTTATGATACAAAGCTATTTATTATAAATACATTTCCAGTCTGATTTTGTAACCACTCGATTTTGGTGACAGGCCACACACACACTTCTAACAACCCTGTCACTACGGAGTGTAGACAAGGTGAGCAAGCTGTAAGCTGAGCACGGGGAGTCCAAAGGGGACACTGACCCTCCTTCCTCCAGCCCTGCTCCACACCACACACACTGCAGAGGGAAACACTGACTGGAGATCCTGACAGCAACCAGATCCTGGGATCATGAGGAAAAAGTGCTTTGAGGACAGAAAACCACTAAATCCCTTATTCCTGCAGCGCTGGGTTGTAGCTGATCCTGCTGTTCCCTCAGTTTCCTGCCCACGTCTCTCCCTTCCCTCCAGGGCTGAGCTGCTGCAAAGCTGGAAAGGCAAAGCTGGAAAGGAAACACCCAACGCTGGGTGCATGACCTGCACCCCCAGCTCCTCCCCACTCCAACACATCCATGGATTTCCAACAGCCTGTTCCTGGCTCTGTCCAATTCCAGGATCTCTCGTACCTGCATTCAGCTTAAATCACTCAAAACCAACAATTTCAGCTTCTGTATTTAAAAATACTCACAGAACACTGTTTGCAGCTATCGTTTTATTGAAAACTATTTTTTTCACCAAATAGCCACATCTTTAGTTCTAGTATCTACAAAAGGAAATTGTATTTCAGGAATTTCAGGAAATTTCAGGATCCACCTGAAAACCAGCAGCATTGTCAGAAAAATAACTGTATTGCAGAGTTAACATTTTCACAGTCCTGTAAAATATATGCACCCACAGTACATCTATTTAATGCACAAATACCAGCTTTGGTATGAGCATCATCCTTTGTCTAAACAACAATATTTTATAGAGCAGTATTCAGTGTAGCAGCATTAAGGTCCTAAGGAATCATCTTTAACATGACCATCAAGGTGACAAACAGCAGCACCACGGGTAAAGAGCTACTGGACAAAGCACCAAAAAATAGAGAAGGAAATAGAAACAGTGCTACAGTAAAAAACTGTGTACTTAATGCCACTAAAATATTTACAGAAATGTGTGTTTTTAAAACCAACACAATAATGCTTGGGAAAAAAATCTTTGGTATTGTCATCTCAAGTGACTTCTTTCACTGAGGCTGTTAAAGGAAACAGGCTCCTACATCCCTGAGAGTGAAGGAGAAGCACTAGTGATGCCTGATAGAGCTGCTCTGGATTAACTCTGTAAACTGGCAGCTACTTAACAATCAGTGAAATATTACATTCTTTGGGTTATCAGAAAGAATTCACAAAGTTCAGGAGAATTCTTGTCCGCTAAATCCTCGTTATATTTAAGGTTATAAATAGCAAGGTGCAATTTAAGTGTCAGACTCACACCTCCCATCAGCTTCCCGTGCCATTTCCTAACAGTAAAATCTGCTTCTAACACCTGTTCTACACAAACCCAATAAAGCTCTGCCCTGTTATAGCCTTCAGTTCTAATAATTTAAAAAACCTAGTCCTTATCCTGAAGGGAAGCACTGGAAATTCCCAGTGCTGAAGTCAGGAAGCACTCTGATGTACAGGCCAAGGAAAATACTACTGAAACCTCTATTAGAGACAGTGTTGACCTGACTATAGAAAAAGAATTCCATGTTGAATGAAATTCTAAAATACAAGAAAAATGAACAAACATGAAACCTCATTAACTATTATCATGTAATGGAACCTTTTAAAGTTTGCTGAAATTGCTTTTGCTGGCATCTTACTTTCCCAAGTCAGACAAATCCTTCCCTGCTGCTCCTGAATTCCCAGATAAGATTCATTGGGTTACAACGTTGTTTTCTGGCTCAGCTTTCTCCTTTCTCATTTGCTGATCATTTAAGAGCAAAATAAATCATGAGGCAATTACTCTGGCATCTGTCACAAGGAAAGCTGACACTAAAAACTACACACATTCACAGACAGCCGAGATCTCCGATGCCAAAGATGTCAACGAGAACAAGAGCAGAAAAAATGAACCTGACTTTGCAAAAACCATAAAATTTAAACCCAAAAGATTAAAGTGCACTACGGTGATTACATAGGAACTTATTCTCAACTCTGACTGCAGCCTGCTCAAACGAAGAGTAAGAACTAAGCCAGGCAGGGAAACTCCAGCATCCCAGCCCTGGCAGGGCATGGAGCTGTCTCCCTGAAGCTCCGACTCCCAGCAGGAGCAGGTGGAGCAGAGCTGCACCAGAATATACCAGAATATACCAGAATATACCTGTTCCTTCTCTGCAAGCCCAAGGGCATCAGGAACTGATGGGCTCTCTCATTCACCTTTCCACAGGAAAGGGCTGGGGAAGAAGCTCCCCACTAAGTCCACATTGTGCACAACTAAGTATTTCTCATTTTTTGTCTCCCTGAGATGAAACAGTATCACAAGGAAGAACTTCCCTGAAGAACTCCAAAGAACATTTGTAAAAGTTGTTTTTTTTCTCCTCAGCTGTCTCTCACACTGAGGAAAGCAACCCCACATGCTGACAAGCTGTGCTGCACACAGAGCAGCTGGGAAGCACTGCTCTTAATTATGCTACTTTCATTTCACAGTTACCATAATCTAGTTTTGTATGTAAATATATAGCAAGAGACACAGAAATATTTAATCTTTTTAAAAAATAAGTGAATTTCATAGAATGAAATAGGAATTACAGATTTCTACCCACCAGGAACAGCCATTACTGATTCTGTATGCACACCCCAAGTTACAATTAAATCTATGTAAAGCCTCCTTCCTCTGCTTTAACACCACCACACTCAGCCTGGCTAACTTAATTACAGTATATAAACCAAACGAGTCACAAAAATGTCCAGAATCCCTGAAAACCACAGCCATAGTCCAGGATGATTTTTAAAAAGGCCCTGAAAGTACTGAAATATAACATCAGTAAAATATGCAAGCCTTGCAACAACTTTCAAGCCCAAATAACATCCCCTATTGCACATATGAACAAGCAGCATGTTTTTCTCCTTTGAAAGACATAGAAATCCAGACTTTACAAACAGCAACCTGGTGCTTCTGCAGCTCCTAAGTTCACAGTAAAAACCCCTGGAATGCCCAAATGGTCTAATAGACAGAGCACTAGAGCAGAACCCAGAATTGAATTCTATTATTAATTCTATTGCTAGCACTTTCAACAACCTGAGGGACCTTATTTTCCACGGGAATTGGAGGAAAACATCACCATTTCTTTTATAAAGCACTTTGAGATCTACTGATAAAGCAGTTGAAGGTAGTGTCAGAACACAGATTGAGCACACCAATAAAACAGCCAAAGTGCCCGTTTTATGGACCCAAAAAAGTTATCTTTGCACAAAAATTGCACCAAGGCTGCAGTGACACAGCATCTGAAACCAGCACAGCATCAACTGATCAGCTCTGGGGAGTTACTCTATGAAATTACACCTGTGGAACATTTATTTGCAGCACGAGAACCACGGCACAATTTGCTTTTCCTAGTTCAAGGAAGCGTCTCATACACAACAGCAGCAGCTACGCATCCTCAGGATCCTCGCTCGGTCCTACACTGTCCAAAAGCTCCAGGCCAGCCAGGTGGGCAGAGCCCAGGTAACACATTTTCACGTGGCCACTGAGGTTCTTCTGGGTGCCGAAGCCCTTCCCGCAGCAGAGACAGACAAAGGTGCGCTCGCTCGAGTGCACGGACAGAAGGTGCCGCTTTAAGTCTGTCTTGTCCCGAAACAGCTTGGCACAGTTAGGACACTGCATCTTCTTACACTGGAAGTGGACGGTCTTCTCGTGCCGATCCATGTTGGATTTCAGGGTGAAGCTGGCGGGGCACTTGGAGCACTGGAAGCGGCCGAGCTGGCCGGCAGGAGCGCCGTCAGCGAGGCCGGCCCGGGGGCAGTCCAGCAGGTCGAACGGGAGGAGCATGGAGAAGCAGTGCTGGTGGATGTGCTCCTGCAGCTCCTCAGCACACTGGAACACCCTCCTGCAGAAGCCACAGGTCAGCCTCTTGGCCAGGGCCGAATCCAGGAAGGTCCCGTCAGCGGTGACGTCCGTGTCTTCCGATCTCGGGAAGCTCGTGTCTGAAACAGAACCACGGATACGCACGCACGGATCAGCCTATTCTGGGATAAAACAGTTTAAAAGTGTATTTTTCTCTCTGCTTACCTGAGTCAGAGTTATCAAACTGCCAAAGGGCCAGCAATCCGTCGTAGGTGGCCTGCAAAGGAAAAGCACCGGGAAGTTAAGGCAGGCATTGACAAGAACCTGTCCTGCAGGCAGAGCTCTGACCCCCATCGCTGTCACTGCCTTCTCCCCTTCTCTAAGGGAGGCTCAGCCATTGGACCTGGCAGCCCAAAGTGCCTTTGCACAGCTTTCACTGCCAGAGCAGTGAACTGGGCCCTTATCTTGCAGGGTTTGGTGTTTTGAAGACAGTAACCAACATCCCTCTTTAAGTCTTGGAGAACTACTCATTTTCCATTCTCACTAAGCATCCGTAGCTCCCACTCAGGCCAATGGGAAATGCTGGGCAGAGTATTTTTAGTTGATACAACAGAACTGGAAAATTCTCCCTTAGCCCTCCACAGGTACTTTTCCTTCCCACACAGGAGAGCCTGTAGAACACAAACACCTTCTGCATAGCTCCCTTTTCGCAATGCCCTCTGGCACTGCTGATCCAAATTCTAAATAAAAGCTGATTTTTTTTTTTAATAAATCCTTTGCGATATGCCAGCGTGTGGCAGATGGCAGCCCTGTATGAGGCAGAGGCGTGCTGCAGCCTCGGCAGGTCTGTGCAGACCAGCTCGCTTCACTCTACAGGGACTGCAAAGTTAAATCTGTGTTTCCACCCATTTGTTTAATAGAATTAAAGTGTCATTCAAAAATATTAAGAATAAGAAATGCTGCAGAAAGCTACGGATTTTAGGTCCAGCTTCTGACTTCTGTACTAGAGAGAGCCAGCCCACTTCTGCCTGAATTCAGACAGTTACAAGAAACCCAAATGCAGAACACCAGAAGTGAGCAATAGGTAGCTGAGGACTCATGCCATTATTATATACTAATGTGCAGTGTTCTGCAAATGAAGGGATTTACAATAAAAAGGGCATTTATATTTAAAAAAACCCAGAGGTTTTTGAACAGAAGTTCTGTTGAGGTAAGGCAGAAAGACTAAAATTGGGACAGCACCAGTCCTGACCCTCAACCAACTTCTAGTTCTAAAATAACCTGTGTTTTTTTTTAAAAAAGCTCACAGATTAAAGTATAAGGTATCAGATCTTTCAAATTACTCCTAACTGGGGAGGGTTTGATCAAACAGACACCTTTGCATTTCAAATTCTTTGCATTTCTGCCCCCGTTCTTACCTGGGTTGAGGAAGGCACCTCTCCTTTTATCCCAGTTTCTGGTGACATTTCACCAGAAGAGCAGATCCGGGGGGGGCTCTGAGTGGCAAGGTGTGCTGAAGGCAGCGGGGGAGATGGTGCTTCCACTTTGCCATCACTTTCACCCCTTGAACGATTCGAGTTGGTGCCAGGCCCTGGGGAACACAGGAAACGAATCTCACCCACGTGAACGAGCACCAGCTGGTGGCTTTAGAAACGGCCTCGCAAAGGCAGCGCCCCAGCACTCGCAGCTCATCTTCTGTCAGTGGGAGGGAATGCAGCAGGACAGGGATGCCAGGCTTTTGGTCTTTCTGGTTGATGGGTTGCTTTATTTTAAAACCAGCCTCCCCACCCAAATGTCTGTGTGTACGGGAGTGACATCGCAGGGCTCGGTCGCCACAGAGTCCGTCGGGAGAAAGAAGCAAAGTGCAGCACAAATGTCCAGAGCAATCACGTTTCTCTTGGAGAAGCACCATTCTGAACACATACATTTCCACCTTTAAGGAATGTACTCACAAACTTCATTGCACTAACTTTCTTGAAAGTTTGTATCACAGGTTCAGATCTCAAGATCTGTCCATGGTGGTTTATTTAGTATCGGACTGTCAGTCCTTGATCTCAAAGTGCTTTACAAAAGATGGGGAAAAGGATTCCTGTCACTCTATATTTAGCAAGGATGGAAGTCCAAATATTTGTACAAAACTGTTCAATTATACCTGACAGTCATTACAATCTAAAAATCTCCCGTAATTCAAAAGGAAAACATGCTGTGTCTGGCCCTCACCTACACTATAGCAACAGCCAAATGGAAAACGAAATTCCAGAAACTGCCCTGAGAATCAATGACAAAGCTAAATACAAATAAAGATTGTGTCATCAATATCAGTGTACATTACAAATTATTATACAAACTTTAGCACATGCCTTGACTGAATATTGGAACCACATTCTGTGCAGGTTGTTCTTTTTGAAACGCAAGGAGGCAAAACCAGAAGCAGATATGGCATACAATAAACAAATTCATATTTAAAGCACTCTATGCTCTAAAGGCTTTTTCACTTCCAGCACAAAAGAGTCTGATGGAAACCTTCAGGGATATAAAAAACACGCTCTTTAATGCAGCTACAAATAACAAGTCACAGTTTACACTGTGTCCGAATACAATGCGCTGTGATCTGGGTGACAACAAAGCACTCGAGTGAAACCACACCAAGGTTTCGCAATGTGAACAATCCCAAACCTTACTTTTTTATCAGCTATCAAAGGAAATTCTGCTCTTGTGCCACAAGCTGGATGTTTGATTTACTTTCCTCTGCTTTGATCGCAGATCGATATCTGTCCCAACTTAGTTAACTCTATTCAGCTGGGATAACAACGCTCCAAGGTTTCCTTCAGGTGCTGCTCATCTGTTGCTGTTGTCATTTTAAAGTAGGACAACAAAATGCCAGAAATTCAAGATAGGAGAACTTCAGGAAAAAAAGGAATTTGTCAGTATTTCCTGTTAGAAACTGTTACCAGTAATCCAGCTCTACAGGTCCATAGCAGAATTCCTGCCCAGACAGCCACGTGTTCCTTTTTTTTACCACTGAACATCCCAAACTGATTCAAATCGCCCCAAAGGCGTCTCTGGGTTACACTTCTTTGAACTAATGGTATTTTAGCACACAGTAAAGATAAACCAGTGGGCCTGGCTTGATGAATTCTTTATTAGCACCTTCCCAGAGTTCCACAGGTTCCTAAAAAAACTCTGCACTTCTTAAAGCAAAAATAAGGCTAATGAACGATCAATGAAACAGAGCACGGAGAAGCAATAAACTATTATCCAAGGTGTACAAACACACAAAGATATACAACACAACCAAGATGAGTTTTCAAACAATCATCAGTATTTATTTGGTTTCAACAACTGCAAGTAACACAAGAAGAGAGAAACCCACATCAATGACCCACACTTCGTACACAACAATGCAGATTTACATCCATTCTGACTTGTACTGTGAGAAACCTTTTTCCCTCCTAAATTTGTACTAAAATTAATTTTAATCAAAAGTATTTTAACTTCTAAATCAGGAATCAAAACCTGATTTCCTTCAGTCAGCTCTGCTCACAGAAAATGAAGCAGGGGTTTAGCAATATTTGTGTGAATACAGAATTCTTGTGACAGCTGGACAGTAAACTGTTGTGGAAAAGAGAAAGGCGAAGTTATTATATCTCATTTAAAATTGCATCCATTCTCCCCTAAATCTTCATTTACTATATACAAAAATTCCACACCAAACTGAATACCTTTAACTTCTTCCTGGGAAAGCTGACCACTGTGTAAAATGTATTTCTTAACATCCAGTGCAAGGATAAATTATTGGCTCCAATGAACCACTAACTAAAAATAACCTATTAGCTGGTTTGCCCAAAAGAAAAGGGCTCTGTGTACCATGTAATCACTTGGACTGGAAGCTTCATAGGAATTGCTTCTATAAACAGTTTCAGTTGCAACAGGGTAAACAGGAAAAGCCAAACTTAGCCATATAAAAAAGCCTTCGAATGAGCTATTCTGAAATGTGGAAGTCACCCTTTAAGGGAGTCGGCCCCCCCCACGACCTGAAAGCTTTCTTTTCTTTTTTAATGAGAAAACAAGGATGTAAACTAACCACCTCATTTTCTAATGAATATTAAAATTCTCATTCTCTTGATTATACTTGGCAAAACATTTGACTGAAGCCTTTGAGACTTCTGGCCGTGTGATGTAACCGTGCGGAACAATGGTACCAAAGTTCAGGCTCGTAAATGAAATAAGACACGTTATTAAACCAAGGAGCTCTGCAGAGCAGCTCTGCTGGAGTGGAAATCACAGAACAACCACCTGCTTTTAGAGACAAACCAGGAAAACACAGCAAGACCAGGAAAACTCTCATTATGTCTTATCTGAAAGGCACCCCCAGCACCAACCCAGGCAGGTGCAGTAACCAACAGTTCCCCAGACGACCTCGGTGTAACCCATGAGTAACTCACACATTTTTTTTCTGCAAAACCTGTGTGTTCCAGGGTTCTGACAAGCAGATGAACAACGTCAATCTTGATCACACATCATGAACATCAAACCCTCAGAGCCCTTTAGCTGCAGGTTATCTGGCAACTCTGCTACCCAAATGGCAAGATAAGTAAGTTTTCCCTTCTGATTTTAAATGAGTTTGAACTGGTTAACTTCAGAAATTCACCATAGTGATACAACACCCCCACACACACATTCTGGGCTTCATTTTCCACCAGCAGAATGTCAAGTTCATACCTCATATGATCATATAATGAATTAGTTAAAAAGAACACGGGGTAAAAGGAAAACCTTGAAGTATCCTCTAGTTTCTAAAACAGGATGAATTATGCGGAACAGCAAGTGAAAACTTTTAATGTGTGCAGTAATTTGGAGAGTAACATCCAAATTTTAAACATGTTTAACATCCTCTTTGCATCTGTCCACCTCCATTAAGTATTTTTTCCTCCAGAAAAAACAAAACAAAACCTGAATACTGCTCCTTGAGGCAGTTACATACTGCAGTGCTTTGTAAGAGAAGACAATCCACTGATAGCAGCCAAGATTAAAAAGCACTTCACTTCTTTAAAGTCAAGAGAGACTGATCACTTATAATCCCTGAAATTAGTGCATTTCTTTTCAAATCAAGACAGATGAAAACTGCTGGGTTTGGTTGTCTTGTTAAATTCAATCTTTTTCATTGTACTCCTGCCTACTCCCTCCTCCTTTTTTTTTTTTTTAATATAACCCAGGACTTAAGATGACTCAACATCCTCAAATTGTTTTTGAAGAAAAATGTCAAAAACACCTACAAAGCCAGCACCAACCTAGACTATGCTTTTACATCTCCACAACCTTCCTACCACTTGTTTCACTGTCATTTTATACACTGAAAATTCTCATCAAACTTGATGTCCTGTTGTATTCAGTAATGACCACTTAAAAGGGAATCGTATATCACAAGATCTTTTTCAAGTGATTAAAATAAACTGATACCTGTGAATCTGAATAAGATGAAAGAAAAATATGTCTCTTAACTCCCAGCTTCTATAAAAGCCCTCTTACCAGGCCACAGCCATATCCCTGACTGCTGTGAGAGCTACAGACCAAGCAGGAAGTCTTTTTTTTGACTTGGGCATTTCACTTTGCTTCCATAAAGATGAGATAATTGAAGCTCAGCTGAATGAAATCCAAGTAATAGTGAGAAGACTGAAAAATAAGGACCTCAAATACATGCTGGACAAGACCTCCTGAGCCATACCACCCCTTAGTGAGCTATCAACCAGTCCCTTTTCTAAATGTATCAAGCTTTATTTTAAATCCAGCTGGTCTCCTCCCTGCACCATGCCCATCCCCAAACTCTGATTCTCAGGTGGTTGGGAAATCTCTAATTTTTAACCCGGATTTATGACTGCTTCATACACATTTATCTTTACATCAAGCGGTGCTTCAGTTTTTAAGTAAAACCCAAAATCCTCCAACCAGGAGAAGGATGATGGATGGAGGGCAGCCCCGTTATTATTCCAATTTATCAAGACAGAAGATGAAACTGCTGATTTCAGCTGTCAGGAGTCAGAGATCCGAACCCGCGGTGCATCCATCACCCGCGGTCACGCATCCATCCAGGCTCCCACCCATCCTGGTGCCAGCTCAGGGCACTCTGCTCCCTGCACCCAAACCCTGCCACTGAACTGAGCCACATCTCTGCTGTTCCACTGCACCTGAGGCATTTTCAACCCTGGAGCCCAATCTCAACTGTCTAAATCTGATTTAACTGGGGATCCTTCGGGAAGTGAGTTACTGCAAAAGAAACCAGAACACTGCACCAGCCATTCCCCACAAACAGTTAAGCTACAGAATAAGGTACAGAAACTTCAAGGTTTCTGGATTTTTTAAAAAACAATTCCACTGTTCAGATATGAGAAGTAAAAAGAGACACCAAGTCTGACACTGCATTGTGCAGTTATTTCCCTTTGTCACACAACTCCTGTGACCAGTTGGCCACGTGGATGGAGCTTGGGGCAACCTGGTCTAGTGGAAGGTGTCCCTGCCCATGGAAACGGGTTGGAACAGGATGATGTTCGAAGTCCCTTCCAACCCAAACTTAGGAATCTGATTCATTCTCTAATTCTATGACCATTACAGTTCTCTATCTTTTGCCATTGAAGAAGCTAAAGGAAAACAGAGTAATAGATATCCCTAAGCGAACTTTTCGTCTTATTTACCTGATCGGTTTTCTCAGCATAGATGAAAATAAAACTTTTCTTCTGGAAATTAACATGTAGTACTCAGAAAGCTGCTGCTTGCTCTAGTCTAGTTCTGATATATCTTCTCAGAGTATTACTAAAACACAGCATTAATAATGTCTCTTTCTTTATGCTCTAGAGAATCAAGCTGCAATGAAGGAAACAAAAATATGCTGAAAAATCAGCTGTCCACACCTAATGGTTCACATCAGCTGTCTCCAACAGATCACCAGTAGAAAAACATTCGTTTCCAGGTGCAAGTATAACAAAATCAATAGCTGCTCATTACTTATAGGTCTAAAATTAAACAGCAAGAAGTAAAGATCATGCAATCTACAACACCCCAATTGTTTCCACAGATACAGGAGCAGCATTCAAGCTGTTCAACATCAATCAAGTTTGGATTCAAAACCTTTCCCATATGACTCAAATACTTTGTATTTTGTTTGCAAGCACCAGTGTGCAAACGAGCAAAACAGAAATTTGAGGACAAGCGCCACAGGCTGAATATTTTCTTCTATAACTTCAGCAGCTAACGTTAAGGTTGGATCAATATCAGACAAAAGTTTCCACATCTTATGGAAAGTGGGATTAAGCAGGACTTAAACCTAGATCTAAACACTTCAGCAGCAACAAACGAGGCGGTGACCTGTATTTTCTACTCACTAAAGATCTCCCTTAAAATGTCAGCAAACAAACAAGAAAATAGAAGAAGGCCAACTTACGGGAGAGCGAGTGCGTGCCTTTGGGGAGGTACTCGAAGAGCAGCGAGCTGTCCTCGCCCAGCATGTCGGCTTTCAGCGACAGCAGACTGTTCTTGCTCATCAGAGCCGCGCGCAGGTTGGCCACGGTGGCGGCCTGGAGCGCGTCCTCCTTCTCCGGGGTCAGGGGCTGATGGATGTAGCTGGATTCCCCTCCCAGCAGTGACTCCTCCACGCTGGCGTAGGGGTCCGGCCGCTCCACCCTGCTGTCCGAGCTGCTGGGCTCCGTCCCGGCCGCGTCAGCACCTGCAGGAGGGAAGATGCTGTCAGGAACACGGGAAAACTCCCGGCGCGGGACCAGGGCCACGCACCTGCCTCGCTGTGTGTCTGGGAAACAGAACCAGGAATGCAATGCAATTATTTTGGCTTTGCTTTTCATGTGGGAGTGCTGCTTGTCACCCCTATTTTTGTGCCTCATAGCTGGGGGTTCTGTTTTTCCAGCCCGTCCCCTCCTGCCTCATCAACTGGGCTTCAGTTCAGAACCACACGCTATGAGGGCAGGGCAGAGGGAGGGGATGTGTATTTTACCCACAAACTATTTATTTATCTTAAACTAAGATTTCAGGATAGTTTGCTAGTACTGAAATTACGTTCAAAGGTTTAAGTTTTGTTTTCTCCCTAATTTTACACTGCAGTAGTCCAAATTTTCACTCTTTCGGTTCATTCCCATGATGAAGGTTTTGAGAAACCCAGTAATAAACAGCCTCTAAAAGTGGGGCACTGAGTATAAATCCCTTGGGGTCACCTACTCTAAAAAATACACAGTAACCAGTGGTTCCCAGCATATATCACAGGGTGGGTTTTATACAGAAGTGATACAGTTAAAAAAAAAAGATATGGATCAGCCACTTTACAACATGTAACTAAAAAGAAACTGTATAAAAATATAACATATTAGTATAAATATATCAATTACTGAACCCAAACAAAACTAAAAAAGCCATGATACGGTAAATTCCTTCCCACAAAAACACAGTTTATGTTTGTATTTTTTTGGGAGGTCTAATTGAAGAGCCTCGTTTATTTGAACGTTGACTCTCTTATCAGCTTAAATAATTTATGTGTTTTTATGTAAAGGAAAATGACTCTCAGACTCCTCTCTATTCTTCACATGAAACAACAAAAATTACACACAAAAAGGCCTGCTAGCCCATTTTTAAAGTGCATAAAACAAATTGCAATTACCTACTCCACAATCTGCAGCAGCAAACACAGCTGACACACTCAAAGCCCAGCTGAGCACCTGGCAAACAGAGCTGAAGCTTCCCAACAAACTTATGCCTTTGTGGCATTTCTCCTATCAATGTACAGGGAAAAAACCCATATCCAAAGAGAATGCACAGATAATGAGCTATCAGATGGAAAAATAAGCTGTTTTGCAGATCCTGAATATTTTATTGCCTCCTAGTTTAAAAGAGATTTAAATCTACTTATTGCAAGAGGGAACTATTAGAGCTTAAACCAGTGGTAGGACACGTACAAAATTAATACCTGATGCTTTCACAAATTCACCTTGTGCTCCTCAGGGCAAGGAATTCAGCTGTTGTCCACACACAGGACTGCAAAAAACTCACTCCTGTACAGAAGCTCAGGAGAAGGGAAGAGGCAGAGTGAGACACTCCAGCACTCGGCTTCCGCAACTTCAAACCAGGGCAAGGCATTAATCTGCAGAGCCTTATTAAAAAATGCTAATGAGGACACTGGTACCGTGCCCACCTCCTGTAACCTGGAAAACAGCTGAAGGAAGATCATTATTTTTATCTCCATTTTACAGGTGGTGGCTGCCAGAGAAAGACGTGGGGACTCTCTCAAGGTGTCCAGCCTGCGGAGCCAGGAGCAGCCGGAGAATTTCCCAGTCCCAGCCCAGGCATATCAGATTCCAAAACATGTTCAGGTTGGCTTTACTGAGCTGCACTGTTCTGCCAGTACATCCTACTGCTAAGTCGTTCCTTTGAAAAACAAACAGCCTCAAAGCAAACAATAAGGAAAAAGTAATCACAGGCAGAGTGCTCCCACACCCTGGAGATGTAGGGAATGCCCAGGGCCGGGGGCTACAAACACAGTAGGAAGTTCATAAATGTGAACTACCAGAGATGCTCTCTGTTTAAAACAAACTATTTTCCCTCCTCCATCTGTGTTTTGCTTGTATAATTTCATATTATCAGTTTTATTAAATTGTAGCCAAGCAGAAGAATTCAAATGCTTTGAATTTTTATGTACTTTGTCATCCCTCTGTTAGCGGCTTGCAGGGATATCCACTTTTCTAGATGATAATGAAGGTTTTCTTAAAACAAGCCAGCATGCCTACATAAAGGAAAATTACAGGACAGTAAAAACCAGCAGCTGTTACAAAAGGTGGGGAAGGAAGCAAATTAAACTTTAGCCCATTGAACTGGTAAGGTAACAGAGAGCTTCATCACATCAAAGCCACGATAACAGCCCTGTTCCACTGCCTACACGGGGAATCACAGCACATAACTCGGGCCAGAAAGGGTGTCTGCCCACAAAACTGTCTTCCCAAATAACCAGGCAGGCAGAGAATCACCTTGTGCTTTCTGCCCTCCTTTCTCAGAGCCTGTTACAGCTGCTGATTGACAGTTGCCAGGATCGGCTGCTGCCCGCTGCACATAAACACTAATTGCTAAAACACACGCGGATTAATTGTAACCACAACAAGACATTAAATGTTCCTCAAAAGCCAAGATTAGAGACAGACAGCGAAATAGATGCTTCAGAGCTCCCAGTATTTATAGCTGATGTAATCTAATCAAACACACATTATGGCAAAATAAATATCCACTTAGTCACATAAGTACTAAAATACTCTCAGCACACCAAAACCCAAAAAATGCACCAAGTTCCTCTCCATGGCGCCTCCAAAATCACTTCTCTTTTCTCTAGAACGCAGCTCCTTTTAACAAGATTTAGCCAAAGAATTATATGAATCGAAAGCATCCGTCACTTCCCAGTAATCCAAACTGTTTACTACAGCGCTTCAGCCCCGCGTAAACCAGGCTTTAGTCAATGAGCTTCTATTCTGCAATTATTCACTGCCACGGGGCCCAGAGCTCCATCCCAGCCCTCCAGAGCTCGTTTTTCACCCTGCTGGGACAGCCCCTGCGACTGCAGGGCTCCACACGCAGGAAATCCCGAGTTAAACACGGGATTAATGCTGCTGGGAAAACTGAGCTCATTAGTCTCTTTAGCAAATCATTATTTTGCAGTTATTCTATTACACCAGCCTACTTTCCAAAACACAGAAGCTTTAGAAAAGCTTTCTTAAGTTTGTTGACTTGGATGAATATTTTATTGTTAGCTTTTATTGTCAAATAAAACACAGAGCCTATTTTTTGACTATTTTGGCAACAGCACTTCCATGCAATTCTGAAAACAACAGTAAAGTTCTTACCTACACATGAAAGCATCACATAACAGGGATACAAGGACTGTGAGCACCTTCTCACAGAGGTCACCCATCCCAGCTGAGCTCAAAACATACTTCATTCCCAGCCACACAGACCAGCCAGGCTTTAACTGATCCATGAAGAGGAATAAACCTCACACCAGGACAACAGGAGCAGTACAATATTCCCAACACACCCAGGGTGGCTACTGTGTGAGCCCTGGAAGTCCTATAAACCAAGCTCCTGTCACAAACTCAGGAATGGGAAAACCAAATTGCACTTGTCAAAGAAAATCAAGCACTACAGACATCTGGCAGCCCCTTGGAAAGGGCTATGGCACAAATCAAAGTAATGCAAGGTACTAAAAGTATCCAAATGTTAATGTGATAATTTATTTCCAAATATCTAGGAGGAAGCTGACAGTAAAAAGCATTAAACCTAGTCCAACAACTGAGCAAAACACACATGCCATCCCAGAAACAGCAAGGAAAAGCTCCATTTTAAAGACTCCATTTACTACCCTAATTAATTACTTCAATACTCAAACCAATTTTTTTTCCTTGTACTTCTTCTCCCTGCTTCTGTCATTTTTTCTCATTACAGCTTAAACTCAGCTGTTACCAAAGTACCTCCTCAGCGTCTGCTTCTCTCACACCACTTATTTCTTGTTTGTACTGTGTTTTAACCTTCTCAGTAAACCCCCAGTGGGTTTTCCCAGACTCCCAATGCTATTATTCTCTTTCATAGTTTTTTTTTAATTATTTTTCCCCCTTTTCATCTTTTATTCCTGCTCTCTAATGTAGACAGTTGAACATCTAGAAATCAGTAGCTGGAGAACTAAACCCATGAGAAGAGAGAAAGGCGTGAATAAAAGCCATACAAGGTTGCATCTGCTGCTGGAAAACTCAAAGCAGAAACAAGCTTTTTCCCCAAGAACTAAAGGCAACGTTTTGCCAGGTCGCTCTTTCTCAATATTGCTCTTTTCATTACAGTCTCGAGGTAAGAGGGGATCCAAGAAATCTGCCATCTTCTCTTCAAAGCCCCGCTTAGTGTGGCAGGAGCACAAAGCAGGGATGTTTCTCCCTGGGTGTTCCGAATCTCTGGGGTGCTGGGGTTGTGTGATGGAGGTGACCCCTGGCAGTGAGGGGGGAGCCAGCCACAGGCAAGGGAGTCCTTCAAAGGAGGGCAACAGTACCTCACTTAGCATTTACAGAGCTTTAAAACTGTTCCTGTGTGTTTCTCCATCAACCTGGCGAATTTCAGGAATCTCTGAGGAGCGCTCCCAACCCCTCCTCAGCCCCTCGGGAATGCAGGGCTGTTCCATGGGCCATTCCTCCAGCACACCTTGCTGAACTGGAGGTCTCAGCACTCAGCACCTGGAGTAAACTCTCTGCAAGTCCCACAGCCTCCAGAGATGATGGCAATTCAAGTCACCTCCTGCCACAAAAAGCTCCTGACCCTTTCCATAGCTCACTCCACCTGCAGGACCCATTTTGGCAGAATTAGGATGGAAAGGTGAACTGAAAGGAAGACACTTTTGAGTACAGGAGTCTTGCTGACAGCAAGGCAAGAAGCAGGGAAAATATAGTCTGGAAAGAGGAGCAGCTGGAATCACGCCTGAACTGGTGTCATCAGACAGGGGAGTGAGAAATCATCCTGACCTAGGGCAGCATTACTGCTCTGTCACCTGGAGTCACCTTTAAGAATTGCAGAATAAATTAGGTTGAAAGTGACTTCACAGCTACTTTTAGAGTTAGATTCCAGTGGCTTCAACAGCCCAGTTGTGAATATCAGCAGGGAAGAGAGAGCACAACTTCTCCAGGTCCTTCTTCCACCTTTTCACCACTTTGTGAGGAAACTCCTCCTTTCACCCCGTGAGAATCTCCCTTCCTGTAACTCTGTGGTAATCTGTCCATTACCTCTCATCCTTTCTCAACCCACATCTGAGAAGGGTCTGGCCCTGGATAATCCACCCACCCCCCTTCTCTTCTTCAAGGTTTTAAACCCAGCTGTCTCAGCCTCTCCTCACACACATCATCTCGATGGCCTCAGCTGCGCTTGCTCAAGCTTGTCAAAAGTCTTTCTTGGCCTGGAGATGCCCAGACAGGATCCTGTACTCCAAATGCTCTCCCTAAGGCAGGCAGCCAGCCTTTCCTGGCTGTGAGAGCACACAGGCTCCTCCTCAGCTCCTTACTCACCAGAAGACATTTTCTGCAGAGCTGCTTTGGCTCTCCTTGGCTGCCAACCCAAACTGCAGCACGGGGTTATCCTGTCCCACACTCCTCACTTGTCTGGGTGGAATTCCTGCTGTGCCTGGCACTGCTGCCTTCCAGCCAATCATCCCTCCCAGCCTGGTGCCATCCAACAACTCGCTTGAGGGTTCACAACATCCCACCACACAACTTGTTAATGAACAGAGTCAACAGCATCGGGCCTGGAAGCAGCCTGTGATGGATGCAGGCATCACAGTTTCTGGGGCAGATGTTTTGGATCTCCTGCACACAGCTGGATAATTTTTAGTGTGATGGAAAATTTAATTTTTTCTTGTTTACAACATGACAAGCAGAAAGGGAAGAGGTCTCAGCATCAGCAGCTTCTCCCACCCCAAATTCCTGCACCCTCCCCTGCTACTCCCTCAGTGGTACCAAGACCACACGTACAGTGGTGATTGAACTTGAGACAGGAACTAATATGTTAAAAATAAACTGATTTATTAAAAAAGTTATTTTTAAATGCAGATCTGCACCCCTATCTGGTTCTCTACATGGTTGCAAAGAGATTTTCACCGGAACAACTGCAGGAGAGCGTGGGGGTGCAATTAAGTACCAAAGGAAAGTGGGAGCCACTTAAACTCAGCTTTTGTTTCAGGTATGCTGCCAAATTGTGACCCAAAAAAACTTAGGTGAAATCAAAGACTTAATTTTCTGAGGTTCTTCTTCCTATTTGGGTCAAGTATCTGCCTGACAGTAGATTTTATCTAGAATTCCAGGGATGATGTTTCTTGTGTAAGTTCAGGAAGGTTTGGCTTGATCTCCTTCTGTACAAAAGACAATTAATTTTTAAACTCTCAGGGAAAAAAAGAAAAAATAGCTTTCATTTCATAGTGTGCTTTTTGATTGGGAATTAAAAAAAAAAAAAAAAAGAGCACACAGGCTGGCAGAAAAATGACAATCTTTTACCAGCTGCTAAAAATATCCTTGAAGTTTGTATTTCAGTTCCCTCCTCCTTTCTAACAGAAATCTTCCAAAAGTGTTTCACAACTCACTATTTGTTAAGCAAACCCCAGTGTTCTCACCCACTGCAATATTTACACGGGGAAGTGATGCCATGAGCTATATTGGGTTTGATTTGCACTATTTTACAACCATAACAGCAGACATGTGGATACAATAAATGTGCACAGTATTCAGAACCAGCTCAAATTTCCTAGAGCAGGAAACAATCAAGCAAACATAGATACTTAACCACAACACATATGATCATTAAAAACTCCTTTTAAGATATCTTAAGTGAATCCTTATGGAATTAAAAACTTGGTCTCCCTCAGGCTGTGCTTTCCCACCCCTCTTCTTTCAGGTTTGAGTCCCACTACAGCTTCTCCACTATGACTCAAAGCAGGACGACCTGGGACTGCCAGGATTTGAGTTCTGAAAATCATTATCCTGCAGGAAAGTGCCAGTTTCCAGTGCTGCTCCTGTTTCTGGAGGGCTCAGGAGGAGCCCATGCCAGCTGAGGCTTCAATATAATTTTCTAGCCTACAGCCATAGGATGTTCACAGTGTTTTACCAAGACATTCTCCTCACCAGCTCTAGAACACTACTGCTAAAATAAACCAGGCTTGTTCTACACAAATATGACCTGGTTTTATGCTGCTATTCCTGCAACATATTTCAAAAGCACAAGTGTATCCCCACCTTTGTCTTCCTCAAAATAGCAATCAGTGTACAAATAACTGGAAAATTCCCTTCACTCCTCCAGGTACCTGGAAAAAAAATAATCAATTTTCATCTCTTTCCCGTAATGTTTGTTTTTCTACCATTGAATCAAGTTTTGCAGACACTTTCCTGTGGTCAGCAAAAGGAGCTCCTGGCCCAAACCCTGCTGCTTGTTGCTGCTCCCCCACCTCCTGTTAGTGACCTCAACTCAGCTGTTCCTTGGGCTACAGAGCAAACCTGGCCAACTGCTCATCTTCCTTAAAAAGGGATAAAACAGAACAAGTCCAAAAAAGAGAGAAATTGTTAAACTGGATGAGTTTGTTGTTTTTGGAATTATTCTAAAATGGGATAATAAAGTATCTTTGCAGGAGCAGGAATGACTGGGCAGTGCAGAAATACCTGAAGCCACTCTTGTTTCTCCAAAATATGCAGAGAATTGTGCAGTAACTTGAGACTATCACTTTAAAAGTACTGTAAGCTTAACCTCTTTTTCCAAGTCTCCTAATTCAGGCAGTAAAAGGAGCGACACTATTCCCTGCTGCTCCTCGGGACAGAGGCAGACACAAACACGAAGGGACAGAAATAAAACATTCAAGTACCACATTAAATATGAATATTAGCACTCGTGATATGACAGAATGCTGAGTTATAAACTCTGAAAATCCTCAGAACAAATATTTACCTTTTGAAACAAGTGCCTTGGAAAAAAAAAAAGAGAGAATAAAAAATAAATCAGAGACCAATACAGAAAAGCTTGGGTTTGATTCCCAGGCACTGCATCTGAAGAATTAATTCCTACTACATTTTAATGCAAAAGCAGCACTGCAAATAGGGAAATTAAAGTCCTGGACAGGGCTGATTGCAAAGTAGGAATAGAATTTACGTTAAAATACTAAAAGCTTCTTGATTTCTCACTCATAATTTCAACGTAAAGAACCAAAAAGGGGTAAAAAGTTTTAGAAATGTTGACATCTCTATAAAGAAGAGCACAAGGAACAAATAAAACAGTGAGAAGGGCACTCAGGAGAGGGGAAATCCTCTGATCTCTGGAGTTAAAGCAGATTAACAGAATCAGAACTGCTACCACGGGGAGGAGGAAGAGGAGGAGGAAAAGGAGGAGGAGGGCTTGGGAGCCTGGGGAAAATGGAATGCAGGGTGGGGAAAGGAAACAGACACTGAGCTTTGAGCTAAAGCTGGTTTAGGGTGGAACCATTTTAAAGCCAGGGTGTAGCCAGGGAGTAAGTGTGTCTGGGTTTAAAGAGATGATTTTAGTTTCCAAACTTGAAAATAACCTGACCTAACCCTTCAATAACAGAAACTCCAAAGTTACTCCTGCAGAGATTGTATCCTGATAACTCCATTAGCCTGTAGCTGTGGTGACACAGAGAACCTGAATTATTCACTGAGCACCCTCTGCAGAATTCTCCATATGGACACAGAGATCAGTGGTGTTCGGGGTGGTTTTTTTTTTTTTCCTTTGGTTTTGCATTTTGAGGCAACTCTCAGCCACCTCCACACAGTGCACTGGTGGTGCTTCAGGCACACCAAGAGTTTCCGAGAGGGTCCAGAAACCTGGGCAGCTCCTAAGCCCAAGGAATGCAGGCTAAGCCGATTTTGGGCTAAGAAAGAATTCAGGGGGTGGCACAAGAACACAGAGCTGTAACCCCTCCATGTCTGGCTGCATCACTGGCCACCAGGGCTTATGGTGTCAAAATATCTCCCCAGCAAAACTCCCTCAGCTGTAGCAAAGAAGATTTTAACACCTTGCACCATAACTGCAACGTCATGGCTGTAAAAGAAGGTGGAAAAATGCCAGTAATGAACCTAATTTTCCAAGTGGCAGGCAATTTGTAGTTTACTATTACCTACCATCAAAAAATACTCCAACACCTTTCCAATAAGCTGTTTTGATCCAAAACATCTATCCTGCTTAAAAAGTGATCTTTCCAAAATGAGGCATTGAAGAGGTCTAAGTAACAAACTAACAGTAGGAAATTTTAAAAATTTGGCCTGTGTTGGTTTTTAGGACATCAGACATTCATCTGACCACTGAAATTTTAGCCAGCCCAGTTTTCAGTCATGGCTGTAAAAAACCGTTAAACTCCTGAAGTTTCCCCACTGTAACCAGGACTCAGACCATGGCAGGTGGACTGGAGACTCCCTCTCTTCAAAGCAAAATCCATTTAAAGGAAGAGTAACTGGCTGTATTCTGTCCCAGTGGTTTTCTGGCTGGATTATTTCAACAGTACATGCTTCCAAAACTTCTCTTAGCACCTCCTTCAATACATTCAATTTTGTCTTGTAGAACAGGGCAAAAATCTTTATTTCCTTAAACACCTGAATCCTGAGTACCAACACCACACTCATCTTTCCCTCCTTTTCTCATTTTGCAAAATCTGGATTCCTCCAGTTGGACTGATGCGCTTGCCAAATACCACAACGGAAACAGGGGAATTTTCAGGGGAATTACTTATTTAATAATGACTTGGAAACATGAACCAAGGGAAGATTTGAAGATTTGCATTGACAATGGGACAGAGTTACAGGAAGCCTGGTAGCTTGCTGAGAAAAAACAACTTTTTTCCAAGAATAAAATCATCCTGTAATAAGGCAATCCACACATTCACCTGCCTGCACTCAGGTCCAGAGACCTCACCTGCAGAAAATTAGTTGAGTTCATCTAGAACGAGCTCTTCTTGCCTGCCTCTGAAGCCTTTTGCAACGTAAGCTCACTATGTGATCCAACTGTTCAGCATCTGTGCTCCCCAACAGCTCCTGTAATCATAATTTGCTCTCTGGAAACCAAGACAGAAAAAGGGATGGGAAAAGGCTGACGACACCAGCTGTCTCCAGGCTTCCCAGGGAGCCAGCAGCTCCCTGCAGCAGCCACTGCAATCACATGTGTGTCATTGGAAAACGAGCAACTTGAACGTCTCCTCACCGGGAGGGAGGAAACTTGTGCATAATTAAAGATTTTGATGGGGAAAACGTTAAAGGAACAGTGAGTTCTGCAAAGTCAGGAGGATACAGCGAAGTCGTGCCCGTCCTTCCCATGGAGGTCACTACTCTGGGTTTACTCAAGTCCTGAAGCTCTTCTTAACAGAACAAAGCAATTTTTTTAGATGTAACCAAAAGAAAGAAAAGAGTTCCCAAACTGTAGTGCCTTTAAAAAGGGCTGCTCTGTTTTTAAAATAATTAGCTTCATTTCACAGTCAATTGGCACACAGAAATTCACTTGCAGCTTTTGGGTGCAAACACTCAGAAGATGTGTGGGAGTATTTCCTTGGAAATAAATTCCTGAATCATAACTACCATGCCTGAACTAACACATTAATAAAGCCGTCAATAAATCCTTTAAAAGACACCCTTCAAGTGGCAGACTTTTCCATTATGTGAAGAGGCAAAGCCAGCAACACTTTGCTGGCTTAACAGTGAAGATATCCATCCTCTTTGGCAAGAGCCTTCCAAACACCACCTCACCCCATAGTCCATGCTCTCAGGACATGTAATCCTGTAAAAATTTTATCCAGCAAGGTTAAAGGAACAGGAACCTAAGGCAAATAAAGATGTTCAAGGCACAAGACTGCTTCTGAATTTCATAAGCATCGTTGATACAAAAACTAACAAACAGCAATGTGTTTCTTTAGAAAACCCATGAAATTCAAGAAAAGGGGGTAAAATAAAAGGCAGAGCTGTTCTTTTGGCAAGTCCATGGAGGAAATTCTTCTTGGCTCAGTTATGAAGAAAGTTATTATTTATAAAAGCCCATCCTTCAGTTTACTTTGGAGAACTGCTGCTTCAAGTTAATGTGGCTTGGTGAGGAAAACATATATATGAATGTTTCCTACAAGGAATGACAGACTGACATCCTGAACAACCCAAACAGGATGAGAAAGAGAAAACCTAATGTGTTTGATGCTAAACAGACAGTCCAAATTAATAAATAGAAACTAGAATGAAAAGATGGTGCTCATCAAGCTTTGTGCTTGACTGACACCACCCTGAGAAACTGAGAGCTGAATCACGGTCTCAATCCAGCACCTCAGTTTTTCATTTGCATTCTTTTGCAAATCCTATTTGATCATTCTTTCTTGGATGAAAAAGACAATCTTCATGGCAGACATTAACAATCTCTTGCTATTTCCATTATGTTAGATTACTGTTAATAAGATTACTCCAGACACTCCTTTTTATTTTAATCTCCAATGTTGTCAAATTTAAAGACTCTCAACAGCACCCCACCAGCATATAGGAAATCAACTGATTTACAAAGAATTTTCTTATCCTTTCAATTTAAATAAAACCTGTGCCTTTTTTTGAGATGTCATTGATTTGTATTTAAATAGTCTACTAAAATATTTGGAACACTTTAATACACCTGCCTGTACTGATAAGAATGTTTTTCCCACTGAAAGCAGCACCACTGCTCAGTGTGAATGAGCTGAGTTGTTTCGAAAGCAAAGTTTCAGTGATTGCAATGTGCTTCTTTGTAATGTAACAAGAATTAAGTAACCCTATATAATAGAGGAGTAGGAAGCATATTTTTCATCTGTGAATATCCTGCCCCAAATAATCACTGAATTTAAAGGGTGATGTGATGGTTAGTTGCAAGATTCCCCTTCCAAAATGCTGCTGAAATACAGTGCTGCTTGCAACCAAGACCAAAAGAGTATCTTGCACAATTTCAGGAGAAAGACGGAACTTTGAAGAAGTATTCTCCTAAATCAGCTTTTGCATTTCAGGAAGGTCTGTGTTAGCCCAGCAGTAGAGAGGCATTTGTAAACAGCACCCCAGCGATCCCAACGAGAGCTTTCAGCCTTAGCAAGCAGCATCTTAAAATAACTGATTAGATCAGAAAAGTGAACTAGCCCCAAAGAACAAAGAGTTCTAGGTAACTTTCTTTCCTCTCGGTTACTTCTGAAAGAACATTCAACACCCATTTCCTCAGTAAGTGAGTAGCTTTCCATCTTAGCTGTGAACACTGCTGATAGGGACACTTCTAAGTAAATGAGGTAAAAGAGAGCCCTAGACTATGAAGTCTGTTTTAAAAAATGAAACCTGACATGACTAAATCAAAGACAACTTCAAGCTGAAATTTAAACACAACCCAAATACTTGTTACAAGTGTCTGCACTGTGTCATTATCCATTTGCACACAAGAAAATCAATTATTCTTCACAGAGGAGTCAAGTCTGCAACACCCCTACAGCACTGCTGAATTCTAACTGGAGAGGGAAGAACCTGGGGTGCCAAAAACCAACCTGAGCACAACCCTGTAGCTCAGCAGATGGAGAAGTTTGCAGGAAAATATTTCCCATCTGCTGGATATGGGAAATACCCATATGAGGCCAGAAGACCCTACTGCTTGCAGGGCCCCAGACAGGGATGTTTTTGGGGTAACAGCGTTGGTTTTACTTCACAGTGAAAGAGCAGCAGCCTCCCCTGAGTGCCCATCTGATTTCCCCCAAACCACAGGTTTACCACGTGAGAGGCTGCCTGTGGACAAGGTGTCCGAGGTTAACCAAAACTGAGCATGTATGGATCTCAAATCCTTTGAAATCATACCAAAAAAAAATCCCCAAAGACACCACAACTTGACCTAAGACACACGCAGGGCTTGCAGAGACAATCCCAGTTGTTAAGCCCACAGGTATTCACTCCACAATTTCGGACCCCACAATGCAGAGGAACCTCCCTTTCCGATAAAGGAGAATTTCACCTGCATTCACCTCTACAGATGGCCAATATGGGGAACCCAGGAGCAGCTCAGTCTCCACACACCCCCCTTTTTCCTCATGGACATGCTGCTCTCTGCAAGTTGCCACTGCCAGCACAGGCAGCCCTTGAGCCTGTTCATTTTGGACAGCAAGAAGAGCTGCCATTAATTTTTTCCTTTTCTTTTACCAGCACTACTGGAATATAGAATCTCTTCCCCCAGCCACCACCATTCAGCTGCCCTTTTCCCACCATTGGAACCACCTCCTTTATTGGAAACTGCATTTCAGACAAGATTTGGAACAAATAATTTGATGTGCCTGCTGACGTGCAGTCTCAGCACTGTGCTGAGTCAACCCCTCGAGCCATCTTCCTCTCATCTGCAAACAGCCACTGCAATTTAATTCCTTAACAATTAGGAATTAAATAATCTAAGTTTCATTCAGCTTCCAGTAATACAATCTCTTCTGTTCTGCACTATTTTCAGTAAAGACACTCAATCTATACCCAGCTTTCCAAGAGGCTCAGAGCTGCAGCTCTGTTTCTGCAGTCACTCCAACACATCTCAGGCACTCCAGGTACCTGTCTGAGCCCACATCCCTCAGACAGTGCAAGTGACTGAGCTGTTTTTATGGGATCCCATGGAAAATGAAAAATAGTTACATGAGAACAGAGACCAGGCAATCCATGCTGAGTCTTCACTCAAAACAAGGATAAAACACATGCATTGTAAAAATGAGATTCTTCATAAATCACTGTTATCTTAAATTATCTCGCATTTTCTTCTAACTGACATTGTTTAGATTTTATCATCAGCTAATTAGAATAATTACATGCAAGCTTGTTCCAGCAGATAACCATAAAACATAATAAATCTCAAGACATTCGTAGAGTTACTGTTCAATGAAAACCACATTTAAACTCCAGTATGTGAGCAACTTCAACCTCCTTTTTCAGCCCATAAAGACTTTTAAGACTTTCAGTACTCTTTGTATTGTTTTTTTCACCCAAATTTGGCAACATAAAAGTCTATAATCTCACACACCCTTCTCCTGGCTGGCTTGGATTCTGGTATGCAATGAAACACAGGCTAACTCACAGCACAGACTAAGTTCTTGAAGTCAGTTTGAGAGAGTTTACTAACACACTTCCTTAAAGTCCTTAAAAAAAACCACAAAACCCCTAGTTCAGAAGCATTCCTGAATCTATTTATCACCACTGATTAATGAATCAAATGGGACGATTATCTTGAGACAAAAAAATAACTACTGAAGATTCAAAGGAAGTCAAGAAAACAATTTTCTCGCTGGCTACACACTTTAAACGCAGCCACTCGTCTCAGACCACAAGTAGTCACACATCAAAATACACCTGAAGCCATAGTAGTGCCTCAGAAAAACATGTTGTTCTTGAGAGTTACTAAACACTTATCCTGCCACTACAGCAACAAGCTATGGTTTCTTACCCAAGAGAAAGTGACACCTGAATATCAGGAAATTCTGAAGATGGTATCAGAAAGACTAAATTACACCTGTGTGTGTAATTACTTCATCAATATACGGTGCAAGGAAAATTCTTCAACCTTGACATCAATGTGCACACCTGCTCAAATAAATTATTTTAACCTTTCCTCTCATTAATTCCAACAATTAGTGGTGTTTTGGGGTGATTTAGGCAGTTCAAGGCCAAAACAAAACCACCACTTTTACAGGCGAACCAGCCTACATCAAGGCTCCTGACTGAACCACACAGTGCTTGGTGCTTCTGAATTGCTGGCAACACAAGTTTCTACATTTTTCTATTTCTGGCAAGCTCCTATTTCAGAGGCTGATAAGATCATCCCATAAACAGATCTAATTAACTCAACGTTTTCAGTTTCATTCCCAAAATCTGGAAGAATGACTTACTTGGGTCTCGACTGCTGTACGGCCATCCTGAGGCAGGTAAAAGGGACAGCACAGGAGAATTTGCCCTGCTGTCATCCTCCACTTGCTGTGTAATATGTCTCACAGTTTCTTTGTTTTTCCTGTTCTTCCTGCGGCCCGTGGGCTGCCAGCCATCCCCCCCTCCTTGCTCTGAGAACCCACTCTGTATTGCACTATCCTTGGCAGGGTGCAGCTCACCCCCTCCGTAATGGGACGGCGAGACCTGCTCCTCTTTGATACGCAAAGACCCATAGCCCATGTCACTAGCCCAGAGAGACTGGGATGAAATGTCTTCGTGGCTGTCTGGTTTTGGTTCCTGATCCTCTTTCCCATAGCTGCTCCCTCCCTCGTGGCAGCTGGCAATGGCTGAGTCCCCGGAGGAGTTTGCCGGGCTCGTTCTCCGAGCTAACCAGGGGGATATACTCCTGCCAGCCACCACTGCCGAAATCAGAGCGTCCGTGCTGCTGCTGGAAGGGGCTCCCAGCTCATAATCGACCAGGTCCTCTGAGGCATCTGACTTGATGCTTATGTCCAGAGCTGCTTTGATGAAGTTGTGACAGGCCTGCACGATGTCTGTCATCTGCAGGTAGCTGGCAGCCGACATCACCTCGATGACGTTCCTGCTGGTCAGCGCCAGGTGTGCGGAATACATGAAGTCAATGATTGCCTTAAAGCCCTGGGCGGTGACAATGTCCAGGTGGGTGACTGTGGCCTGGTCAGAGGTTTTCTGGACCTGGCAGTAGAGGGTTTTGAAGTAGCGGCTGCTCCCCAGGAGAACGTTTTTGTGAGCCTTGAAGATCTTGCCCTCCACGATGATGCAGACGTCGCAGAGGATCCCGTGCTGCCTCTGCTCGTTCAGCTCCCGCAGCAGGTGACGGTAGTGGGAAGCAATCTCCATATCTTCCTTTCGGTTATTCATTTGGAGATCTTTATGTTTCCTCTTCCACAAGTCCTGCAGGGGGAAGGAAATGACAGGATTACAAAATCTAAGACAAGACTGAGACAAGGTTGTACCGAAAGAAGCAACAGGTTCGTCTGGGAAGAGTACCACAGATACAGCTACTGCCTGCAATGACTCCACATTCATTACAAAATGCACCTTACTTCAAATAATTTATGTTAAAAAGGACTAGATTTGAAGCCAATCCTCCAGTGGCTCATAACATCTCAGAGAAACATTTCTTTAAGTTACTACAGACTTGTAAGAAAACCCATCTGAAGTAACCAGAGAACAACAGCTGTCAGTTTTTACTGTGAATTTGTCAAAGTTTGGTTTTGAAAGAGATGCTGCACTTGAAACCATGCTCAGACGCCCACAGACTACTGAGGGGCACACTGTAACATGTTTTCCTCAAGGGAACAAGCATTGTGTGTAGCACACAGAAGGGCTGAAATCCTCAAACAGCAAGAGCTCATTGAACCCAGCATTTCCCTTGCTATACTGCCATGGAGGGGCTATAAACATGGTTTAAAAGTCAGAAGAGCAACAAGCAAATCCAAGACCACATCACAAAGTTTTAAGTCCCTACCCAAAGTAAACTGGCAATAGATTATAACTATGAAATTAATGTTACTTGAAGCTTAACTACTTACAAGCAGTACTTTGCAATAAACATGTTATTTCCTTGGCTTTACATCTCCAAGTTTACCCCACAGCCACCCTCAGATACTGAGTAGAGAAATTCTCATTATCACCTAAAGAAAGGAGACTTATGACCAAGATTCAGCTGAGAAAAATTCACAGGGCTTTTGATCACTTTTCATAAAATTTGGCAGCGTTATCCAAAATAAAAGGCCAGTTAGTGCCAGCAGCAAGATATCTTGTAAGTTATGCTCCAGATTATCCTCCTCTTACACTCCAAAACAGAAAACAAGGTCCTAAATGTTGACAGTAATCAGCAGTGCTAGGATTTTCAGATTGAATTTTACCCAGTTACTATCTTTGCAACTCCATATTTGCCTTTGATGCCACAGCTTTACAAATCCTTTGGCATTCAATTCCGCCATTTTCTTTAGGTTATGCCACTTTTTTTGGAACTTACTATCAAGATTTATCTACCATGAAACAGTGTTTTAATGGTCCAACTAATAAAGAGCACCAAGGTGAAGGATATCTTACTCCTTTCTCTCAAAAGCTTAAAATTTGTTCCAATATAAAAAGTCCCAACTGTAGAATTGATAGGAGGGTCCACATGTCAACACACAACTGTAAAACTGGACCCAGTTCCAAATATTATTATGTGCAGGCACACACATCAGAAGCCTGGATTTAGGCTACTGGTTATTACTTATAAAAACAAAATCTCAGAGGTCTTACAGCCTCGAAGCACACATGGTTCAATGTTAGCACTGGCATTAAGGAGGCTGTTTCCAGCCTGGAGCCCCTTTCTAACATCCACTGAGTTCACACACAAATTCAGTTCCCATCTGCTCAAACTGGCTCGCAGCAGTGGGCAGCACAGCCATGATTAAGGAAGTTTCCTTGGCACATGCAAGTCTGTTTCCTGGGCTGGGGAACACAGATCCACGAGCACCCTGCCCCCTTCCCCTACCCTGTGCTATTATTATCATTGGCAGGAGAAAAATAGCTGCAGTTTAGTCAACACTGTTGGCTAGAAAAGCACCTCCCAGCCCACAGAACACCCGTGAGGTGGGACCTTCTCCTAGAGAGCCACCTGATGATTCAAAAGTTCAAGTTATGCAAGACTGCTTCAAGCTCCTCCAGTTCTGCAAGGATGGAGCTGCCTCTCTGCAGCCCCGGAAATCCTAATTTGCAAGGCCAGCTGGTCCCTGATCATTGAGAAATGTCTGCTTCCCTCCAGAGAGGAAGGACCATCTCCCTGCAACACAAACAGGCTGAACTGTGTCCATCCATTTCAAAGCCATGCAGCTTTTCTGCAGAATTAAGCACAGAATGCACAGAGAAGCCAATCTTTTTTTTTTTATTGAGCTAGAAGAGGTCAATACCAGTGCAGCTGCACACACCTATTTACCACAGAAATCTGCCCAGAGACCTCAAACCAAATCCTCACCCAAACACCATCTCTGTCTCAAATAAAATATATCGATGAAAATCAAACCAAGAACCAGGGTGAGGGAGTATGGGAAAATAAACAAGTTTTCAGGTGTTTGGCCTGAAAAGGTTGTGATGGCACCAGCCAGCAAAGCATCTCTCTAATCCAGGCTCTGGAGGTAGCTGCCAGCACTTCCCAACATCTCCATGTTGGAAAGAACTAGCTCTTAAGGCAGAGTGACATTTCAGTTTTGTCTTTATTCCAGAAACCACTACTGGATCTACTTTTAGGAGTTGAAGAGTCAGCTTAGTCCCCTTAGGAAATATGAATTGCCACATAGGATAAAGTGAGTTGTCCATCACCACTCGTGTCTCCAACAGCTGCCATATCCACACAATTCAGGGGAAGATGTAAGAAAACCTCAGAGCCCACAATGAGGAAAGGATCAGAACGTTTTGGATATGGCATTTCCTTTTAGTGTTCCTTCATGGATATTAAAATCCATATTCCAAGACACCAACTCCCTGGAACTGTGGGGAGGAGGGGCAGGAATTCTCCTGCAAGGATAATTTTCTCTTCCTCAATTTCATACAGATTAGCACCACAGTATTTGTCAATGTCTCTACTTGCCCTGGTGAATTTATGGCATAACATTTTTCCTTCTTCAACTGGAAATGTTCTTCAACTGGAAATTATATCAGTTCCTCGAGACTATTTCTTTGCTATCTCATACATTTATTCAGTTTAGTTCAGCAGGTCAGGTTCCCCCCCACTGATAAAAGTCCACTTCAGATACATCTTGTCCTTTTTTAAACTGCCTGTGGCAGAAATACAGAATTTAAAATATGTCTCTTGCTACTTTTGGTTTAGACTGGAGCAGTTTGAGGGTCAGGCATTGACTAATCTGGATGGATGGATGGATGGATGGATGGATGGATGGATGGATGGATGGATGGAGCACTTGCTCATCTCTTCAGGAAATAGAAGATAAGGTCAGAGAAAAGATATCAGGGTATTTTTACTAAACACAAAGACACAAAAATCTATGCAAGACTCCTTCCTGGCCACTGAGGTGGGCACGTTACAGCACTTTCAAGCAAGCAGTGAAGTGGATACTCCTGTGTTCAGTGGAATCAATAAAATGTAACAGTTTCCAAATCAGGAATTTTTACTGTAGATGTCTTGATCTTCCCCGTCACAAGGTCTGCTCCCTCTCACACGCTGCTCCACATCCAACATCTGTCACAGCATTGTACCTTTTAAACGAGAGGTCTTTGGGGGAGAAAATTAAATACGCCTCAAATTCAGAGGAATTAATTAGTTTTCTGTCTACCCATGTCAAACCAGAACATCCGTTTAATGTCAAGGATCACCAGGGAATTAATCCAAGTTAAATTTAAGGTAATTTGCTAGTAGTTAAAAATTCAGGAAGCTTTAAAACCCCGTGCTCTTGTGTTCCAATTTTACATGCTGTTTTGTGGCTTGTTGATGGTTTGTTTTTCTTTTTTTTTTCCCCTTTCCCTGGTAGGGATATTTATTTCCACTTTAAAAATGTTGTGGAAAGATTTCTTCTGAAAAGCTGTACCCCTCAAACTTCTGTAGAAGCACAGTGAAGATGGAATAAACTGTGAAAATTTCTTAGAAACAGACCTCGAAGAATAATGATGTCTTTTTTGGTTTATCTCAGGACTTTTTAATACACAAAGGTTTTTAAAGTTGAGCATCTACCAGAATTCTTTAGGCCACATGGCCACAACACAGCTTTCCAGGAAGCCAACGAACCATGAAAGCTCATCTGAAGATTTTCCACAAAATAAAACTGTAGCAGATCAGGCTTGCTTCATAAGCCAATTCACAGGCAGTACAATAATTCAAGTCTATTACTTCTCCAAAAATAACTAAAAAAATAAAGTCCCAAACCAAACTATTGCACGTAACAGCAAAAAGAACACAAAGTGATCAGATTTAAGCGTCACTTTCATGCAAACTTTTGTCAAGATATGGGCCTGCTTTTATTTTTCATCTTAAAAATCCCCTGGTCTTGAAGTAAGCATTAATAATTTATACAATCTTTAACCCCAGCTAGAGTGAACCTATGGAAGTGGTTTATTTTGCACTATCAGTAGTTATTTAAACATGAAAATAGCACCTGAAGGCACAGTAAGAGTCTAATTCACACTTCACTTCCCATTGGAAAGGTTTTAAGAAGACTAACACCAATATTTATTTATTGACAAACTTCTCAGCACACATCCCAGGAATGAGTCTCCTAACCAAAATCTTAACATCACTAAAATTAGGGGGCATAAATTTGTTGCATCTAAATCTCAGTTCATTGCTTAAATTTTGACAAAAAGTCACAGATGAGAAATGAAGTGCACACAGAATCCTCTACAGAAGAGTCCCCTGGGAAGTACTGGGGACAAAAATAAACTTCCTTCCCACAGAAAGAAAACAAGGGGAAAAAAAAAAGGCCTGGAGGTTTTTTTTGGGGGGGTCGCTGTTGTTAGGATTTATTTGGTGGGTTGTTTACTTTTTCTTCTTTCAGAACGTAAGTGAACTGAAGATTTAAACTACATGGCACTTTGTCTATTTCAATTTTCCCACCGTATTTGTACACTTAATACCAAGGACCCAAGCTAAAGAGCCCCAAAATGCTCACTAGTGCACTCCTCCACCACTCTGCTCCCTAGAGAAAACATGCCAACTGGAATTTAACCAAAAATGTGTTTCTTCCTCCCCCCTCTCCCTTCAGAGAAAAGTAAAAACAGATTAAGGAAGAACTCCAATTCACTCCAATGCTTTATTACACAAAAACCCAACAAACACACCCCACTTCTCTCCTTCCCCTGTGTCCTGTCCATGTCTCCACTCCCAAGACATTCCAACATTTTTTAAATTCCTCTGCAAAGGAGCTCTGTAAGGTGAGATTGGGCTTGAAATGCTTCCTTGCACAACAAAACACAGTGTGCATGGAAGTTTCACTTTTATCCAATTAAAGGCAACAGAAATGCACAGGATTCCTACTCTCCATCTGCCCTGTGCTGAAAAGAAGGGAGAACAAAACCCCATAGGAACTGAAAAAGACAGTAAAGGAGAGAAAAAGAAGATTCAGGATATTCATGGATGGTAACTCCCAGCAAAGACACTGCTCAGGGGCTTTACAAGCAAATACCTCCACAAGCGCAGTGTTTTCTCACAAGTGTGTTTGAGGAACAGTAGCACACAATTCTTAAAGAGTTTTTATTTCTTGATACTAGATAACACCAAATTATATTCATACGCTCAGCTTTGTCCAAAATAGATATAAATAACAGCTTACAAAAATGAACAGTTGCCAAAAAAGAAACTCTTTTACCCTATTCTGATTCCCGAAACCAATCATCTGTTGTTTTAAGTTGGTCATTTCAACCACAGCTCTGAATTCGAGGAGAAAGAGGCAGATGTTTGCAAACAGACCAAAGCAGACCCTTGAGCCAGAGGGGTTACTCAGAGCTCAGGGTTTCATGCAAACAACGTGTACCACTTCTCCCTGATGACTGGGGATGGGAACGTTTAATTGCAGCCCAACACTGCATGTTCAGCCTCATGGGCTGGGAGTCACGGGAACAAAATAGAAGTTTCATCATTCACTTTGAGCACTACTATAGAAATACAGAAAGGGCAGGGATTTGGGAGGCAAGTGATTTTCAGCAAGCTTAAAGAAAAAGATTAATACTATTTTTATTACCAAATGTGATAGGTCCACTGAATTGTCAGTGATTGCAGGGCAAAAAGAGCCCCAAGTCCCTACATAAATTTATTAACTTTGGTCTGATCAGGATTCACTCAAATTTCTCCAACTTCAAGCCAACGTTGTCCCATCATTGACAGCATTGACAGCATTGACAGCATTGACAACATCTCTGTTTAGAATCTCAGTAGCAGATACAATCCAGAAAGTCCACAAGTAAAATTCAGACAGCAGAGGAGAACACTACACACTTCCAGCATTTCATCATACCATTAAAGCTTTGTTTCCACAGTCCAGACATGAACCACGAGCAAAATCTAAGTCCAACAGCAAAACTTAAAACAGCAGGGAGTCATCATTAAACATTTCACTCTCTACTCCAAAACTTTAAACCAAAGACTTGGCTGTGGCCTTTGACTTGTCAAACCATCTACCTGAAGTTATGGGTCAACCAATGTGAAGGAGCTGGACAGCATAAAAGTGCAATCAAAACACAGGATTTCACAGAAAAATCCATTTATTAACCTTCATTAGCTCTGACAGCACATGAAGAACTTCAAGAGAAAACTAGGACTGGAAATAAAAGGTAAGTGAAAACTGCTGTCCTCCACATTTTGGGAGAAGGGTAATTAGAATTAGAAATTTAGAAACCACAAAGTTAAAAATATAATAAGGAAAGAAGAAAAGAGCAGATATGCATATTTCGCTATATTGTTCTTAAAAGTAAAAAGTGACTTTTGCCGATTTTAGAGACGTGTTAGAGAAAACATGTAAATTGTAATATTGAATAAATAAACAAATAAAATCCAAGACAATTACTTCTTACCAGTAACAAACTGGGTTCCAGGTCTAGTGTTTCTCCTACAACAGCTGAGGACATCAACAGCCCCAGGGCAGCACAGGTAGTGCCCTGCTCCGTGACCTTCCAACAGCACTGGTGTGAACTCTTGTAGGAGAAAGACAGAACTATGACAAAAAAACAGAACCAGAAGAAAGTATTAGCAATAAACTACAAGATTACTGAACAACAGTGAGATGTTTTGAAGTCCTTTCCCTCCAAACTCACAGTTATGATATCCTTACTTAGGAGTTAATGAATTCTAAAAAAGTCAGCTCTAAGCATATCAATACATTGCAGGTAATTAAAGCCTGGCTACCACTTTGTAATAATGTAAGCAAGAGTTACTTCTTAAAGGTATGGGAACAAAAAGTCTAATTTTAGCTACTAAAACTTCAATCAGACCCTTGAACAACAGGGTTTCCTGTTTGGGAGCTTTTCAAAACATTCTCACTTTAATGACTCTTTAAAGAGACTCACCTTATCTGACCTATAAAATACTGAGGTTTAAAAGCTACCAGTACAGCTCCTGAAAGAAATTTGCAGTGGAACACCCAGGAGAATTTCCTCTTGAAATGTTTAGTTGCCAGTTTCTAGTGACTGACACCATTCTGGGTTAAGAGACCAAATAATCCCAAGATTTTTAAAGTTTTGTGTAAAATACAGATATTTAGGCATAGTAAGATACATTTACAGATAGGGTTCTCAGAGAAAACCTGAGTGTTTGAGGTTACAAGGTACAAGGAGTAGGAATAGTTCACCTACATCAAGGCTTTTGTCTGTGAGGACACATCCACTACAGCTATCATCTTGAACACCTATTTTTCTAATACAAAACAGAGTTTATTTTCTTCTGAATAGCATATACACCACACTGGCAACATTTAACTTACAACTTACACTTCTGAGTCCGTTTTATTCAAAGCTTTGTATTGTTAGCCATGACAAAGTCTTTTTTGATCTCTGCATTTCAAACATCTTCAATACACAGATTAGCTCTCTTAATGAAAATAAGCTATAAATCAATACTGGTGATTTCAAGACTGACCTTCTGTAGTAAAAGATTGTGAAAGGAAACATCAGAAGATAAAAATTAAGAAAGCTTTTCCAACACAGATTAATACCATTATAGAAGGTGAAATAAAATATCTAATAAACAAAGGAAGTAATAAGGAAAATCCAAGCATTCTTATGGCACACAGCAGAACTGAAAATCTTGAAAACAAATATGACCCAATTGAAGCAAACACCAGTGACTTTGTTCTCAATTTCTATTCTGGACTGCCAGGTCTTGCCTTTCTCTAATTCTGATTGCTTCTCCATAGCAATTGTTTTGGCAAGCTCTTTTTAGTCCTGTTGTTTGGACAGTTAAGAAAAAATAAAGTGGCGAAGTGAGGGAACCAGACTAACCCAGACACACGGGAAATGACTTTGTTAGCAAAGTGTAACAAAGTGTATGTATTTCTACTTAGACTTGGGGCTGTTGCTGTTAAAACTCTCCCTTACACCTGCCCAAGAGCACAAAAAGAGCCAGAACAGACTGGTAAAAATGGCAAAGCTGAGCCTTGCTTCTTTTCCTCTTGCTTTGAGCTCTGCACCTGTTTTCCTCTTCTGATCAAACAGGTAAGAACTGAGTGACCCTGATGGATGGAGGCACCTCTGCCACAAGGAAGGAGCAGAACAGCCAGAGGTATATCTCCAACTTTTGCAGTTGACTAAGATTTCTAAATGAGCCCTTGTTATCAATGTTAAGTTTTATAAAGAACTGTCAGCCCTCATGACAATGTTATCTCCAGGTCCTCCTTCTCTTTCCCATACCACAAGACAAAAATATCTTTAACTGCTGAGAACTTACCGATACTTGAAAGTGTTTCCTGCTAGCAAAAATAAACTTTGCAATGTTTCACAGCTGGACAGTGCATGTTTCAATGAAGAGAGGAGAATGGTCTCTGGTAAGAAGCTCCAAAAGGTTCATCAGATGTCCTGTGTTTGGAAATGGAAAGAATAGGAGGCAAAAATTAAAATCCAAACTTTAACTCAATACAAAGCCCTTCAGTGTCACATAATTACAAGCAACATTTAAAATAACTGCAACACTGTTTGTCATTTCAACAAGAAGCATTCTGATATATTCCTATAATTAATCATGCAGGAAAAATTATTTAGCCTTTGTGTTAATGTAAAGAAAGAGTTTAACATACCAATATTAAGACTGTTAACAACTTCTGACTATGCTTCCAGACAGGAGTGCTTTGAAAATGTCACTGTAAAAAACCCACACTTTATAAAAGGATTTTAAAAAAATTTAACAACATTATTTCAGTTGACATGCAAGTTTCAGTTAATGTTTCTGTGACCTCTGCCACCCACACACTTTAAATGGGGTTGGAATTAATCTCACCTCTTGGTTACAGTGATTCCCCTCCAAACCAAAATATTTGCCTAAGGTTACAGAAAAATCATGTGTCCATGTTGTACGAAAGGAAGATATTTGAGTTTTATTCCCATCCATCTCGACTGACTCAGAGCCTTCAAAAGCCAGCATGACCCTCAGATTTTACCTACCAAGCAGCATCCACAAAGGAAAGCACCTCGTTCCTCTTGCAAACATTAAAAAACTTTGAAAAAAAATGCCAAACACAAAAATGAAGACACAGATAACTAACAGAAGCTTTATTTTCCATGCCTGTAAAAGCTCTGCAGCCTGAAATACAATATTCCAACGGGTAACAAGCTGCTAATACCACAGGATGCACCTTTCCAACAGGGCACAGGTGTGTGCACTCAGTTCCAGCTGCTCGCTTGCAGTCGTATTTCCACTGCACTTGGATTTCCTCTGCATTTCCCTTATTCATTTCCCCATAACTTCCAACTCTGTCCATCTGCCTGTCTCTCCATCACAGTACAGTAACAGTTGCTCGAATCATTCCCCTATTTTTGATCTGTGTTCTCTCTCTCATCTGGTTGCACCAGGGGAAGAACAGATCCAACACTACTCATGTCATAGACCCTGCAGAACACAGCAAGAACTTGGCAGAACTGGTACAGGGTACCAGGCTTGAGAAGTCTGGTGACATCAAAAAAATGTAAGAATTTAGCTACAGATAGATCTGCTACTCTGGCAGCGAAGATTAAAAAACAACCTGAAAAAGTTCAGATGCCTGTGGCTCATATGACACTTACCTGTCCAAGTGCCATTAGATCTCCTTAAGATGTCCTGCTAGATCATAAGCTTTTACTTTAAAAAGTCATAAAAGAAATCTAAGCAAAACAACTCTGCCCTTGTGCATCTATTAGTCAAAAAACAACATAAAAAGTACCTTTATAAAAAAGAGGATTAGAGAGCTGTAAACTTATCACACTGGGAATTGCCCTGAAGAATGGTTTCCCCCAAACTTTCTCATTGGTTTTTGGCTTTTTAATTAGGGGATCTTTGCCAAAGTTCCCAAACTCAATACGTAAAAAGGGAAGGAGCCAAAGGAGGAAGAATCATGAGGTGATTTTTAAAAAGAAGTAAAGCAGGGGTAGAAACCAAGCAGAAGATCACCTAAAAGACAGAAAAGACACAAGGAGTCATGAATAATCTAAAAGTAAAAGACTCAACCAGTGCAAAACTAAAGATAACATATGAGGGGCTCTGAGAACAATCTAATTCTGTTTGTGTAATTCGTGGTACAAGCTCTCCATGCCTTGGGTAAGGATCCTGGTTTACTTTTTAGTACAAATCTCATAATCCAGATTCCATCGACTACTATTAAAAAAAAAAAAAAGAAAAAAAAAAGAAGTGGAGTGAAGCCAAGAAGGACACAGTGGTAACAAGAAGGAAGTCAAAAAGCTCATTTTATATTTAGCCACCACCTCATTCTCCAACCTTATAGTAGCAGGACTGTTAAGAGCAACTGGGCCCTGACTACTTCGTTTATCAGCACTTAAATTAGTTGGGTTTGGGTATTTTAAGCACCTAATGTCCAACACAGACCATTGATTCTTCTGTTTCAGGACACGATCTGAGCACTAGTCAGGGAGGTATTTCCTCTGATGCTGTATCAGTGCAAAAGGTGCAAATTTTGTTTAACCCCTTCCTCAAGCAGAGCGAGCCAAACCCCTGAAGTATCAGCTTTCTGCAGAGCTCTTCCCCATAGAGTGAGAAATACCAGGAAGCAAACTCACTTGGATGGAATAAGCAGTTTAGTCAACATATGACAAGGAAATAATTAGGGAATATAACGAGGTATTTCAGTATACAGAGGTATAAACACATTCCTTAATATACAAAACGCTTTTCTAAGTAGGGTTCTTGGGCAGGTAAGGTCCTGGTACACACTGACATTCTCATTAACAAGTGTATTTTAGTCCACACACAAGCTCATAGATGTGTGTGTAGAATTTTTTTGACACCCTGGTGCCTCTTTCCACTACAGGAGATGCCAACTCAGAGTTACAATAAAGCAAACACAGGGCAACTTCCAACATTCTCAGGGCATTTTTCTTCCCAAGTGCACACACGAGTCAAGTGAGCAACAGGACAAGATCAGCAGTGTCTGGTCTGGAATAAAAGCCAGCCACATCCCCAAAAATCAAGGCAAAAAGATGAGTTTCAGCTCTAACTCAGCATCTGCCTGTTAAATTTCAGCAAAGCCACCTCTCCCCTCCTGTGCCAGGGACATCCTCACCTATGCACAACTGAACACTGCCAAGTGGGACACATTTCCATCTCATTAGAATGGCTGTCAAGGATCTCTCCCTGCCTCTGGAGTGCTCGGGAGCTATTCCAAACCAACATCTCAGCAGCAGCCTGATGTTTCTTAAATACATGGCTATGAAAGAAAGTTAAAGCGACTGTTCAGAAAATAACTGCACCACAGCTGACTTGGTAAGGGACAGCAAACCCCACCCACGAGCCTCTGGACTCCACCACATCCCAGAGGGAATTCAGCCAGGACTTCACACTGGTGTGCCTTTATGAAGAATAAGCACTTCTATCACAATTTTTCATCAGTGTAACAGAAGATGTTTGGGAGAGCTGAGTAAACCCCCGTTTCACAGAGTGGGAGATGGGTAACAAGAAAAAACACACCAGCACGTTCAGTAAACAGCTGGAGGATGGGAATTGAGTCCCAAAGAGCAGCTTTCCCTCTAAACTGGGCATCCAAATACACCAAGGCAGCACAAACCAGAAAACTATTGAACTTTTTAGGGAAGCTGAGATTCTTCCCTCTTGCATCTCATGGAAAGAAGCCCCGCACGAAGCGATACAGGCTTTTATTTCTCATCCTGCCCAAAGGACTGAAGACCCAGAGGGAACTGAGAAACCCAACTACTGAAGGATGTATTTAAGGGGGCTGCAAACACAAACATACAAAAAGTCCTCAGGAAGGGAATAAAGCGAAGTTTTAAAGCACCGAATTTTAACCCTGGAGCCCTGACTGTTATTGTGCTTGCCCAAATATCATAAAAACTCCCACGGAGATGCTTTAGGGATGGAGTAGGATCGCAGGACTTCCCGCAGACCAAATTCCTGCCTCTGCCTCGCCGCCGCTCCCCGTGCTCTCTCCTAACGTGACCCCTGCTCTCTGCACACAACCTGCAGCACGCTCGCTTTCACTATTAACACACTTCAAGTTTCAAATATCACACACACACAAAACACAGGTGAGCCCTATACTTCAAAATATTCGAGCCAAACACAAGCCAGGAGCGAAATGTAAAAACGGAATTAATCTCTCCGTGTGAAGTGTCAGAATTTTGCAGGGTAATGCTCGCAGCCAGGAATGGACAGAGATTGCTGCCTCCTGGGAATTAGAACGGACATGTGGGATAACCATTACAACTGCAGGTAGCTCTTCAAAGACTTCACTAAGCCCTCTCCCTGCCCTTCTGTTTGCCCATTAAACTAAGCACACAGGAGCATGGAAAACCCCTGTGAATGCTTTTTACCAATTTAGGGGGAGTCTGGAAAGCGTTACAGAGTGCTCTGGAGCAGCCAGTAAAACCGGCAACACGAAGGGAAAAATGTCCTGGGAAAGGTTGAGCTGTTTATGAAATAATTCTGCCCTGAAAGCAGGCAGTGGCAGTTTGGATTGGGTGTCAGCCTGCTCTGTGCTGCTGCTGGGAGGACAGGAAACTTTGCTTAGAAACTTCAAAAACACGGATCTAGGAAAAAAAAAAAAAAAAATTCCACCCAAGTGGATAGCAAAGACAAAAAGAATATGCTCAACCTCACAGCAACACAACACATCAGCAGAGGAAAAGAAGGCAATTAACAGATCTTCCAAACATGAGGCATTTTTCGTTTTTGACAGAGGGCTGCTGGGGAGGGGGGGAGCTGCTAAACTGGTTTTCCTCTAAGCACTTCCAGATATTAAAATTAAAAAAAAAAAAAAAATCCTCTTGTGAAGAGCATATCCACTGTTGTACAACTGTCCCAGAAAACAAAGACTACGGGGAGAAAGTGGCCCATTTTCTCCAGTCTCCAAGAACCCTGAGTACAGGTCATGTTTTCAAAGGCTGAGTCCTACACACTCCAGAACGGAGCAGCATTTAAAGCACGGGAATAAACACCTAACGTGAGAGTTACTAGAATGCCCCGTTTTTGGTACCAGACTGAAATTGTCTCAATTCCACCCAGGCGAACACACAGTCTGTGAAAACAACCGCGAGAGAAGTTTCGCTGTGAGTGAGTTTCCCCCTCCTGGACACGCTGCATCAAAACCAAAAGATTCGTTTTCTATTCCAGTTATGCCATGAACGCACCAAACCACGAAATATTCTTCAGCAATGTGCATTTGGGAGCCCTCTGAATCCTGTCCTGTAGCTCTCCCTTCAGCTCATGGGGCAGCTCCTCTGCCTGTTCCCGGTCGGTTCCCAAAAAACACCTCAAAGCTGTAATTCCTCACTGCATGTTGAAAATATTGTGACTAATAATACACTCCACCCATTTTTTTCCATCACTAAGGATTTCAAAATATAAAACTTGACAAACAGCGAGGGAGTTTAGAAGGGGAAAGTCAAATTTTATTTCCAATTAAAAGAGGCTATAAAAGCATAAAAGTGAGGTGTTGATTAAAGTGAAAGAGCTATCCAGTCACAGAAAGCTTCTTCTTCAAAAATTAGGTTTTTCTCACTCTTCTTGGGTATCACTGCCTTTTCTTATTATCCCCATAGGAAAATAAAAATAAAAAGTGAAAAAATACTCCCTGTCTTTTTTGAGAAAACACATTTAATGCATTAGTAGCAGGGTTGATCTGTGCACAGAGAGAACCCACTCTCAATAAATGCTTGATTGAGTCCACAAACAGAGACCTGCATCTCTATGACAGCGACTAAATGCTAAAAATGATACCAGTGATGCAATTAAAATGCACGCAAGAACTTTGGTACAGGTGTCTACAATGCCACTGTTTGCTAAACACATCTCCTAATTAGCATGGCTTTAAACAATGCTGATAATAATCCCGTCCTGTAAGGCTTGCCAAATGAATCATTGGGATTGCAAAATAAAAAGCATGAGGAATTCATTAAAGAGCTGTTAAACTCTCCTTTGTTTATCTTTCCCCGGTCAGGTGTAAAAATAAATAAATATGGGTTTATGTCTCCGGATTCCATCCGAAGGCTCCACTTCACAATAACGCGCCGGGGAAGAACCTCCTGAGGAGGTACCAACATTTTTTTCCTCTCCGTTTCAAAAGAGAAATCCTCCCACTATTACAGTCCTGAAAATCTGCTCCATTCTCTATTTGTCATCTGGGATTGAGTTATCAGACACTACTTGTATTACTTTGGGAACTGACATGTCTATTTACAGAGACACAAAGGCAATCCAGCAGCACAACCCCTGCTTTTCCCAGCACCTCTCCTTCTCCCCTCCGCCAAATTCTACCAGCACTTTTTTCTGGGGAGGGGGGAGGACACCTCACTAGTTTCCCAGCATGACAGAGAACATTTCCAGCCACTTTTGCACTTGTTACAGCCTTATTAAAAATCACCTATATCCCCCCAAAGGAACAGCATTATTTTTTCAAGGTTTTTTTTGTTTGTTTGCTTGTTGGGATTTTTTGTATTTCTTTTTTCTAAAGAGGGTCACTTCCCCCATTTCAGCCTGCAATTAAAATGGAGGCAAGGCCAGGCGATCTATGTCTGGCTTTAGGGGGAGACAATAACCCAAAACAGGCCTGGCT
>VZRO01005805.1:18119-40202 GCA_013397915.1 Daphoenositta chrysoptera | reverse complement strand
TCCTGACCCCGGTCCCGACCCCGGTCCCGCTCCTGCTCCGGACCTCTCCGGGCCTCCGCGGGTGTCTCCTGCCCCCGGCAGGTGCGCCTGGCCCCGGGAGGGGCGGCTGTGCGCCCTCGGCGGGCGCGTCCCCTCAGCCCCACCGCGGGGTGGAGGGCGGCGGGTGCTGGAGCGGGGCAGCGCCGCAGCCTCCTCCGGACCTTGCAGGGCGAAAAAAAAAATATATATATCACTTTTCCCCTCTTGTACGCACTGAGATGTATTTCACACAATCCCCCGAAATGAAATAATGTAAAATAAGTGCGGTTCGGAGCCCCCTGACCCGTAATGGCCGGAGAGCGAGGCCGGTGGCCGGGGAAGGATGGAGATCACAGCGATGGAGATCAGAGTCAGCTCCGCGATGGAAAACCTCCCGCTGCAACAGAGGGCAGGGCTTTGCCCTTTCGACTGTCGCGCTGAAGGATCTGACAGAAACTGCCCTATATTTCAAAGGACGGAGCTTAACAGGGCAGGATAGGTCTGGAGCGTGGGGGAAGTCGGAGCGATCGCACGATGGCTGCGGTGAGCGGGGGAATCGCTCTCGATGCCGTGCGGTCGCTGGATTGTGAAAGCAGGAGCTGGTCCAGCAGATAAAACGTTTGCAAAGTGTTTATCAACGTCTGCGTGCTGTGATTGCGCCCGAAATTGGGGAAATACGTGTCTGACCAACGGGCCCGGCCGTTTGCATAGTTAACTGACTTAGGTGTGCAATCACAGTAATTGCCTGGATAATTGTGTGCCGAACGTTTAAAAATTTCCTCCGTGGTTTCCTTTCCCTCATCCTATATATTTCCTTCATCCCTGGCTTTCAAGTAGGCAGACCTGCTGTTGAAATCTTAGACTTGACTTTCATGCCTACTCTTCATTCAAATCCATTTCTGTAAGGTGCTTTTAATCCCTAGGATGTCCCCTCACAAAAAGTGTGTTTTCCACTTTTTAATCTGTAATTTAAATAAACGGATGTTCCGTCATGTGTTTTCCTCCCCCCCGTTTCCTCCCACATACCCTAAATACCTTTAATTTTGAAAAGACACTGAATAAACCTGATTAATGAAAACAAAATGCCTTTTCACTCCAGCATGTTTTTAATTACCTCTTCATTTTATATTGCAACAGAGTCCAAGCACCACCTTCCTAGAAAGAGTTCCATTAAAATGCAAATGAAGACTTTGCAGAAGTTGTTAATGCAACCAAGGACACAATTTCTTAGACTTGAGCAGTGCAGAATCGGCACTGGGTGGGGGTTCCTTCTGCCACCTGCTCTTTCTACATACACAATTTTCCAGCCTCTGTCACCTGTGGGTGAGGAGCACCAGAGCTGTACAAACAAAATCCCTTTTCCACCCTAAATGCTTCCACTGATTTTCATGTGAATCTGCACCCCCAGGCCTGCAGGTACTAAATCCTTTTGTGCTTTAAGTCTGTCCTTTTTTTAGGCTGAAATATGAAGGTTAAAGGGGCTGTTGAAAGTGGAGCTTTATCTTCATGCAATTATGTGTGTTTTGTGTGATACCTGCATCATACCTGGTTGCAGCTGTAACCATTCCTGCCTTTCCTCACTCCTCTGTTTCAGACCAAGCTTGCCCTGCTACCCCAAAGCTCCTCAGGTGCAGGATGTACGCTGCCCTCCTCTCCTCCTGCCAAGGGTTTCTTCCCCAGGTCTTTGTTGGAAGAAAGCATTTCTTCCTGTGGTATTTGTTTGTGTGTCAGGCTGGGCTGACTCCCCCGGAGCAGCAGCAGCTGCTGCCCGGGCACTGCCCTGGGGAACGCTCCCAAGAGGGGGAGGGTGGCAGCAGGCCCCATTTCCCAAAGCTGTTCCACACAAAGGATTTCAGGAGACTTGAAAAGCTTTAATATTCTTTTGCCAAGCCTCCTCTCCTTTAATTAGAAGTTTGTGTTGTATTTTAGGTAAATACTGCAATAGCTCGGCGTGCCCTGGGAGGTGCTTTCTCCTCATGAAGAAGGAAAGGATGTGCATGGAAAAATAAGAGCTGGAGGAAAAATCGGGATAATTGGGGTGGTTCCTGTGATTTTTGGTGTGCAAAGGAGAGATTAGGAGTGTAATATCATGTCAGGAGTTACAGACCACGTGTTTCCAGCCTGACTCCACATCCCTCGCTTGCCACCCTACCACAGGTTCTACCCTGGCAGAGACTGGTGGTTTCACTCTACTGATGGGTTTTAGCCTCTGGGAAGACAGGTAAAGATCTTACTCCCTTAGCACAAGAGTGCTTGGAGTCACCCTGACGTGTTCCTTTTGCTCTACCAAGAGCACATAAGAGGTTTAACCCCCAGCACAGCCCCACTGACACCACGTGCCAGTGCTCCATGGCTGATCATCCTCACTGAGTGGGCAAATTAAGCACCGTGGACTTGCACCCTTGAATTTCGCTCCTTTTCGGTGTCCCTGCACAATCTCCAAGACCTCTCCAGTGCAAATAAGTCAGCATCATCTTCCTGCTGTCTCCTGTGCTGGGGTATGATGGGACCAGACCAGGGGACAGCAGCAGAGGAGAGCTGGCTGGCTGCTGCATTCACACCATGCCTCATTTGGAAAAACATGGGATTGGTGAGGTTGGAAAAGTCCTCTGAGGTCATCGAGTCCAACCGTTAACCCAGCACTACCAAACCCATCACTAAACTATGTCCCCAGCTGCCACATATGCAAGTTTTTTTAACACTTCTAGGGATGGAGATTCTATCACTGCCCTCAACAGAAATTCCCAAAATTTGCCAATATGGAAAAATAAATTCCTGGTCAGAAATGCCAAATCATCCGAAGCGCTGAGCGTTCTCATCTCAGCTCCTCTCTCCAGCTCTCCTCTACTTCATGTTCATTGCAGTTGTAGGAGAGTCTACATTTGATAAATTAAAATGATTTCCTGTCTGTCCTTGTCATGTGGGCAGTTTGGGAACACGTTGACAAAGTCAAAATGGCCTAATTACTGTTTTTCCTCTACTAAAGTTTTGTAGAAATAGAGGTTCCGAAGTGATCCTGGGCAATCTGTGATCTCTGGTCTCTGTGATCCCCATTTTGTGTTCTGTACGAGGTAGGCTTGGCTCTCCATCAAATCCTTCTCTTCCCTGGGTACAGCAGGAAGAAAACCATTTTGCAGAGCTCTGCTCCTGCCCTTCACAGCATCTCTGGATCCCTGGAAATCCCAGGACCATCAGCTTTGTCAACCACATGGAGAGCAGCTGGCGGATGTCTAAGGAAAGGGTTAAAGGACCCACATTCCTGTCCCCACTGCCCTGACCAAAGGTCAGGGGTTCCTTAGGTGAAGGAAAGGAGGGAGGTGCTGCAGCCCTGACCAGGTCATTTGAGGAGTAAACCACATCTGAGGGGAGCTAATGAAGCAGCATTTGTCTCTCTCACAGGCTCATACTCCCGGGCTGTGCCGGGCAAGTCGGAATTCCTTCTCTAGTGGGAGTGAAGATGTCGATTGTATTTTTTCCATGATGTGTATTGAGGCATTTGCTAGGTTGTGGGAGTAAACACTTGGGGGAATTCTCCATGAGCTAGCAAGGGCAAGTCACAAACCTACTAAATATGGTGAGCGAAGATTACAAAAAAACCCTGGAGAATAAACCTCCCCCTTTCCACCCCATCTCCCCACACCACCACCCCCACAGATTTGTTCTCATTATCGTGAGCTGTGTTTCACTGCTGGCTGGGTAAACCTGCTGCCATTTGTGGGACTACACACATTGGGCTGATTTAGGTTTTTTTTCCTGCACCCAAGGGCAGTGCTGGGGTGGTCTTTTGTGGCCACAGGACTGTCCTGCTGGAGCAGAGACACCAGATACTCAACAGGGGGGAACAGCAGGAAATGCTCTCAGGTCTGTAAATACTTGAGGGGGTGAGAGATGATGGTCATGTACAAAATATTTGACCAGACACATCCCACTGACCTCCTTTGGTGCTGCTCATGTAAAGGATTGGCCAGAGTCAAACAGTTGATCTTTAGTGCTCCAAAAATACATTCCCTTTCAAAGCTTCTCAAGTGGAGAAGCATCCAGGCTGTCAAATTCAGTCCCTCACTCCCAACTTCTTGTGACCTGGGTGAGCTCAGTTCTGGGGTGTCCATTTAGGTTCCCCCAAGGCTGTAGGGGATGATAAAGATGAAGGATGCTGGGGCCATGGCGTGGGGGGTGCAGGAGGGTGGAACAAGCTCTGTCCCACCTTCTCCTGGCTGCTCCATCTCCACTGTCCTTGACGTGCTGCTCTGGCTCTGTCTCATCCTTCTCTGTTCCCCTCCCTCGAGTGGCACAGCAGCAGCCAAACGCTGACTCTTGCAGACCTCACTGGGAGCCTGGAGCCAAACTGGGGCCCCTCCAAGTCCCACCCAGAAGCCACAGGCCATTTGTATGTTGGTTGGAGCTCAAGAGATCCCTGTGCCCAGCTGACACCACCCTCCTCCTGCAATAAAGGATCTCCACTTTCCTTTCTCTGAGCTTGGGTTCTTCTCAGAGTTGTTTCCTGCTGTATTTGGCATCATAGTGCTCTGGTACTTCATCCCTTCCCAGGTTTCCTCCTGTCCCAGGTATGGATCAGGAGCAGTTCACTGCTGTGCACTTTGGGCAGTGCTCCTTAACCAGATCTTCTCCTTCTGCAGCTTTTTGCTGACTGTCACCTCTGTACATCTGGGAAGTGCTGGTGCTCGGGCCAGGCTTTGTCCTGACTTCAACAGCAGAACGTCAGCACATTCAGAATAAATTTTGATCCTTCCTCCTCCACTATCACCCTCCTTCACTCCTGCAACATTTCCTGGCCATTACCAGGGGCTCACAGCATCCCTTTAGAAACAGACAAACCCATTTTCGGGAGACAGAAGCAGGGACATCCCCATGGTCCCGCATCCTTCAAAGTCTGATTTGTCTCTCAGTCAGGCCCAACCCTCTTTACTACAACACCTACAAACTCGGGGTTTAAGAGAGATTTCACTGAAATAGATCTCTCTGTTTGCAAAGATTTGGTTTTCTTCAGAACCCAAGGAAATTGCAGGTCTGCACGTGAGTCCTTGGCTCAGAGTGATCCATGTAAGCCGTGCCTGTCATGGAGCCATGCTGGCAACAGGCAGAAGCAACAGTTAAAAAATATATATATATATATAACCTCTGGAGTTTGGGAAGTGTGGTTTGGGGTTTCAGCAGGCAATTGCTGGTTCTCCTAACGACTCAGGCCACAGCCAGGGTTTAGCTGGGTTAAACACCGAGTCAAGTTTTGCTCTGGTTGATGTGGAGCTTGGGATGACACTCCACTCTGGGAGCATTAACCCACCTCCATCCCCGACCTCCTCAGCTCAGAGGGTGTGGAGAGATTGTCTTCCATTTGCTCCTGCCCTGATGCTTCTGTTTGGTTTTACCTCCAGTGTCCTGAATTTGCTCAGACAGCTCGAGTTTCAGGGTTCCCCACAGGGCTGTGCTGGAGCTGAGCTGCAGGGTGTGGGGAGCAGCACATCTCTGGTTGCTTCCCATTCTAAAATAATAACAAGAAAAATTAGGAAGACTCTGGCAAAACATTCACAAAATGCTCTTAAATAAATAAGAAGGGTTTTGCACAGTATTTGAATTTATATTAAATTGCTTGTCAGAAGGAGCGATGAGGCTGACAATAATTAGTTTATGTTTGAAGCTGTTCAAAGGCTGTTTTAATGGCATTTTGCATCACCATGGCCTTCTGTGAACACCCACCTGGTTCCTGCACAGCTGGGTCACGCCAGTGGCCGTGCATGACACTGGTCAGCATCTTCCTGCTGTGATGCCCTCTCCTCCCACCATTCCCAATGGAACGTGGCTCATTTAAGTGCCAAAACCCTCTTGTTGTAAATGGCACATTTAGGTGATGGGTGTCCACCGAGGGCACTTCATGGTGGTCTCCATGCCCTTCCCTGGGTTTCTCCCGGCTCATCCCAGCTTTTCCCAGAGAAACCTGGCTGGCTGATGTGACCCGTAGGCCAAATCCCAGTGCTGCCAAGCCCTGGGGAGAACTCGGCCGCTGTTCCCAGGCTTCAGTTCCCGCAGGATTTCCTATCTGGGCAGAGCCGGGGTCAGCAGGGAGGGGTCCGGCCAGGCACCCCGCAGCCCCCAGCCCTCGCCCTGCTGCAGGAAGCTCTGCCGGGAGCACGGGGTGGAGTGGGGAAAAGGAGGGGAGAGGAGGAAAATGGGGAGTCACAGGGGGAGCCGCCAGATAAGGCTGGGCTGGAAACGCTGGGCGGATGCAGCTCCGGGCCGGGGCTCGGACCTGCGCCCCGGTCACTTCCCTCGTGCCGCCCAGCCAGAGCTGCTACAGGAGCCCGGGGATGAAATTACAGCCAGGGAGATCCAGCACCTGAGCTGGCTCCAGCAGCACGTGGCCAACAGGCAGCGGAAAATCCCTGCCGGAGCCAGCCGCCGTCGGGAAGATGTTTCCTCTTCTCCGCTCAGGCAGGGCAGAGCTCGGCATCGCCCGGGGGGACCGGCCGGAGGGTGTGGGGGTCCAGGGCAGGCAGGGCCCCGTGTCACCCTGGTGAGCCCTGGAGCCTGTCCCAGCGGGAGCTGTGCCGGCGGGGCCAGCACCCACACCCGGGCTCAGGGGTGCTCCCAAGCAGCGGCAGAGCCACCGCTGGCCCCAAAGCCCAGGACAGCCCCCGATCTCTGGGAAGTAGCACAGGGATGTGGGCAAAGACAGATGCTTTCTTTATTTTCTTTCCCCCTGGGTTTAGTAGTTCCAACCCTCTCCAAAAATGTCAGTCCTCTTTTCTCAGCTCTTTTCTAAACCCAACCCACTCCTTTTTATTATCCCTCCAGGAGTTTGTTCCCTGTAATACATTATCTGCTCCCCCATTGTCACACCAGCCCTGAGCTCCACATCCTGCTGGACCCAGCATCGGTTTGAGCAGCCCCGTTGTGCTTCCCCTCTGCCTTGCTCACATCCCACTCCATCCTTGCTTTTCCCAGAGAAGGCAGTGCTGGAGTTGCAGGTGTAACCTCCCCTAGCACCTGGAGCTACATCCTAGCACCACACTCCTTCATTTCCAGCCTCCAAGGGTATTTTTGGGGTGAGGGGAGCAGAGCTGGCCCCAGAGATGGGCTCTTGGCCCCTTCAGTGTCACGCAAACCCCCAGGTAGTGTGGGAACAGTGTGATCCTGAGCACCCCTGACATCTCACAGACAGGGCCGAGAGCTGTGGGGAGCTGGGGGACCTGGAGGGGTCTTGCCTGTATCAGACTGGAACCCCAGCCCCCAACTCCACTGTTTTCCCAGCCCAGGCTTGGCTCAGTGAGCACCAGAGCAGTGTGGGTTTGGTTTAATCTGCAGGGAGATCTTCACACCTTCCTTTGCTCTTTTCCTCGCCAGCCCCTCCGCCTGCCACTGCAGCACCTTGGCGGGGGCAGTGCCCATCTGCTGGCAATTGCGGGTTTTTAAAAAATGTTTTCCCTCCCTCCCTCTTTCTCCTCCACCCTCTGCTCCTCCTCTTCTCACCCTTTGCTTTCTCCGTGTGTTTGTTGCTGGTGCAGTATGGATACAGCCCAGTGGGATGAGGGAGGATGGGGAGATGCTGTGCCCGGTGCCAGTTGGGAATTGACCCCCCCAACCTCCAGTGAGTGCAGGTCACTGCGAGAGCAGGTCCCAGCCTTGCACACGCGTGTGCAGTCCCTGCTGTGCTGCCTGGGGCTGGAGGTGTCCCTCTGAAGGACGGGGTTGTGGCAGCAGAGGCTCTGCGGGGTTAGCGGGGGTACAGCCTGCATCCGTGCAGATGCAGCGTGTTTATTCTCACCAGATAGTTTGATGGCTTTATCTGATCACAGGTTTTCCTGAGGAAGGAAGGGTGAGTCTGAGTCACTTGAAAATGGGGGCCCCTCATCTCTGGGTATGACTGGTGGGGCCGTGGGTCTCAGCAGAGCCCCAGGGCAAGACACACTCCCGGCGCTGGCTTCACTCTGTGGCTGTGCTGGGTGGGCGATGCCTTGGTCAGTAATGGATGTGAATCCAGTGTGAGCACCCATGGGTGCCAGAGAAAGCACCCAGGACTTGATGCCACAGAGGGAAGAGCGAGCTCATTTACTGTGTCTGTGGTGAGCGAGGAGGGAGCTGCTGACATGGTGCCCCCGGTGCAGAAAACACCATCACAAGCAAATTGAAAGCAGGAGATAAAATCTGGCAGCAATTGATAAATTCAAGGGAGAGACAGGTTCATGCCCTCCTGGAAGAAATCCCAGATAATTAAACTCCCTTGTTCTGCTAATGCCTTCTGTGAGGGGCTGGAGGAACCAGCCAAGGGAGAGCCATGGCTGCTGCTGGAGAGCTGGGAGGCAAAGGTGTGCTGGGGGCGTGCTGGGAGATGGGGAGGGAGAGTGGGTGGAAACAGCTCTGGTTCGTGGAAACCAGGGAGCTGGGCTGGGGGCTGCAGCAAGCTGGAGCTGTCCTCTGCTCCCCAACCCACCCACACACCAGCATCCTTCCCAGCTGCCTCTGTGCCTGAGAAAACAAATGGATTTTCCATAAAGTGCCCTCAGAGCACTCACACGCGGCATTTTGTGGAAACCGGGGGTTTCAAGCCTTCCTGAGCGCAGCCAGGCTCTGGAGAGGGGAGTGGAGCAGGCAATGCTGAGCTGCTGAATGCACACAGAGCCAGGCCCCTGGGGTCCAGAATTAATAGGACAGAGCAGGGGCTGTTCCCTGCATGTTTTATTTATGGGAATCAGGCCAGTGAAGTTCCCTCAGCTCACCGAAATAGTCACATCGCCTCTGCTTTGCGCTGCCCACAGCCGTGACCTTGATAAATGGGTCAGTGCCCGGCCCCCTCTGTGTGCCCAGGGGGTGCTCACCGCATGGGGGGTGGTTGAGCTCCCTCCTCAGACCCCAAAACTCAGCCTTGGTGTGTCCAAGGGTGCTCCTGCTATGGGCAGGATGCCTGTGCTGCCTGCAGTGCTGCCTCTGCCCGCAGCAGGAGCAACCCGTGAGAAAGGACCCACGGGAACTCCACCGAAAATCCCCCAAACACCAAGTGAGCTCCGGGCACCCCCCTTCCGAGAACAGTGCATGCCAGGAGCCGTGTCCCCAGCACCGAGGTGACATCAGCCTCTTGCACCAAACTGGAGCCCCGGGGCAGTGCCTGGTGGTGGGGATGGAGACCCCAAAACAGGAAGCAAAAGTGGGGCTCTGCTTGGTTTCCGTATTTTTTCTTAACCTGAGTTTTTTAGCTGTTTCCTGATGCCAGATCACAGGTGTGGTCTCGCCACACTCACCACCACGACCACCAGATCTCTGTCAGTCCTGTTCGGCAGCCCCAAGGCCACCAGAGCATCCCTGAAGTGGTACCCAGGAGGGAGGGATGCTGATCCCAGGATGAGATTGCTCGGGTGCGATTGCCAAAGGGCGTTATCAATGTCTGTGTTTGGTAACCATGGAGCGAGGTGGCTTTCCCAGGGCTGCCGGTGAGTCAGTGGCGGAGCTGGGAGCAGCCCGGTTCCTCTCCCCACCCTCGGCCCCAGCACAGCATCTCCCTCCCCACTTCCTTCCCTTGCCGATAATTAGCCCTCGGCTTTGCGGTTCCCGGTGATTTCTCCCAGCGTGGCATTTCCCCATTTGGGTGCTGGAGGGGAGACGTGAGCCCCACGCCCACTCCAGTTCCCACCACGGGAAATGACCATGGGTGGCCCCAGGAGTGGGGAACTAGGGAGGCGTTTCCCGAAAATCCCATGGCCAGAAACAGTCCAGGCCAAGGGACAGCGGTGCCCTTTGCTGGCAGGAAATCCTCCCCAGTGTTTAAAGCCCAAGGGGTCCGTGGAGCATCTCAGCAGCTCCAGGCTCAGCCCAGGGCAGCAATGGTGGGTGCAGGCAGGGAATCCTACACCACATCCTGCTCCAGTGGGATCCGCAGTCGGGGGAGGCTGCACGCCCACCCCATGTTTGCTCTGAAAGGAGGGCAGCTGCCAGCGCTGCCGGTCCCTGGGGAGGGCGTGTGGGGACAGGGCAGTGTGGAGCCCGTCAAGGACCTTTGTGTGCCTGCCACCATCCACGGCTGATAAAAGGCTCCGGACGCTCTTCCTGCTGCTTCCAAACCCACAGCCCCACCCTGACCCTGACCTCGGCTGCTCTGGGTCCTTCGTGGCTCAGGGTCCCTTGTGGCGCCAGGACCCCGGGGCTGGGCTGAGCCTGGGGCAGGCTGGCAGGATGCCCGCAGTGATGACATTTTGTTAGTGGCTGACTCAGATCCCTTCCCCCGGCCCCGACGTGGGGGTTTAACAGAACCCCTTCTCCATCCCAAGGAGAGGTTTGCTGTCCTGCTGTCTGTGGGGGATTTGCTCTTGGAAGGGCACAGACCTGGAAGCATTGCAGAGCTGTTTGTCCACAGGTGAGGGAATTCTCCTTCCCTGCATATTCTTCCCCACTGCCTCCCCAAGGATTTGAGAGGCTTTACCCAGAGGCCCGTGTCCTCCAGCAGCATCTCAGGGGCTGGCAGTGAAATCAATAATAAAAATGATGCTCAGCTCCTGTACAGAGCATTACATCTTCAAAGCCCTTTGCTGGCATAAACTCATTAACGGCGAGGAATCGAATTCCTCATCACACAGGTCCCAGGGATGCAGATCCGGGGGGCGATGGACCGGAACATATTTGTAATAAGAAATCGCTGCTGTCGGTGGCCCCGTGCAGGAGGGCCCTGAGGAGCTGGCAGGAGCAGATGGAGAAGGGAGGGCTGCGATGGAAACGGTGCTCAGGGCGGGCTGGCAGCATCCTGGCAGAGGAGCTGCTTCCCCTCCCCATGGCAGCCGGTGGGCCAGGGTCAGAGAGCCGCTCTCCTGTGCTCCCCACAGCCCCAGGGGGCTCCCAATGCAGTGGGAAGTGAGTCTGGCATCATCTCTGCAGCTCTGCTTCCCTCTGGGAGAATCCCACCCCTGCTGAGCCCCTTTGTGCCATTCCCATTGGAGCACCCCAGTCTTCTCCAGCCCTGGCTGCACACCCTGAAAGACTTGTTTTACACGAGCCAGAATGGATGGAAAATTGGGGATGTTCATCCTGGTTGGACTGCAGGGATGGGGTGGGCAGGGGGAAGGTGAGGAGGTGAGTGGGGGGCTGCAGCCCCCATCTGTGCTGAATGGCTCAGTGCTGCCCTACTGGCCTGGGGTGCGGCAGGGGTTGGAGGGACAGGGTGAGCCCCTGGAATATATCCAAACTGGCTTTTTTTGAGGCACTGGGCAGCCCAGGCAGGCTCCCAGCCTGGCCAGGTCTCCTCTCAGCATGTCCCAACTGGGACAGCACCCACATGTCTCTCACCCCATCCCCCACCTCCCTGGGTTGGGACCCCCAGGGACCCCTGGCACCCACTGCACTGCCTGCTCAGCCCATCCCACCCGGACAGGAGATGCTTGGGGAGAGACTTCATCCAGGGTATCCCGCGGGACTCGGGGCGCGCTCCCACCCGCGGCCATGGCCTCTTGCCCAGGGCTGGGTGGGGAACCACAGATTCTATTCCTGGTTTTCTCCCTGGGAGGTGCTCCAGGAGGGAGGACGGGAACACCCTGACCTGGTCCCCGAGGTCCTTGAGGTCCTGTCTTTGGAACAGGTCATACACACCCATGCCCAGGGGATGGCTGTGCTGGGAACGGGGAGGGGAGGGATGTCCTGTACCTCTCCACTTCCCTATCCCTCCTCCCTGTGGTCGGTACCCTCCCCATGCCCAGCCCTGAAGGGACCAAGCCCCTGCCGCACTGGGAGGCTCCTCGGCGCGGGGGCATGGCGGGATGCAGGGGCACAGAGGGATGCGGGGGCATGGAGGGATGCGGAGGCCGAGCTCATCCAGGGTTACCTTGGAAACGGCGCCCGAGCCACACATCCCTGTCACCACGGAGGGACTGAGCCACTGCGGTGGCGAGGCCAAACCCCACTCGCCGGCTCAGGGTGACAGCAGGGGTGTTGGGAAGCGTGTCCCCCAATCCCGCTCGATGGCTGGTGCCAGGCAGGGGGAGAGGTGGCTGCAAAGGGGGCTGTGTTCTCCCCGGGGCAGGGGGGCATCGCCCAGCCCTGGGCAGGGAGAAAAGCCCCTGCAAGGGTGGCTGTCGGCCAGCCTTCCTCCTGGCAGCTGGATCTCTCCCCGGCAGCCGGATCCCTCCCTGGCAGCCGAATCCGTCCCTGGCAGCCGGATCCCTCCTGCAGGACAGGCACTCCCCGCAAAGATGGAGCTTTAAATAAATAACGAGCTGCCGACATCTCCCGGCTCCGCTGGCAGCGCCACGCTGGGAGCCCTCCCTGGCAGCCCCCGCACTCCGGAACGCGGCGGGAATGGGGACAGTGCTGCTGGGAGCTCAGCCCGGGGGGGTGGCAATGATCGAGGGAAAAGGGCTGGGGGGGCCTGGGATGTCCCTGGCGGGGTCAGCACGGGCTGATGGCTCTGCCAACCCTCTCCTCAAAGCCTCCTATGATGGAGCATCACAGCCTTGCTTAGGGAATGGGGTTTAATCACTGAGTGTCGGCTGGGGAGAAGCGCTTGGTGCTTCCTGGGGCGCTGTGATGGACGCGGGGATGTGGGGATGCAGGAAGGATGCAGGAATGCGGGCAGGGTGTGGGGATGAGGGAGGGATGCGGGAATGCAGGCAGGGCGCGGGCTGGGCAGCGGGGATGTGACCCATCGGTTTTTCCCTGACGGAAGACGCTTCCTTGCAAACCGGTTTGCGGGGTGGGGCGTTCCAGAAGGCAGCGCGGGCTGGGGGAGGCAGGCCGGGCGCAGGCAGAGCCCGCGGGCAGGGTTCAGGCAGAGGCCAGGCAGTGCAGGCAGCGCAGGGAGGGACCGGCCGGCGAGCCAGGGAGCCTGGCAGGGCAGCGCAGGCTGCAATTAGCCGAGGAGCGACGGCAGGATCCTGCCTTAATTAGAGCCTCCATCCCCGGCCGGCGGGCAGGGAACTGTGCCCATGGGCAGCACGTCCTGGCACCCCGGCCCGCCGGGCCCCGCTCGGGCTGCCGAGGGGACACTGGGGGTGCGGTGGGCAGGGGGTGGTGTGGCCGGGGTGGAGGGCGAGGGGAGCGGATTTTGCTCCAAAAGCAGCTGAGAGGAAGGAAGAAGCAGCTAAAATAAGCAGGTGGGTGGACAGGGAGGAAATGATAGTGAGGCTGATAACGAATGGGCTGGGGAAGGGGGACAAGAACCAAAAGGTCCCCAGGAAACGGGAACTGGTCCTTCTGGGAAGCAGAAGGAGGTCACGGCACGGGAGGGGGTTCTGTGCTCCCGGAGAGTGGGTGTGCAGGCAAGGATGGACAGAATGCTTCAGCAACACGGGAAGTGCCAGCCAGGAGTGGGGCAGCCCCGTCCCCCCATCCTGCTTTCGGCAGGGGGACAACGGGGGGCAGACGCAGGCAGAGGCACTCTGAGCATCCTCGGAGGGTGGGTGGGAACCCTGGAGTGAAACGCCGGGAGGAGGAGAGCAGCACAGAGCTCTGTGTGCTTTGTGAGCGGACAGCTGCCACCTCCTCTCCAGGCACGGCCATGCAGGGTCATGGAGGGGGACAGAGCCCAAAACCAAGTGCCCAGCGCTCTAGAAGTGGTTTGGGATGGACCCAAGGGGAACGGGGCAGGGAGTGGTGGCAAGCAAAGCTCTCCCTCAGGCACGGCACTTTCGTGCCCTCCCTGCCTGCTGGCTGCCAGCATCCCAGGGCTCCCACAGCACCCTTGGGGCTTCCACAGCGTCCCACCTCCCCTCTGTATGTCACAGGTGGGAAGGATGGTGTTAGGAAAGGAGTGGGGACGTGACACTGGGATTAGGACAAACCCAGGGATTTGGGCAGGGGGACTGGGGTGCTGGGGACAATCCAGAGGGGCTGTAGCCCTGCTGTATAATCACGGAATGGTTTGGGTTGGAAGGGACCATAAAGCTCATCTCGTTCCAACCCCCTGCCATGGGCAGGGACACCTTCCACTAGGCCAGGTTGTTCCCAGCCCTGTCCGACCTTGGCCGCGGGGAGCAGGCGGGGGCAGTTGGCCGGAGCGCAGGATGCTCAGGGCCGGAGCTGTGGCTGCTGTCCTGGGAGTTTCCACATGAACCACACACTGTTCGCATCTGAGCCTTCTCCCCGTCCAGGGCAGCCGCTGCCGGGGGTTATTTCCTGCCCTCCGCGCTCTCCCCCCGCCGCCCCTGCCTGCCCCAGCCCGGCTGCTTCCTCTCGGCCGCCCCGGGGGCTTTCCATGCTGCCAGAAAATAAATCTCAGGCTATTTTTAACAGAGGGGAAAACGCCAAGGTCTCCTCCAGCCTGGGCTGCTGCGGAGCCGAGCGCGGACGGGCACCCCCGGAGAGATGAAGGAGGGAGAGGAATGTGCGGGAAGGATGTGGGCAGGCAGGGCAGCGTGACCCCGCTTTCATCTCCCTGCCTTCGGGCGGGATTTTGGGGAAGGCAGGGGGAAGGGCGCCGGGAAGGGGGCACCAGCTGGGTGCTGTGGCACCCCCTTGTCCCCCTTTGCAGCAAACAAACAGCCCCCGCCATACCCCCCCAGCCCAGCACCCATTAATGTCACCCATCCTTTCTCTGCCTGTGCAGGCAGGGAGAGGGTGACGGGGGGGTCACCCCACCTCTGCTCCCACCACCCCAAGCTGGGATGAGGTGACCAGGAGGTGTCCTGGAATGGGAGGGACACACACACAGTGCCCACCCTGCATCGGGTCAGTGGCAGCACCCCAAGGGAGCTGGGGAATCGGAGGGTCCCCTGGGGTCAGGGCTGGGACAGTTGCTGTTTTTAACCCCTGTAAGTGCCTTAGGGAGGCTGCGAGCGGGATCAGCTGGATAATGCCGGCGGGGGCAGAGGGGGGCTGCGGAACGGATGGAGCTGATGATAATGGGGGGCGGGGGGGCGGCACGGACAGGCCACCCCACCCCGTTGCTCCCCGAGGGTGGCTGTCCCCGCTCCAGACTGGGACACTGCCATTCCCTGCCAGCTGTCCCCACTGTCACTCCGCACGCATCTTTTTGGCTGCAGCGACATGATCCAAGGACTCGCCCTTTCCTGGGACTCCAGGGGCTGAGGATTTATTCCTTACAAGGCTCCTGCTAAAATCTCTCCACCTGAGAGACTCCCACCAGCCCCAGCACCCCCAGCGCTCCCATCGGAGTGGGAGGAGGTCTCCGCTCTCCTTCTCCAACCGGGAGATGTTGTGCAAAGCCCACAGCCAGCGGAAATGCGGGAAGAAAAACAGGGAGAGAAAGAGGAGCCGTTTCCAAGCGCTGGGTGGGAGGAGAGCAGAAAACAGGAGGTGGAGGTGAAAATGTCAAACCTCCCAGGACTGGCTGTGCGGGGACAGAGTGCTCGCTGGTGGCTTTTGGTCCTTTTCCCGCATCACTGAGACCACCTTTGCCTCTGGTCCCCAACGTAGTGATGATACACCTCCCTGCCAGTGCTGTGGCACCCAGGGCTCAGCCTGTGCTGGAGCTTTCAGGGAAATCCTGGGCTCCACATTCCCAGCCCAGGCACTGCTGGCCATCTTTGATGCCACTTTCCTGTGACACAGGGGAAAAACCCCTGGGGCTGGCTGGGATTTGGGGGGCCTGGCCATATCCCAACATCACCCCACGCTGGGGGTTTCCAGTGCCAGGGATGTGGGCAGTCCCCATGTCGTGGGACACCCACAGAACTCTAAGATGGACTTCACCTGTCCCTGCCCTGTCCAACCCACAGGGAAACCCCTGCTCTGTGCCCTGGGACAGCCTAAAACCTCCCTGGGGGCTTCACAGAATGGGCTGGATTGGAAGGGACAAGCTCCTCTTGTTCCAACCCCCTGCTACAGGCAGGGACACTTTCCACTAGATCAGGTTGCTGCAAGCCCTGTCGAGCCTGGCCTTGGACACTTCCAGGTGTGGGACAGCCACAGCTTCACTGGGTAACCAGGGCCAGTGCCTCAGCACCCTCACAGGGAAAAAATTTCTTCCCAATATCCCATTTAACCCTGCCCCCTGTCACGTTGAAGCCATTGCTTCTTGTCCTGTCATTCCAGGTGCTTGTCCAAAGGCCCCAGCTCACTTGGAGCCCCTTTAGGGACTGCAAGAGGCTCTAAGGTCTCCCCAGAGCCTTCTCTTTTTCAGACTGAATGCCCACAGCTCTCTCATCTGTCTCCAGAGCAGAAGTGCTCCAGCTTTTGGAGTATTTCCATAGATTCCTCTGGACAGCACAGGCTCACTTCTCCAGCCTGTCCAGGTTTTGCTGGACACCATCCCTTCCCTCCAGCATGTCAGCTGCACCACATGGCTTGCCTGGATAGGGGAATAATCAGGATTTGGGGACCATCCCCACCGTGGGGCTCACGGGATCACCTGAAGGGGCCTGACCCGGCTGCAGGGACGGTGCCGAGGGTCTCTGCCTGTGACCAGATGGCTCCGAGCAGCCCTAAGCTCTCCATAATGCCCCTAATTGTCCCCCGGCGCGGGAGCGGGTGGCCCGGCCCAGCTGGTGCCTGTGTCCCCCCGCAGCCACGGCTCCGGGACCTCTGGCTATTTTTAATCCCAGGAAGCTATTTTTGAAGGGAGAGGCTATTTTCCCTGCCCGCGGCTAATCCTGTCTTGCTGTTCAACCTTACCCAGCTATTTGCCGGGGCCGCGCAGTGGGCAGCTCCCTGCCCCGGCCACTCTGCATCCAGAGGGATTCGGGGCAGGAGGGATCGGGTGGGAAGTGCGGGCCGGGGTGGGGTGGTCCCGCACCCCCTGCCCTGCTCTGCTGGGGCCGGGGCTGCTGGATGCCCGGGCTTGATCTGGGCAAGGGCACCACAGTGCCACGGAGGGGAACGCGCCCCGTTTGCGGACTCGCACTGATCGTTCCCCCAGCCCGCCCCGCGGGAGCCAGGAAAGCCATCAGAGGATGGGGATGCCAGAGGTGACGGGGCCGCCTGTCCCCTGGGCGTTGCGGGGACCGCGGGGTCCTGGGAGCGCCGGCGAACTGGGACTGAACTGGAAGCAGGTGTTGGGCACGTCCCGGCGGGGAGGAAGGGTGGGGGTGCAGGGCCGGGGGGAGCGGGGTGCACATCTGGCAGCGGAGGGGTGGCAGGAAGCGTCGCGCTGGCCCGGCCCCCCCGTGCTCGGCTGCCTCGGGGTCCCGGGGGGCCGCGCCGCTGCCAGATGTTGTGCAGCTGTCTCCGGCGCTTCCTCTCCCTCCATGCCCCGCATCCTCCGGGAAGCTCTTCCCTGCGCTTCCTCGGCGGGGAGAGCGGGGGAGACCTCCCCAGCCCCCCGCTCCTCCGGCCCCGGCTTCCTGAGCCGCCGGGTCTGTCTGCTCCAGCGTTCGGCTCTTTCACCCTCGGGCTCACCGCCCCCCACCCTCCTCCCACCCCTCCGCGGCCCCTCGCTCCTTTTCTTCTCCTGCCAGCTGCCCCACAGCTCCCCATCCCGGGGGACCTCTCCTCTCTCCCGCCTCCGATCCCGGCGCTGCCTCCTGCGCTCCTGGCTCAGAGCTCGCCTCGCTCCCAGGGCAGAGGAAGGCAGGAGGCAGCAGCGCCGAGCATCACTTAATGCTTTTCTTCTCTTGCCTCTCCCAGCACTTCCCATCTTCCCGCAGCGCAGCGCCCGACCAGCCCCAGCATCACGGGCAGGGAAAAGCCGGGAGAGCCGCGGGGAGCGCGGCCGTGGGCTGCGGGAGCGTGGGCTGCGGAAGCCGCGGAGATGCTCATTGCCGGCAGCTCACACCGACTGCGGGGCGCAGATAGGATTCAGGGATTAGAGCAGCTTAGGGAACAGGGCTCTTCCAAGCGGCAGATGGTGCTGGATGGATCCCAGGGCAGGGTTAGCGGGGTGGGAAACAGGTCCCAGAGCAGCCCTGGGCAGGGCAGGGGAAATCAGGCAGAAGCGGGGGGGAGGAGGAGGAGGGGTTTTGCCCAGCCCGTTTCCGGAGCGCGAGGGAGGGCTGGAGGGACGGATCCTTGCCCCGGCTCCCAGGAATGGCAGCTGACAGCCAGAGCCGGTCACAGCCGCAGTGGCAGCAGCGTGGCTTTTGCACGCCACGTCCCCGAGAAGCTTCCCTTGTACCCCGGCGGGGCTCGAGGTCCCGGTTACGGGACGTGGCTCCGTCACCCACCGGGTCCTTCAGCTGCCCGTGTCCCTTGTCCCCAGGAGTGCCCGTGTCCCCACGGGAGTGCACGCTCCCGGGTGTGCACATCATTCTGGGGGTGCGTGGGAAGCCCCGAGACCAGAGGCTTCACCCCACGTCCCTCCACGTCCCCTGCATCCCCCTGAGGTGTTCTTGGCCACGGAATGGGTCTCGTGGGCAGCAGGGTGCTGCCGTGGGGCTGGAACGGGACAATCCCTGCTGCCCCACGGCGCTGGTGGCTCCCCGGACTCTGCTGCGACCGCAGAGATGAGCAACTTCACCCCAAATGCTGCTGGGGGAATTCCCAGTGACGAGGGTGGAAACAAGTGATGACAAGGTGGCGCCCGGAGAGAAACCCCACAGTCGGGTCAGCACTGGTGGCTGACACAGAGTACCCGGGTGTCCCCAGGTGCTGCTTCGGAGCTGAGAGCAGCCAAACGAGCCGGGAAAACAAAGCGGAAATTAAGGGACCTGTTTCCAGGCAGAGGGGTGTGATGAGGGGCTTCAAAACTGGCCTCAGAGGAGAAGAGTCTGACTTGCTCCAGCTGAGATTGTTCCCAAGGCTCCTGAGGGCGTTTGTGGTGGTAACAGGGGGACTCCGGCTGACAGTGGGAAAGCGCAGCCACCAGTCAGGGAGTCACCGACATTTTCTGGGGAAGAGCAGGACGTGGACGGGAATCCCTCGGGCAGCCCGTGGGTGCAGCTTTCTGCTTGGGGTGGAGAGGGGAGCACGGGGAACCCCCGGGGGTGCCGGGACCCCAGCCCACCCCAGACTGCTCCATGGGATGCAGCCACCTGGTCCGGGTGTTCGCACCAACCCCGCACACGGGCAGGGAGATGGCAAAGTGGGGGATGTTGGGGTGGTGCAGGCAACGAGCCGGGAATCCAAAGGATGCTCCCGACCCACGCCTGATGTCAGCCCCACCAGCTGTGCCCACGTCCCCTCTGCTCATCCCGACTTGAGAGTCCCTGTACCTTCCCCAGCAGCCGCGGTGGTGTCTCAGAAAGAGGAAGCGTCGCCCCCGGCATCCCCTCACCGTCGTCCGGGGGCTATTTTGGGTCTGGAGGAAAGCGGAAGGCAGCACCGGGTGGGAGATGCCCTGCAGCACGCAGGGGCCAGTGGTGGATGGGGAAAGAGGAACCCCAACATCGCTCCGCACCCCCGTTCCCACCTGTGGGATGAGGAAAGAGGATCTGTCTCACCTGAAGCATAAAAGGTTTTTGGGGGCACACAAGGGGGGCTTGGACAGTTCCCAGGGTGATTGCAGGGGATCCTCCAAAGTGTCCAGCTCCCAATTCCTGCCTCTGTGACCCAGGGACAGGGTGCTGGTGCACACGCCTTTTTTTAATGCTGGTTTTTGCTCTTAAATGTGTGTTTTGCCACCAGTGCCCAGGTAAATGTTATCTCATCTGGGTGACCCAAGGAATGGTCAGGGATATAACCACGAGTGGGGGGTGACACTGATGGGGAGATATGGATGGATGGATGGAAGGAAGGAAGGAATGGACAAATGGATGGATGGATGGATGGACAGATTTACAAGTGGATGGGCAGGGACACAGGGATGGACAGACATGATCCTGTTGCACCCACACTCTGCAGGAGGCCATCCGGCTGTGCTCCCTCCCCGTTGCACCCCCGGGTGATGCTGTCCCCAGTGCCAGCCCGAGGGGTGGGACATGCCGGGGGCGCAGTGGGAACAGGGGCACTGCCGTGGAGGGAGAACAGGCAGAGCCCAAGGCTGGCCGTGGGCCACGACTGCTGCCTCCGGGCGGTGACATCTCTGCCGAGCAGAGATAGCCCCGCCGGCCGCCCCGGCTGCTCGGGGGATGCTCCGTCAACACCTCGCGCCTGGAATCGCGGCGGGCCGGGAAGGGCGATAGGGCTGTATCGGCCGGGGCCGGCTCGCTCCCCGCTCCGCCGGGGCGGATGCCGCTGGCACAAGGAGCAGGAGCCCGGCCCGCTCCGCTGGGCCCCTTCCAGCCGCGGGGAGGAGCGGCGGGAGAGCGGAGCCCGGCGGCGGTGCACGGGCAGGGAGGGAATCTAGGTCAGGGCTTGCTTTAAAAGGGGGCACCGAGCCCAGAACGCGGCGGCTTCCAGCGAAGCCACGGAGCAGCGGCGCCTGCCCGAGCCCGGCGCAGACACCGGGAACCGGCAGCTGAGGAATGTCGGTGCTCGCCCGGAGCATCCCCAGCCCGGGAGCTGCGGTGGCCGAGAACCCCCACGGGTGCTGCTTCCCGTGTGCGTGGCCGTTCACGCAATTCCCTGCTTTGCTGGGAGACAGCGGCTTGTATTTCAGGCTCTGACAGGGCTGGAAAACAACGTGGAGCCCGGGGACATGCGCCTTCCAGAGACACGGATGCCTGGGCACAGGGAGATGCCACGCACCTCCCAAACGAGACCGTCAAATGGCCCCTTCCTTCCCCTCCGCCTCCACACGGCTGGAAGGGCGTCAGCGAAGGGAACTCGCCCCGGGTCTGACATTTCTGCATTCGCCAGCAAACGGCCAAAAAAAAAAAGCCCCAACCGAGCGAAAATCCCAGTGGCAGCGAAAGGGGAACCGGGGGGTTGTGGAGGGGGCAGAGCTGTGGCTGCCAGGGCGAACAAACGCCTCCACAGATAGACATTTTGCCCCCCAAATAATTGCCCAGCCCCGGCAGAGCCCCAGGAGATCCGAAAACGCAAAAGGGATTTTATTTTCCCCTCTCCCCAAGCTTATGATTGCTCTGCACTTCCCAACACCCTTCAAGGTCTTGGGATTGGGGAATGATTAAGTTGGCACCATGATGCATTTAATTAAAAGCCAGCGCCTGAAGGTAGAGGGAAATCAGCTACTAGAGCAGGGGATTTTTGGAGGGCAATCCCGTGAGGCACAGCCCGCTCCCTGGCTGCTCAGGGAGGCTGGACTTGGCAGTGGGCTTTGAGCTGGGCAGAGCTGGCAGAGGCCACGGCAGTCCCTGCGAGCCGCAGCCCTCCCAGCTCCTCCTGCCGCAGCCACCTCTCAGGGCCAGATTTTCAGGAATCCAGGCTCTGGTGAGCTTGGAAAAATCCAGATTTTTCTCATGGGCTCAGCATTCGGCCACTCCCTGGGTTTCCACTGAGCTCAGCTTCGAAAGGAGATGTGCACCAAGGCTCCAAACTTCACAATAACCCCTCAAAAAATCCCCCAATAAAAAGTTAAGCTGTTAAAGTGCTCCCTGACCTTCCAAGGGGGGGTGGGGGTCATGTGCTGTGCTCCAGGAAGGGCATTTCCAGGAGCTCTCGTGGGTGCACTCTGCTCGGGTGGCCAAGGTGCTGATGGAAAGGGCTCTGACAAATTCCATTTCCCCATCTATATTCACTTCCCTTTTCATTCTTCATCCTGGGCAACCCGAAGAGAAGGGGAAAAGGCTCTGAAAATGAAACGAGGCCCCAACCCAGCGGGGTTTTCAGGGAGGGGATTGCAAAATGGTTGGAAGCGGAGCAGCCCAGGGCTTCCCCATGCCTTGACACAGGTCTCAAACCCAGGTGGAATTTCAGGCTGTGCTGCCGGCGGGTTTGGGCTCCCACTCCACTCTCGGCCCCTCCAAAGGGAACAGCAGATTGTCACCAGAGCCAAGCCCTGCCCGCAGCAGGGACGGGCCAGAGCCCCCTCTCCTGCCACTGCTTCCCCTTTGATGTCACTGCAGAGACAATCGGGTTTTTGGGGCACATCTGGAGCGGGCAGTGGGCTGGTCCCTGCAGCTGGACAGCGGGAGCGGGCTGGGGGTCCCTGCGGATGGGCACCGGGAGGGCTCCGGGCACCACAGGCACCGCCGGACCGAACGGGAGCCCCAAACGCCGAAGGCGGGACCGGCAGCGCGGCTCGTTACCGTGCTGAATGAGCAGCGCTAATTAACGAGCCCGGTGGGAGGCTGGGCCGGGGAACAGAGCTCGGGGGTCGCACAGAGCGGCCGGGCCGTGGCAGGCGAGGATGTCCCGGTGCCCCGTGCCGGTGCCGCCCGGTGTGCCGGGCCGTGTCCCCTG
>VZRO01005805.1:0-17426 GCA_013397915.1 Daphoenositta chrysoptera | reverse complement strand
GTCGCTCCTTGGCGCCGCTTCCCCCGCCGGGCCCCGTCCCCGCCCACGGTGGAGCCGTGAGGCCGCGGAATGCCCGGCGCTGCTGCCGGCTCCGATCGGTGCTCGTGGGGGAAACTCCGCCGGAGGTTTCCCTTCCCCTCCGGGCGCAGCCCCTCCCGCGGCCCCGCCGCCCCCCGCCCGGCTCTGCAGAACGCGCCTCGCCTGCCGCTTGCTTATTCAGTGCCCTCTGCTCCTTGTCTGCGACAGATATCAACCTTAACTCTCCCAACAAAGGTCTGCTGGCGGATGCCATGACAGATGTTCCCGTGGATAACGCGGCCCGGGGCGCTGCGCCCGAGGGATTGACTCTGGCCGAGGAGGAGGAGCTGAGAGCCGAGCTCGCCAAGGTGAGGGGGGCTCGCTTTGGCAGCGTGTGCCCCGCTCCTGTTCTGCTGGCAGGGAGCGAACGGGAGCCACCGGGGTAGGACTGGGTGTTTTGTTGGTGGGGTTTGTTGTTTTGGTTTTTAATTTTGCAGCGTTACCTTTGGGTCTCTCAGCTAATTGTTAGAATGCACAAAGCTGGCAGGTACTTCAAACGCTGCGGTGCGTTGTTTGCTCTTTCCCAGAACAGCCTAATTTAGAGCTCTAAGGAAATAAGTGGCTTTTGATGCTGTGAGCTCAGTGTAGGATTTTAGCTCCATGTGAAGCAAGAAAACACTTCAGGCAAATGTTAAGCAAAAGAAAGCTGTTTTTCCTTAGGAAACTGAAACATTGGAGCACTTAATGGGCTTTTCTTCCTACCTTTTCCTCTTAAAGATTTACTACACTTTACAGGCAACTATTTTTGGTGCCTATATGCTTTCAAAGAGCTGAGGGTTTGTAACATAACATCCTAAAGTTTGAGCACCTTTTGGGGTTTGTGGCTGAAGATAATTGCAGCTGTTTCTCTGTTGTCCTCTCCTTCATGTGAGAATCTTGTGGTGGTTCTTTGATTTGCAGGTTTTGGTTCTTTGACTTTGCTGCTCTGGGTGGTCACGCAGGGCTTGCTGAGCTGCAGCTAAGGTAGAAATGAGCCCGATCTGCCTGGAAACAGCTCCAGAGTACATTGAAAGTGTTGTAAGAAAGATCTCTGAGGAAAAACTCCTTGCTTTAACGTCATCAGAGGAGAAGAATTATAAGATAAAATATTAGTTAATGAGGTTTGGCAACTGAATCGTGTCTGCTGTTGAAATTACAATACAAGCAATGGGTTCTGTTCATCTCAGTGTCACTAAGTCACCAGTCCAGTGACTTGTATGGAGGTGAAGTCTGAATGGCCTCCCATCCCAACAGAATTCATGTTGAGTTGAATAATTCTTCACCTGATGTTCTTCCCAGTTGTTAAAATTACTGATAATGAAATGTTGCTAGTTTCAAGGGAGGTAAAAACTTGTTTTAATTTACATTTTTTAACTAAACTGTGATTTAACACAAACCTCTGCCTCTCTGTAAGGTTGAAGAAGAAATTGGTACTCTAAGGCAAGTTCTGGCTGCCAAAGAACGGCACTGTGGAGAGCTGAAGAGGAAGCTGGGTCTGACTCCCTTGGATGGGCTGAAGCAAAACCTGTCCAAAAGCTGGCACGATGTCCAAGTCTCCAACGCGTAAGTGTTGCTCGTGATGCACCTGTGTTTAACTGGGACTCTATGGGACACTCCCAGCAGGGTATTCCAGAGCTCTTTTGAGTGGCTGGAGGTTTCTCTTCTGATGCCTTTATAGAGTAAGACACTTTAAAAAATCACAGTTACTGGTTCAGTTTGCCTATTTCTGCCTGTTCTTTGAGGCACAGGCAGCTGCTACCTTGTTCTGAACTCAGGCTCAGAGAGAAGTGCAAGCAGTTCACAGCTTGTGCCAGTTCAGAAGCATTCCCTGGGTTGTATAGCCTGAATTAAAAGCCTGCACTTCCTAGGAAAAACATCTGTGATATTAGTGTGCTCCACCAGAGTCATCTTGTCCTAAATATGTGAAGTGAGACTGACTGTTCCTGAACAGGCATTAAGGGTGTGGTCACTGCTGTGCTTGACAGTGCCAAAAGGAGGGTCCATGAGGTAAGTTTGTCCCTGCACTGGGTGTCAGGGACTCTGGGTGCCCGTGGAGTCATCATTCAGCATAAAAAGCCTCCTGTAATTTAACTGGGGTTTGGAGTTATTGACAGTGATACTGCAGAGCAGATCGCTGAGCTCTTCACTTGCTGTTTATTCTTTCCCTTTTCCTCATCTTCCCTCCTCTGTCCCTGCCCCATTTCTGTTATTCCTTTGTCACTGGAATCTGTGTCATTGTCTTCTAAAAAAATGAATATTAAAGTTATATTCATTAACACTTTCTGTTTCTAGTTATGTGAAAACATCTGAGAAACTTGGAGAGTGGAATGACAAAGTGACACAGTCTGACTTGTGAGTGCCTCGGGCTCCTCAGCATCACCTCCTTGTTCCTTGCTGCCTTCCCCTATTTGTGCTGCTCCTTGTTCTCCCAGGCATCAGGGCTTGCTTGGGAGCTGGAGGCATGGTGAAGCAGGATTGTTACTTCCAGCATGCCTGGCTTCCAGCTAGAAACATCCCTCAGTTGCAGAGGAGATGAGTAAATGTTACTGCCATCATCTCTGTCACGGTCTTGCTATTGCAGACAAAAAATTCCAATCAGTTACCAGACCACAATTTATATATATATAAAAAGGAGGGGACAAAAATTTAACCACAATTTCCCTTCAGCTGGTAATTGGAGGTTAGTCTGTTATCAGATGTCTTATTGGTAAACCTCTGTCTTTACTCTGAAACTATTTCTCTTCTCATGGTGAATGTGGTAGGAATCAGTTTGACTGTTGCCTTTCTGTATGGCCACCCGGGAGAGAAGTGGCTGGAGGTGCTTCCCTGTAGCTGGAACTAGGGGCTGTGCAACTGCCAGTGTGTTCATGAGCTTCTGAGCCTGCTGCATTGATGTGTGACCCTTTTCCCAGTGTCAGCACTAGAAAGCCATGAATTTTAATCTTTGCTGTGTGTCCGAGCGGGTGACAAATGCAGACAAAGAGCATCTGGCTACTTTTGCTTCTGGAATATGTTCTTTAATTATATTAGACCTTGGTTGATATTAGACATGAATCATTGGTTCCTGCTGCATAGCTGAACCTAAGGAGCCCTTGAGTGTTTTCTGTGCTGAATTTTCTCTCCCTTTGTCTTGTGTTGAAGGAGATAATTTAGCTAAGAGGAAAATGTGGATTGGGATCATCACATCATTAGGCAAGGTGGCACTGATCTAATTGGGGCAAGTGAATTCTGGGTGATAAGTCCCCTCCTTTGAGAACCTCTGTGTGCTGTCTGAGGTGGGAGCAGCCACCTTCTGTAGTGTGTGTGTTCTGTACCTCCAGTGTTAGGTCTCACAACCCCTAAGGTACTGGTTTTTTGTATAGAGAAACATGATTTCTAAAGATCAGAAAAACGAAAGTTTAATTGTTTGTCTGGTTCATGCTGTATTGGTAAAATACAGCTTTGGGTGTGGCAGTCTGATTTTTTTGGCCTTAAGCTCAGTTCACTGCTCTATGCTTTTAATACAGACCAGCAACAGAACATGTAGGAAGGGAGCAGAAGATGCAAAGTCTTTCATTTCCTGACACCTTTTAAACTGCAGGCTTTGTTTCTTTGTGCTCAGTGTTTGAACATGCTTAAACAAAAGAAACTGGGGCTTAGGTGTCTCCCTGCCTCTCAAACAGCTCTTTTCCTTCTGGCTGTACCAGAGAGGCTGAAGCTGTTGTCAGAGAAATAAAGCCTCTGATAGTGTAAGTGTAAAGAGTCACTAATGATGTGGAAAGTGTCAGAAGAAGCATGTGTAGTGAATCTTGGAGCTGTCTCTAACCTCAGTTGTGTTTGTAGATATCTTTCAGCCAGCAGCACACTGGAGGACTGGAATGAAAAATTAACTCAATCAGAAGCGTGAGTGTCTTAACCTTCAGCCTTAACAAATGCTTTCCTCTGACAGTCTGCTGCCTCTACCTGTGCTGTGCCCCTGCTCCCAGTGCTCTGCTTTCACTAGATCTACCTGGACATTTATCTTTCCTAGCTTTTACTTTTTTAACCCAATAAATGCCTCGGCTGGGAGAGGGAGCTTTTCCTCAGGTCAGTATCCAAGTGATACTCTATAAATGCCTGCCTGCTCTCAGGAACTGGCTGAAACCCCTGGGTAGCTGAGACCTGTGTGCCACACATTATGCCTTCAGCTGAGAAGCTGTGGAATAGCCAGACTGACTTTCTTGTTACCCCAACATGCTCTGCAGGGAGCAGGAGCTTTTCCTTCTGCTGTGGTACCTGATGAAAATAGAGCTGTAGAGTCCAGGGCAGCTTCCTGTCACGTTGAATAGACTCAAACCTTAATAGACTCAAACTCAGCTTAAACCTCACAGCTGTTCTACTCCAGTTGCTGAATGCAAATCTCTCTTAGACATGCTTTTAGTAAATGCCTGAAATTAAATTCTCCTCTGGACTAAATTATGGAAGGATATGATGGAAGTTGGTCTTTGTCCTTCTCACTGTGCCTTTCCCACAGTATGTAGGGCAAGCCCTTACAGTGCTGCAGTGGGAGCAGGTAGGTTTTGTCATTATTTTCTGAGCTGATTTAAACTGTGTGGAGGTAGGTCTTAGGTGTGAGCCAGCTTTTCCTGTTCTCTGGAGTGGGTATGAGATACAGTCCTTGGAGCTGGCTGGTTATCAGCAGCATGTGTGAATGCATGGTTTTCTTCACAACACGTGTGATAGAGGAGCAGAGATAAAGTGTAGGAGTAGCAGAAAAAACTTTGAAGTATGCAGGTTTGCTTTCAACTGTGTTTTCTAGATTAAGAAGCCATAAACTGTCACTATTTCACTTGCCAAGTAGAATGACCTTGGTTTTTGTGCTTGCTGACAGTGACTGACTCCAGCGGTGTTTAATCAGAGTCCCTCCCTGAGTGTGCCTGCTAGAATAAAAAACTTCTGGTAATATTTGTTTCCTTGTACTTCCTTGTACTTACTTTTCCTTGTACAAGCACCAGAAATGTGGCGGAAATGTGCTTTTGTGGAGCACTTGAGGCCTGAAGAGCCTGTGGCACCTTAGCTTTCCTGCTTGCTTTGGCACTGGACAGAGTGACAATTGGTGCTGGCAAGGTAGAGACTGATTGAAATAGAGATGTGAGCAAACGGGAAAGATTCCAGCAACATTTCAGAAATCAATCAGAATTTCTGCTTCTCTCTTTAAAGTTCAGTGAGTGCAAAGAGGCAAATTCAAGAAGTCCAAGGGGAAGGTTTTGGGTTTTTTTATGCAAATACATTGTCTTTTCTGTTTCAGAGCTGCTCTGCTCCCTAGCTGACAAGGCTCTTGGGTGAACTGGGAAAGGACCTGTCTCCTGACCTTATGGTGCTTTTGTGTGCTGTGGAATTTCCTGGTGTTTGCCATTCCTGGCCACAGACATTCCCTCTGCAAGCAGTACATAAACAGGGCAAACCCCACCCCAGTCTGTTCCTAGATCCACTTTCACTGTAACCAGAATGTGAGGTGGCTTACACGGTTTGTTTGTTGGCCAGACAGCTCAAATGGTGATTGCTGGATAAAAGCAAGTGAGCGGAAGCTGGTGTTAATGGATAAAGGAGGATTTGAGGGTGCAGATTTCATTTCTTCCTGTCAGGGTTTATAGGAGAGGGGTGCAGTGAAATGTTGGAATACCACGGGATGAACAGCACAGGGCAGAGATCATCTCTGTGGCTTCTGCTGCAGCCAATTGCCTGTGAGTAAAGCGGGGTATTAGCCAGAGCTTATATTTATTACTCCCAGATTTGGATTATTCCATTGTGCTTTGTGCTGGGGCTAAGGGAAGAAAGTGAGTGCTTGTGAATTTACATGGAAAACCAGGCTGTGGCACTTGCAGGAGAAGAATTGCAACTTCTAGGTCAGGGCTGGGTGTAGTTAAGTTGCATTAAAGTCTTGTATAATCTGATCCCTGGCTGTCACAGCTGCAGCTCCACATGTGTGTCTGGTGGCAGTTCTGGGTTACAGAGCTGCTCATCTCCCTGTGCTTGCCTGGCTCTGCCTCCTGCCTGGCAGCAGTGAGGTGTGTGTGTGTGTGTGGGAGCTGTGGATGCAGGACTAGGCTGGCCATCTGATCCAGCTACTGCTTTTTTGTGCTTCCAAGTTTATATTTAATCCAGATCGTTCCCTTGATCTAGATTGCTGTGCCAGCACAAGCAGTTGTGCTGGAGGAAGGAGCACACTCAGGCAGAAGCAGCAGCACCCGAGTGCTTGTTCTTCAGTTATAGTAAAAATTCTGCTGTCAGGTGTGGAAAACAACTGGAAAATCTCTGGCCTTTATCTGCTGGAGCTGGGCATAATAGCTGGGATTTTGCGGTGTGAATGGCACGGTGGTGTCTTTTGAGTCTGTAAACCATTCCTCAGGCTGAGCTCTGAGTGCCAAGCAGACCTGGAGTCAGCACTGCATACTTTGGTGAGCACGAGGTCTTCGATGTTTGTTAGGCAGCTGTAAATCAAATCCCATGACAGGGCTCAGCCAGGGAGGAGCCTGGCTGCTGGAGGCAGGGATTGAGATCCTCCTCAAACACAGTGCTTGCAATAGGAAGGCAATCCCTGTGGGAGATCAAGCAGCCTTGGTGCTGATCAGTTCACTCCTAAATTGTGCTGAGGTGCAGAAGATTGTGCTGTGCAGAGGCAATGTTGAGGCCTTGCTGTTGGGGCACGCTCAGGTTCTTCTGGAACTGTTGACTTCAAGAAGAATTGGTCTGAAAAATGTGTAGGTTATAGGAATTCTCTATCAGAAGCAGGAAGAAAGAAGGAAAAGCTGATGCAGTTTTGCCCTGTTCTGCCTAAGTCTCCTGTATATTCATGATTCAGAAGTACTTGGCTGTGGTATTAAAAAAACACAAACCAACAAACCAACATGTTGTGATTGGAATTGCTCAAATCCAGCCGGGTGCTGTGGTGCTGTCCATGCATTTCTGCCTGGAGAGAAGGAGATGTAATTCATCTGTCACTGTGGTGTTTGTAGCCAGGGGAGCTCAGGCATGAGAGAACATTAGGCTGTTTATAATGTCCTTCTCCTAAATGTCCTCACCAGGCAAAAAAATAATCTCAAACTGAAATATTTGGAATAAGAATAGTTTAAAATGTTGAACTTGTTTTCCAGCCTGAGTCTTTTCTTTGTAGTCTGAAAAATGACATAAATCTAGATGTTAATCATCAAGTGTAGAATAGTTTAGAGGGAATGAATTAATGAAAGTGACACAAAGAATCTTTATTCCTGAGATTAGTCTCATCTGAAGGAAACAAAGGTTCTCAAGTGTCTCCAGCTCAGGTATGAATTCAAATAATCAGCTGACAAATAAAAGCTGTCAGACTTCTTACCTATTGTGGTTAATGGTAACTGATAGGAAACCAGCAACATTTCAGATTTCTAAACTGCTGCTGTAGAGCTAATGCTGATTCCTGCATTTCTTTCCTGTATGGTGATGATGGTCTTGCTTCTTGCCTCTTTCCTCCAAAACGTAACTCCACAACAAATGCTATGGCTTCCTCAAGCCTGCAGGGATAGTATGGAATAGGTTCCTAGATTTATTTTCTCCAGGGCACCAAAAGATGGTTGTAGAGCAGTTAGGCTACGGTGCTGTGGTGTTAGAGCTTCCATGTGGAAAATTGGTTTTGCTTTGGTTTTTAGCAAATGTTTGTTAGATTTAAGAACATATGGTCAAAAGTGTAAGGTGAGTGTATGGAAAGGTTAATCCTACACTTGCTGCTTTTGTAAAACTTCAGGTATTTGAATATATGCAAATCTGGAAGTGGCTCTTTCAGTGAAGTCAGTGCAGCTCACTAACCCAGCTTCTTTCCTTTAATATGGGGTCCTTTTTCAAAATGGGGGGGACACTTTTGGATCCAACCTGTTAGTTCAATTTATGATTTTTTTTCCATGTAGTTACAAGAAGACCCAGGAAACCCTTTCCCAGGCAGGACAGAAGACTTCAGCAGCCCTTTCCAATGTAGGTTCTGTTATCAGCAGGAAGCTTGGTGACATGAGGTAAGATTTCTGGTTTGCACTCCGGTGCTTTGATCTTGGTTTCAAACAGGACTGGGACTTTAGACAATAACGAGGCTTTTTTCCATTTTTCTGCTTAGTTGGCAGCACGTTGCTGTTGATGGACTGCCACCTTCTGTGTGGTCCTGTGCATTGTAGTTTGGGACAGACTGAACACTTACTGAAGACTTACTGAGGGGATAAGCCTGTTCTGAGGCATTTAAATTTGGTTTGGTTTAGAGAACTGACCAAACATTTTTAGCAGCCTTCTCCCTTTTACTGTCATGTGGATTCACTGCAGCTTTAATGTCATATGTAACAAAATAGAATTAAAATTTCCCTTTGCCATTCCCTACTGGATTATGGAGGTATGTTTTCTGTGTAACTGCTTTGGATTAGAGAGAGGGGTCATCCCTCCTGTGCTCTGTTATGATTAAAAACAAAAAGGGCAAAGTCTGTTTGCTGCATTCCATGTGGTTTCAAGCCCCGGGCGTTGACATTCTGTGGAGAAGGGCAGCATGTCTTCCAGGCACAGTTATGTCATGTTGGTTGGAAAATATCAATTGATTCAGAAGAGTATGACAACATTAAAATTTTGTTCTGTGATTGGGGCTATCTCCATTCCCTTAAGTAGATGACCACTGAAATAATTGCAAATTTAAATCTCTGCAAACTGGCAAGAGGCACAGGTTGTCCTGGCTGAGGTTCCTTGCTCTGTGAGTTTCTCAGCTGTACAAAGCTCAAGGTTAGAACTGGTGATTTACCTGCTCCTCAGAACTTTAAGCTAAAGATTTCTTCCCCACTAATGGTAACATCCACGTTTTTCATGCAAAATCCCTTGACCATGTTTTTCTTGGAATTGAGAGCTAATTCTGGATGTACAGTCTGTCTGGGTTACTAAGGAAGGATTTTTAGAGCTTGTATTTAACGTGCTGTCTCAGACCTTGGACTGAATGGGTAGCTGTCATTCTTTGTAGGGAATTTCCTATTCCACTGTGGCCGGGAGTATCCGAGTGGTAAGAAGTTGTTGGCTTCTGATCACATAGTTCTGATTTATTCTGGTTCTGTCCTCAGTGAGTTAGTTACTGTGTTCCTGGAGGGTATTTTTTTATGTTTTCAGTAGCTCACATCTCTGAATTTGGCAGAGGACTAGCTGGCTTCCTACCCTCTCCAGCATTCAAGTTGTAACTTTTCTTTCCTGGAAACTCCCTAGTCTGCTGGAAAAAGAGACTTTCATGTAATCACAGCAGATTACAGATACTGGCACGAGATGTGGTGGGAACACATTTTGCCAAACTGATAAGTGAAACTGGGGCCTGCTTTCTGCAATCTGGCCAGGCTGTTGCAGCAAAGGAATGGGAACTGTGCTTTTTTTGGGACCACACGGGGAACTCCTGAACCAGGGCTGCCACTGGCAGAAGCTGTTTAGACAGGCCTGGTCCTGCCTGTTGTTTTTAGTTGGGAGAATGCAGGTCACGCAGCTGCTGAAATGTTTGTGCCATCCCAGGGGCAGGTGATGGAGGGAGGGGATACTGGGGTGCTCTCCTGGTGGCAGAGCTGGCCTGGCACAGTCACTGTGACAACTGGCCATGTAATCAGCTGACCCAGGCACGAGCCAGGCCTTTGCAGCAATGGTTTTGCTCAGCTTCAACATCTGCATTCCTTTTTATAGCTAATACCTTGGGTGAGGTGTTATGAAATAGAGGCAGCTTCTGTCTTATCACTTGGGAATCCCTGCCAAAGTTATTTCAGCAGGATTTGTATATGTGGCCTGCGGGGGAACACAGTAATGATTGTTTTTTAAGACTTTCAGTTTTTCTCTGCATATATAAACAGACTTCTGTCTCCTGTGCTGCATCCAAGTCTCCCTGTTTCTGATTCTGAAGAAGGTTTAACTCTGAGCATAAGGTTTTGCAGGAACTGTCCCACTTTTCACCCTTGCCAGGTGAACTCTGGTGTTCTGGTATGTGATCAGAGCTGACGAGGAGTGAAGTCTGTTGTATTGCTGTGATCACTGCTCTGAACGAGTGGGATGATCTCTGTTCCCAGAGAATCTCTGTTTACAGGCCTTGTAGGCTACACTGACCTCCATTACTCTGTTATTTTTCCTCCTTACACTACAAATTCACTTGTAAAGCGAGTTTATTTTCCAGCACTGGAAGTGTTGAGATAACAGAGGGGATTTCCTTGTTTAGTCAGCCTTCACCGGTTGATAAATGCAAGGAAGGCCTGATGAATGGCACAGAGCTTCTGACACGCCGAGGGCGTGGGCCCAATTCCATTAAAAATGCTTGGACCAAATTGCTTTTAAATACGAGTAACATGTTAAATCTTTAGACTTGCTGTATTCTGGTCAAAATAATTTTGGTGTCTGGATTTTAACCTTGGGAAGTTAATGCTGTAACGGTGTGCTCACTGCATTAATGCTCTACTGGATTGCTCTGAGGGGAGAAAATGTGCCTTAGTGGGTGGGATTTTTTCAAATCTTGGCCTGTTCAGATGTCTCTGTTATCTCCACCTACAGTTAAAAAGTAAATTGGCTTTTAGACATTCTGTTCCTGCATTTTACTGATCCCAGTAAACTGCAAAATTGGAAGTGTTTTCTTTTTGTTGCTTTGTGGGTTTGTGTCCACCTGTGCACTTCATGGTGTCTGATGAAGTTTGCTGCTGTACATAATGCTACCAGCAAATTCATTATGAAATGTTAGCCTGAACCCAAAGTGCCTGCAGATTCTGGAATTTATGTTAACTTTCAATCCTTATGGAAGGAGGAAAAGGGTTACTACTAGGTCCAGGCCAAGATACTGAACAAGGAACCAGTGCTTATGGTATTCCATGTGGAGCAGCATGGTGCATGGATGTGTTATCTGTGTTGTTCTCCTTCAAGCAAGAGTAAGTAGCAAGTTAATTTATTTCACATGCAAAGGCAGCATTTCAAGGAATCTGCCCTGCCAAAGAGCTGACTTGGATATATGGGGAAATGAAACCACAGAGCCCAACATCTTTGCTCTGGCAAAGGAAAAGCCCTTGTACTCATTGCCAAGTACTTCACATCCAGCTTGCCATGACTGCTTCCTGCTACAGAGACAAAAATTATATTTAAGTGGAATAAAACACTGCTCTGGCAGGAGAAACTCCTTTAGAGCATCCTGGTAATCTTCCTAATAGAAATAGGAAACCTCAGTCTGTTGTTTCAGACTGCTGAGATGCTACTGTATTGCAAAATGCCAACCTAAAAATGGGCAACCAGGTTACGGGGTAAACATGATACCTCTAATCTTATCTTTATTAGCCTGCAATGCATTTGTTCTTTGAGCTGTAACTTTGAGATTTGCAGGCTTGGCAAGATAACCTGCAGGTATCCATTGCAGGTTGCTCTTACACAAGTCCTCACCAGGAGTCTGAGCAATGCTGCCTTTGTATGAGAGACCACAGCGGGAAATGGGGGAAGGAGGTATCTCTACCAGTACAGCTGGTGCTTGGTAAAACCTTCAGTTCAGAAAAAAATGCTTAGAAAAACCATGTGAAAGCAATGGATGGGGGTAGATAAAATGTTTTGGTTTGCTGTTGCATATCTACTCCTTCCCCTCCCTAGCTGGGTTCTAAGTTGATGTAGGTGCTGTTATTGCTCTTTGAGGAACATCTTAGCTTGTCTGGAGTTAATGAAAAGCATTTTTTTTTGCTTGCTCCTGTGATTTATTTTGAAAGGCTTCCTCCTGGGTAGTTGACTTTGCTGTCCCATGATTCTGTGACCGTGTCCCTGCGTTTGGTGTTTAGCTCTGTGCAAATTTCTGACCATTCCTTCCTTTTTCTCTCTGCTGCCCGTGGCCTCTCCCAGGGCTCACTCCATCTCACATTCCCTTAGGTAAGATACTCTTCAAGGCTCCAAAAGAGCTTTTCTTTGTGTGCCAGGCCCTTGCAGACTTTAAAGGGGAAGCTGGTTATTTAAGCCTTGCCTAAACTTTTGGCACAGATTAGGAAATCTACCACAAACCAATGCCCTGGGATTGACTTTTGTATCACAGTTGCAGTTAAACACTGGCTATCCTGTGTCTGGAGAACTAAATTCTGGGCTGCAGCTGTTAAATAAGGGGAGAGAAGGCTAGCTCCTAGCACTTGGGTTGTCCACAGCAGCCTGTGTGTGGACAGGGAGTGCTTCAGAGCCGGGGTTAGGCTGCTTTTGCACGGTGTCAAATTGTGATTAACTTTTTCCTCCTTGTCCCGAACGCTTCCGAGCAGCGGCTACTCCATCCGCCACTCGATAAGTATGCCAGCCATGAGGTAACGTAGCACATGCCTGTGTCTCCTGAGTGGGGCTGGGGGGAGGACAGCTCCTCCATCACTGCTGGGGGGTTTGTTCTGACTTGTACAACCAGCTCCTTTCTCGAGCAGGCCCCTCTCCCAGCATGGATTAACCACAGCCTGCTGTTTGACTATTCAAAGGGTTTTTTAACATCACTTAAGGTCATTAGCACCTGTCTTTTCTTGGACTAAGTGCAGTGTTGCACCTGTACCAAAGTCTGGTTGAAGCTTGCTGCTTTCAGAGGTCCCTGAAGGGCAGGGCTGCAGTTCTGCCACAGTGTATGGCTCAGCCATTGCTGATACCGAGGTGCATCCCAACGGGAACCCTCTCCTCGGCCTTCCCTCACGGTGCCTGAGGTGGTGAGCTCCTTGCAAGAGAAGTGACTGCCAGGGCTGGACAAGGCCCACAGAACTCTGTCTGTTTATCCTCTTTCCAGATCAACAGAGGTTGTTTTATGGCTGCAAATCTAAAGCCATTCCTTGGAACAAAAATAACTGAGATGAGGCGAGTCATCTCCCAGCTCTCCCGCAGCCTGGCCCGGGGGAGCAGCTCTATGAGTAATTGCCTGGTCTGGCAGCTCAGTACAGAGCACTCCCTGAAATCCTTCACCAGCAAAGCAGCTTCTTGCGTTGTCAAACAACTGACCTGGTTTTCTTTGCTAGAAATATGAAATGCTCTGATTAATTTATTACACTGTGATTTTCGCGAGCATTTCCTGATGCAAACGATCACCCCTGTAGAAGTGAAACTGCTGATAGGTGCAGGTACATGGCCCTTCCCCTTCCTCTCCACGGGATGTGATACAGGAAACTGAAGCCTTTGTTTTAAACCTTTCTCAGCTTTCCCTTTGCACTATTTAAAACAAAATGTTTTTAGTTGGCAGTTTTTTAAAGCTAAGAGCTGGTTTCTTCTCTACTTACAGTGCCTTGATTCCCCAGTGAACTAGGACTTGTTTTCCTCAACATTTTAGCTTGAGCAATTGAGTGGTCTGCATGTGGTATAAATGTTTTCCTTCAGAGTTTAGATGTGGTGTTCTTGCCTGGTGTGCCTGAGAGATTTGTGCCAAAGGCTGTGAGGAGCTGGAAGTGCTCTGGGTCATGGTGTCACTGCAGGGGAATGGCCACAGAGCCCAGTCACACTGTGCCATTTGATATGGTTAAGAACTAACTTGTCTTGATCTGTTGTTTTTTTCTCCCCTCTTCTTTCTTCAAGGAATTCTGCAACCTTCAAGTCCTTTGAAGATAGAGTTGGGACCATAAAGGTAACAGTCTGCTTTGTCTTGTAAACACAACGTGTGAAGCCTTGTGCAGAAACTTTAATTTCTGCAATGTTTTTCTTGTAGACTAGTATTCGGGCAAATGGCCTCTCAGATATGTGAAGTCTTGGCTACAGTAGGTGACCTCGACAAGGGGGAATTGACTTGGTATTCCCAGTGCTGCTTTCTTGTTGTCCTCACTCTCTTCTCTCCTTCCAGTCCCGAGTGGTGGGCAGCAGGGAGAACAGCACTGACGGCCTCCACTCCCCCTCTGGAGCTGGGGACAAGCCTCCACAAGACAACGCTCCCTTCTAGACCTGGATGTGGCTTTGCACGGCTGTGCACAACTGGAAGAGCCCCCTCCCTCCCAAACCTTCACCACAGCAACAACATGTGAATCCAAGAAGGGGCTGAGAGCCAGTCAGGAGAGATCCATCCTTCATTCATAGACACTGCTGCTGGATCCAAGTCAAATAAAGAGAATGCAAAGTTTTGTACACAAATAATATTTTACACTAAAGTTTGTAGATTAAATGTATCACTGCTGTCCTTTTGGGAGAGCGTGTAAGCTGGAGTTTCCTTAAAGTAGCTCAGAAATGCCACTGCTGTAGATGAAAACAGTTTTCCCTTGTCTGACAGAGCTTGGAGTAGATATGTGGCCCTGAGCAGCGTGAGGAGGGCAGTAACTGGAGAAGCCAAGTGCATGGGCACCTTAGCTTCAGCTTCTGGCTCTGTTCTCTGTGTGGGCTACTCTGGCAGCTCCCAGGCTTCTCCTGTTACTGTTTTCTCTGGCTCTCATTGGAGCTGTCGGGTAAATGGGGTAAACAGTTGGGTTTTTTCTGGGCTCCTAAAAGGTAAACTTCATTTAGCAGCTGCCTCGTTGTTACACTAATGCTCTAGCTTTAACAAAACTAAGAATCTTTATTTTTAAATGCAATGAACTTTAAAGAAATAAAGCTTAAAAACAAACAACAAAAAAAAAGCTTTGGCATCGTATTAGGGCGATGCTCCCTTGGACTCTGAAGCTGAATTGCAAGCCTTACATCACTTACGCTTTACTTGTTTATGATTTATTTTCTGTAGAGAAGACTGCAAGGGTTCTAAAGCTGGTTGTTGAGCACTGGAGTTTTGCATCATGCAGTCATAGCAGCATGTTTATAAAGCCAGTTCTTGTGTTAAATTCAGTGGTGCACTCTGTTTCCCGAGTGTATGAAACTTGCTTCTCCCTTCTCAGCTTATCCCTTCGTTCTCGGAGGAGGAATTTCTGAAGGCTGGAATATGGATACCATTGGAGGGACTCTGCTCTGCTCTCCGAGGGCTCCTCCAGCTGGTACATCTGGCTGTGACTGGATGGGTTTCTCAGTTGAAAGCCCCAGCTCTAATTTTGGTTTACAAAACTGGCAGAGAGTCACGGAGCTCACCCAGTCCCTCCAGGGGCTGGATGTTTTGCTCTTTTGATGTCCAACTTCATTGCTCAGGAGCTGACAAATTCCAAGTTTTCTCCTAGAGGCCTGATCTTATTCTAGGCAAGGTGCCTCCACGTAGAAATACCTAGAGTGAGCAATTCTGTGCCTTAGAGGCGAAGTGGGACTTACTCAGGTCTTTAAACTTATGTACATATCTGGGTAGTTTTAGTGGTTTATCACCCCGGAGGGACTGAACTGCCGCTGACCCTTTAGAGAAGCAAGTTTTGACACTGATTTGATAATTCTCCATTTCCCCCACCCCTGCTCCCCTCCCTCTGCAGACCTGGGGATGTGGGATGAGATGTTAGTGGGCAGATGTACTAGGCCGTAGGTGGAGTGTTGAGTGTCGTTCACGGGCACTCCTCATTTGACTGGAACTGGCCTCCCTGAGAGGAACAGAGCCAGTGAAATGGGGACTGCAGGAGCTTGGGTATGGAACTGTTTCTCTTTAAGATAAAGACTGAGGAAACTTGTCAATAAAGGATTCCTTTGGGAGAAAATGGGGTGAATGTCTTTGTCTTGTTCTGTCTAACAGCACCGAAATCCTCTCTTGGGTGCGTGTTACAAACTTGTCAGGCAAATACCAACTGCCTGCAGCAGCCTGAGGCGAGAAGCAACTGAAATATTCCGTCCTATCCCTCTGGCTTCTTGTCTGCTGGCTCTCTGGATGCTCTCTCATGAAGGAATGTAGTAAATAATATTTACAGTCTGATGTTTCCTTTCCAAGATGCTGGACATTGTTCCCAAGCTGGTTCCTGAGCTGGGGAGCTACGAACTCCATCGCTGGTGCTGCAGGTGAACTCCAAACTTCCTCCTGCTGTTTCCTGAGCTGGGGGCATGGGACTGCAGTCCTGGCAGTAACCTTGGCAGTGGGAGCTGAGGCTGGAGAAACTTCTAATGTGGAAAAGCTGCAGCTGTGGTGATACCTCAGGGAATCAATGGCCTCCATGGGAGCTCTGGCAGTCAAACAGCACGGCACGGGGGAGCTGTGGATGGACAGCTGGAGCTGGGAGCTGCTGTCTCTGAGTTTAAAAGGGCAGTGCAGAGCAGGAAAATAGGTTATGGAGAGGCCAGCAGAGATCCTCAGCATGCTGTTTTCAGAGGAAGGATGCCCGGCTAAGCTTGAGGCATCTGCGTGGTGGTGAGGGTTTGGTTTTGGTTTTGTGGGGTTTGGATGTTTGTTTTGGAGGTTGGGGATATTTTTCCTACATCACTTCATTAGGTAGAACTACATCTCTGCAAGTGGGCTAATAACAGAGGGGTTGGTATGAGGCCTGATCCTGGAGGAGAAACGCTGCTGGGAGCACCCAGGCTGAGGTGAGGGGATGGCAGATCGCTGCATCCCACAGAGCAAATAAACAGCAGAATAGAAAAGTAACTTAACTGCAAAAAGCAGGAAGGAGCCACTTTTCCCTGCTGGCACCATGTCCCAAACCTCAGCCAAAACCACGGCAAGTGTTTCTTAAGGAATTTGACATTTATGCTCTGAGAGGGATTGCACAACCACTCCAGCAGTGGGACCCTGGGCTCATCCCAGCGGAGTGGGCAGTGTCCAGAGCCAAGCGCTGGCCCCAAGCTGCCAGCCTGGACCCACTTGCTGCACCCCCGTGGGTGCTGGGCTGGGCTCAGCATCTCTTCTTGGGTGCAGACTCTGTGCAAGATCCAAGGTCAGTGCTGGGGAGCCCCACAAGTAGCTGGTGTTTTGGAGGGGGAAAGATGCAGGAGCTGGGCTGGGGATGGAGCTGGAGCAAGGAGAGGGTGTGGGTGTGTGATTCACGGTGATGACTCTGTTGGTAAATAGGATCCATCGTCATTCATCTCTTTGAAACGTGAGTCAGAGGCAGCAGACGGGAAAGGCCATTAGAGCCTCTCGGAGAAGCCACACGCCAGCAGGGCCATGCCGGAGCCATGGGATGGGATAACTGGAGCGAGTGTCCCTGCACTGGCACGGGAGTCACCACTCCAGGGACACCTGCTCCAGGATGCACTGGATGGGTGGAGCTGTGCTTTTACCCAACGCTGGGAAATAGCCATGTTTCCCAGGGAACAGCCAGGAGTGCCAGGAAACTTGAGCAACTGGGAAAAGGAGACTCATGAGCTTAAAACCCTCTCTTTTGCTCTAATTGTAAGCACTCGTTTTTGTTAAGGGGAACCGGCTCTGCACTGAGCTCCTGGGGACCCCAAGGGCCGGTGTGGGGCCGGGTGGGTGGGCTGGCAGGATGGGATTCTCGGAGCAGGGGCGGGGGTGAAGATGCTGCCCAAAGCATTCTCAGAACCGGGGGTCGGTGTGCGGGCAGCGGGCGGAGTGCCCGGAGAGCACCCCAAAGGCAGCGCACCCCCAGGCCTGCAGC
>VZRO01005803.1:76317-108881 GCA_013397915.1 Daphoenositta chrysoptera | reverse complement strand
ATTTGCTACCCTTATTAAAAATACATATATTAAAAAAAAAAAAAAGAAGAGAGAGGGAAAGGTGAAGATTTATGAGGGTTTTACTTAAGTCTGGAGCTCAGTAGCTGTGAAACATTCAAGCTTCCAGCACTGACTGTTTTTTCATCTTCAACACAGACTATACTAACTTGTCTAAAAAGAAGTGTATCTGCTCAGTCAGGTCACAAGCAGTGCAGGCTGAGAAAAAAAAGAGCAAAGCCTCATTCTGTGAAGGACAATCCTCAAGGACCTTTTATAAAAAGTGTGCACCTACAAGTAGTTTTAAGAACAGATACTTATTTAATACATATTTTTGCATGTTCTGATTTTCCTTTCAAACTTGCATAATTTCCAAATGTTCCAAAGCAACCACCATCTTTCTTCAGGCTAAGGCACTGAAAACTCAGCATCCTAGTACTGCCACCCAACTTCAACTAATATTATTCCTATACAAGGTCTAAATAAGGTAATACCATTAAACACTGATTCTTGATCTCTCTCTCCATATACTCAATAAGGCATTCATTCCACAGTATACACTGAATATAATAATATGTTACAAAAGTATCTTCANACTCAATAAGGCATTCATTCCACAGTATACACTGAATATAATATGTTACAAAAGTATCTTTGTTTAAATATCTGCAACTACCTGGGAAAATAGTTTGTTTTGAAAAAAAAAAGATTTATCTGAAAACACTTTCAAAAAACGTTTCAAATATATGGTGACTCATAATGCAACAAGATCTTTAGACATTAAGTGTGTTAGCACACAATTGTTCCACTAGGTGCTGCCATGCAGTCAGACTTTGGAAATAGCACCACGTGGAAGGCAAGATTAACTTTTGCTAGCTATGGACACATGACTTGAACATCTTTCCACTGCACAACTCTTGGGCCTTCATATATCTGTATTACTGCAAAAGTAAGAATAAGCTGCCATTTATCTGTATTAAACAGAGTAATATATCTGAGTTACCTATATGCATCTTCAATCTTTTTATTTATGAACTGCAAAAGTAACCAATTTTTTTAAAATCGAAAGGTGTTTGCTTACAACTGATTTGTTAAGAAAGGAAATTTCCTATGATTACATACATATAGAAATATGGGGTCACAATTCTGATGGCAAGTAAATTTTTTCAGATTTCAAAAATAAAATTGTCTGATTCTCAGTTTTTCATAGATTATTATTGCTCAGTAAAAGTTATGCTGCCCTTCTAAAAATGTACAACTGATTCAAAGGTTTAATTTAGTGAGATTAAATTATTCCACTGTTTTCTTCAAAAACCTGACATCTTAAATTTGAACTTCAGCATCTCATACTTGAATGAAATTAACTGCACTGAGCCTTCAGCCAAATCATGTTGCCTGTACTCACACTTCTAACATTGGGCAAAGTGACAGAAATTGCTGAAAGGACATTCTCAGTTTTTCGTTTTCTCTCTTTAATTCCCATAGTACTTCCCCTTTGCAGAGAAGCAGATGCAAGATATGAACAGAAATTGTTCACACAGAATGACTGGGAAAAAAATAATCTCAATTGACAATAGTTATCTTTATTTATTTGCCAAGATTTAGGAAAAAATCTCAAATTTAAAAGAATTTCAGACCTATTCTGACTGCAAGAAACACTCTAACATTCCAATAAAAGGGGACAATCAAGAGGCAAAATTTCAGCACACTTGGTTTATCCGAACCAATTTAGTTTTGCCTACAATTTAAGGTTTAAAATTCAAGTTACACCACACAGTAACAATTCTAGAATGGCTATCTGAAACTTTAATAGGCAGTCTAAGAAATCCAAGAATAAGAAACAATACCTTCATTCCTTCTTCCCAGCTAATCCAGAGGTCCCCTCGAGTCAAAAAGCAAGCTACAGCATGCCGGGCTAAATGGTGAATCCAACCTTCCTGACGAAGTTGTGTCATAATTGCATCAATCCAAGGAAAACCTGTCCTGCCTTCTGCCCATTTGGCCAAAGCCTCAGGATTCTTATCCCATGGAATTTGAACACAGATAGGATTCCCCTCCATTTTATCAAACCGTGGATTGTTAGTCGCCGCTGTGTAGAAAAATTCACGCCATAACAGCTGGCCATAGAGGGAGAGGGGAGGGGAGCTGTTCTTTTTTACCTGAAGATCATCATTAAAGAAAAACATTTTATTAGGAGAAGTAGGGGAAAACCATGGCATCTAATGACATGTAGCTGACCACACAGAAATCCTACCTTTTTGTACAGATCCGTTAACTTGAAATAAAAGAGCCGACAGGACAAACAGCCAAAGCGGAGGTAGGGACTAAGCCCTGTAGGGCTTGCCAGAAGGGAATTTGCATTCATTCGTGGTCTCTCAAAGTTTGCTACCCACGCCTTAAAAAAACAAAACAAAACAAAACCCACACAGCAAAATCAGACTAGAGGCTACACAGCAACTTATAAAGGGAGAAATCACACAGTCTGTAACTGAAGGCAAACAGTGGACAGATGGTCAGGTCACCCACGATACCCAGGCATTCCTTTTGAATCAGCAGAACCTCTAGAAGGTAGCTCAGCTCGATGCAGAAGGCATGGACTGTCTTCCAGAACTATCTGTGCCTTCCTTTTAAATACTTTGGAAACCTAGACAACTAGCAATACATTAGCTGTCAGAGGAATTCCCCTTCAAAGTTATAAAACGTATGTTTCAAATAAAATTACTTCAAAAATAAATTGAATTTTATTTTAATACAGAAGAGTAAAACAGACTGTCTCTAAAACTCCTATCAAATATAATCTGATATCATCTTTAAAAAACTATTGATTTATATCATTGAGGCCTTGAGTTCAAGTTTGTGGGTTTGATTTTTTTCTTTAACACAATTTCCCCAAATCCCTTTAGGTTTCATAGCAAAGAGTAACTATGTTTCCCAGATATGTCAGACTTCCAGTGATCTGAAACATACCTTTCGTTCTAAGTGTCTTTCCAATCGTGTGAGAGCTTCTGTTTCTCCCCCTGGCCATACTGCAGAAGGCAGACCATCTGTGTCAAAACCTGAAAGATAAATTGAAACAAGGAAATTCCTTGTTTGCTTATACTGTAGGGCAACAAAATTACAGCATATTGATACTTGACTACATTCTGTGGCATCCTGAGAAAAAGCTTAAGTTGGACACATGAAAAAGTGTGTTTTAAAACAGCGTGCAACCAAGTCTTCTCAGAGCACATCCAATACCTCTAACTTGCTGCGAAACTCAAGTTTTTCCTTCTACATTTACATTAATATACATTACAAATTTTAGATGCTGAATGGTCTTACTTCAGTCCCATTTCTTCTGGTTTTGATTTCTTTGGGTTTTTTTCCATAAAGTGACCTATCATTTTCCAAATCTGCAATATGCAGGCTATCCTAAAACCACAACATTTTTTTTTTATTACTACTAAGAACCAACAATTGTAATTTACAGAATGTCTAAAAACTTTTTCCACCAAGGTAAAAGCATGATTGCCATCTTCAGAATATTCCTAGATATCATTGACCTCAACTTTAATAACAGGGATTGTTAATTTGATGATAAACACGTACCTGAGCCACAAAAGAAAGATAAAAAGAAGGTAATAAAATTTTTTCCACACCCTCCCACCTGCCCCAAGATTGTTCACCAGATGCATGAGAGAACATGTCTGCCTATGGTCTAACCACTGCATACTGAGATCATCTCTTCTTATAAAGGCTTTAAAAACCAAGGTCTGTTTTCTGGGGGTTCAAATGGACTAGACAGGGCAGTCACAGGTTAACCAAAATCCTTTTGTTAGCAATTTCAAAGTCATAGCACATTTTCTTGTATTTTGGGAGGTGTGTGGGGAAACAGGAAAGAGACCAGGAGATTCACAGGACAATAGCTGATACTTTTCCTTAAAATTACATTTACAGAAACATAAGACTTTTTTCCCCCAGAAGCTTCTAAAGTAATTAATTGTCTTATTACTATCTTTTTTTGGTATATCAAGAAAAGAGGGTGGGTCTTTTTTTCAACTAGCTCATTAAATGACAGATTAATGACCTGAAGCACAAAGATACAAAGTGTATTTAATACAAAATGAAGCATCAAAGACTATTAATTAGTAGCTTAATGATTATTTGGTACCCTAGCAATGCTGTATTACAAGAAGCCAAACAGTATTTGGTATAGTTTGACCTGACCTCTCATTTACCAGAAAACAACCAAAATTTACAGAGTTGATAATCTTTTTTTAGTTCCTTTTGTATGCCATAATTGCATCAGGTTAACAATTAACCACTAGCAGGACCTCACTCGTTGTTTTAAGTATTGTGCTTTATTGGTAGATTACATCTTACTTGTTTCAAAATGTCAAAGCAATCTCAGAACATACCCAGCTCTTCAAGGGATGGCACACCGTATTTCTCATCGTGGTCATCAGAAACTGGAGTAGTGCATTTCTTCATTACTTCTGGAGTTATGGTCTCCACAGGCATCTCCAGGGGTTCCATTCTACTAATTAGGGTCTGAAATCGCTTGTAAGTAAGAGGAGGCTGTCCTCCATTTAACTCTATTATTCTGCATTAAAGAAAAAGGAAAAAAGAAAGGAAGCATGTCAGACAATAGTACTTAACAGTTTTTCTTATAAAATATGCACAGCTATACATACACAAAAATATCTTACTTTCCTCCAGCTTACATAGAATCCCAAATATACATGGTTACCCAGACAGTTACAACTTTAAATATACCATCCTTTTTTCCCCACTAGAGAGATATATAAATTAACTGGTTATAACCAAGTCAATTTTCTTCATTCCTGGGTTACAGAAATCCCCTCATGAACAAGGATATAAGGAACATGGACAGTTCAAGGCAAAGAAAAGAACAGATCAGTAAAGCAGATAGAGATCCTAGCTACACACAGAACTATCCAAGTCACCTACAAGACTATGGTATTTGCATTCAAAAAAATTCACTTTCCCCTTCAGGTATCGAGAGCAGTAGTCGATATTAAAACTGTCTTAATATGAGGGAAAGTTAACATGAAGCTTATACACAATGACTGCTGTAAAAACACAGTTTGGTATTTTGCATTGCCATTTTAATGTATCTAAATTAGTCTTGGAAAACAGGGAAAACTTCAAAGAAAAATTTACAAAGTGATAGATGAAACCAAATGCTTATTTAGTGGGGTGTTTGGGTGGGAGGGGAAAACCAGGAATTTTCAATTTGGGATTAAAAAAAGTCAGCTACTGGTTTCAAAAAGTAAATACTTCCAATTTCACTGCCCTCCCATGTGTCTAACTGCCTCTTATACATTGGCTTGTAACAGAGTAAAATGGGCAGCTACCACAATAAATCATTCAATGTTAAGAGAGGACAAGTCATAACTTCTAACTAGTTTGTGGATTATGTTTTTATAACAGGGAATTAACACTAATCCATTAAATAGATCTGTGGAAGAATATAAACAAGACATTAAGTAAGGCAATACAGGGATAGCAAACAATCCCCAATTACTTATTGAACAGATAATTGGTAGGAAACAGTTCTTAAAAAACATTAAGGACTTTCTCATAACTTGTGTACAAGAAGTGAAATAAAGACAAAACAATTTAACAAAACAGCTAAACAAAAATAGATGTTATTTGGGAGAAGTTACAGGCATGTTTGAGTAACTTTATAAATGACAGCGAATTAATATGAACACTATTTTCAAAAGAACTCCAAATTAAAACTGCATTTCAGATATAGTTACATATCAGTTTTTGGAGTTTCAAAGTTCTACTCAGTATGAAGTAAAATTTGGATGGATGGATAAAAGTGAAATATAAAACAAATTTGTAGTTTTCCTAACTATGAAGTGATCAGTGTGGAAAGTAGCACACAATATATAAATAAACACGAGATAAAATTTTAAGGGGCTTTTTTCCTCCTTTTTTAAAATCCAAGGTAAATGGTAACTTACTTGTCTAGGTCATACAATGTGTGGGAAATCCGAACAATGACCTCCACTCCAGCTTCACTAGCCAGCTTCTTGATAGCTGCATCTCTTTCCTTCCCAAATGGTTCAGAATCATATTCAATAGAAAGTTTTGCAATGTTCCATTCCTACAACACAAAAGAAAAGTGTGGTCCTTTAGCAACTTAGCTGCATGATTGAGGGTGAGGGAAAGGAGAACTGGAAGGACAGGCAGAATGGAACACCAGCTATTGCCTGTGGATAGTTATCAGAGGTACAGAAAGTTCCTAAATACATTAGGCATCCAGAATCACAAAAATAAGGTCCAACTTTTTGGCATCTAAGTAGCTATCAGGCATAAAAAAGCCTCCATCTGTCCTATTTACTGTGGGTGCTCACTGTAATGGAACAACTTCCATGCAAATTCTGCAAGATCATCTCTAACTTTAGGATCCACACACCTTAAGAGACTCAACTTAAGGGAAAGATGACAAAGGCTGTCTTCTGCACATGGATCAGCAGCAGTGCCTTGCTCTGCAGAAAAGCTTTTTATTTATGCCTGTGAGCTTTAGCAGCAGAACTGAAGTTTCAGGGGAGGGGGTAGAAATACTGCCCCACCCTCACACCAGACACTTCCTTTACCTTTTCCAAATCCCTACTCCTCACTCAGACAATCTTCAAAGGCTTAATAAAATAAAAATTTAAAAAACCCAAAAAACAAAAAAACCCCCAAAGCTGGCTTCTACAAAGAGAACACCTTATACCTTGAAGTCTAATATCCTTTATGTCACAGATGCCGTCACCAAGGCCAACAGTCAGAAGAGAGTTAAAAGAGGCGAACAAAGGGATCAATAATGGTTAAGGCTTCTGCAACAGTAGGAAATTGGAAAGGTGAGGCATGCACAAGATGATCCCAGAAAGCCATCATGCCAATCCAACTCAAAGAAATACCTTTCTAATCCCTCAGAATCTTAATGACTTGATTTAATACACCATAGTATTTCAGAAAATTGGATTTATACCAGAGACAAGGGCACTCAATGCTAATCACCTGGGGTGCTATTTCACTTCTGAACTCCAGCTCTCTCCCAGCCCTGAGGACAGATGATTCCAAGGAGTGCTTGCTCTTCCAAACAAGGGTCTGGCCATCCTTAAGTCTGCCAAGACTAACCCAGCAGGCTTTGAATCCTCAAGCAACCTCCTACACCATCACATAACATTTACTCCCCATTTCATAATGTAAAACCACTGTCTGACGAGTTGCAGCAGATACTTTTCTAAACCCTTCTTTCCTCTGGCTTTTTGCAAAGAAGACCATTAAAAAATGTGTCCAAGACAGAGTCATGTCCATAAGGGAGTCAAGAAACTCTGAGACAACTGCTGTGTAATGTGAATACACCCAGATCACATCAGCATGAGCCAGGCAATTAGAAGAATCATGGACACAGATCATTTTGCACATACTCATACTGCTGAACGGTTTTAGCAACACTGATGCACTAAAAAAATTAGTGATTGCTTCAATTCTATTTTCTTTATTGAGCCAAGCCCAAAGAGCTAAAAATAGAAAGCAGACCAGGACAAATTCAAGAGGATGAGGCAAGAACAAACCAAAACTTAACCAAAATAAAAGAGCCTAAAGGTGTTTGAGGCCTTTTGTAACAATAAAGATGGATCAGTGTTCTGCCATTTGAAGGAATTGTTCTCCAGTCTGTGAAAAGGAGAGCCTTACCAAGAAACAGCTGTGGTACATTCATTCCCAGGAAATCCACAGATGCTGGCATCTGTGATAGGGCTCCTGACATGAGGCTCTACAAAAGTTCCACTATCTCCTACCATGACTTAACTAAAGTTACTTTTCCAAACTTAACTGAACTCATCTTTTCCACATGTGTTCATTCTTCAGGGTCAGGATCATTGCTTGCCGTTGAGACATTTAATAGGGGTAATCTGAAATGCTTTGTTCAGTGCTATAATCCCTTCACTGCACTGCAAGTGTCTGATGTAGAGCTACTGCTCTGGCAGAAGTTGTGAGATTTAACTGTAAGAGATAGATGCATGTTCCAAGTAGACTTCAGCCAAAAGTGAAGAGGTCCTCAAGAGCTTCAATAACCTGTTTGAGCATAGAGGATGTCCTGAAAAGCCCCTCAGTGATCCACTACATGATAAAGACACTTTAATTTGAGGAACCAGACGACATAGGCAGATGAATGTTCTTTTTTGATTGCTGTACGCTATCTATATTACAAGTTATTTTAATTTTCTTCTCACCACTAAAATTAATATTCTAAAAATGTGGCAATCCAATGATGCCAGGCATTGAAAGATCAGGCTAGCAGCAAGATCTAAAACAGAAGCTATCAAAGTAGCCATATAAGTATTTAAGAAGACTTGTCACAGGTTGCTCAAATCCAGAGGGCAACACACACAACAGCAAAACCTCTGCTCCTATTCAAATGCAAACAGAGTTTGGCAGACAAATACAACAAGCTTGAATATCTGAGAGGTTGCAAGCAGCAGCTAATGCCACAGTACTCCTCCAGGAAATTCTTCATTGAGGGGAAATCAAGGAAAGTCCAGTAGAACTATCATCCAGTTAGTGTTTCACAACAAAGCCACATTAATGAAGATGGAAATGTAAGTTTTGGTTGAGTTTTCAGGTTGGTATTGAAGACCTGGGAATAAAAATCTTGAACATATGACCTCTGGAAAAATGGGTATCTACTTTTCCCCCCACAGTCTTACTTGTTGAAGTCACCCCAATTCAGTCATTCTGAAAAAACTTCAAATCATTTTGCCATGTGTTCATTTTTGCTACACTATTATAGTATTATTACCTTAAATACACTATTATCCATGGACAACATATTACTATCAGTGACAATCACTCACAGCTTTAATATTTTCAGTAAGACCCTTTCCCACAAAAGCCTTAAATTTCTTTGACTAGAAATTGCTTTTTAGTTACACTATTCTTTTAACAATCCTACTACTAGAAAAAAGCTTATTAAATCACCTTTAATGGCCAAAATGCAATCACAGCTGGTGTTTGGCCTAAATAAAACATTGCTTTTACAGATCAGGCTTTGAACATGGATTCATGTGCACAAAATTTTATTTCAGTATTACAAAGGGAACCTGTACAGGAAAATGTAGTAATATACAGTACCTACACTTAGCAAACCATATGAAATCAATTCTGTTTCTGGAAAGAAAGAAACAAAAACCAGCAAAGTCTAAAAGCAACTCGGCTCATTTGGTGATACGTACATTAGAGAGGAAAAATTCAAAACAAACACAAACAACATTAATGAGAAACTGCTAGCATAGATCAGTATTTGCAGGAATAACTTGCACAGAGTTAAACAGTACAAGAAAGATTCCTAGTTGAAATTAATTTGTCGGTCATATTTGTGGATAGAAACAACAAGTGCAAGGTGGCATTTACCTTAAAAAGCCTGGGGAAAACATCTGCTGGCTGTCCACGGATAACAAACAAACGTGAATTCAGTTTCCGTAGATTGGCATCAAGATCCTCAAGACATTGAAGCAGGAATCTGCAAGAATTGTAAAGAAACATTTATTTTCTGAGGCAAACCAGACAATTTTACAATAGAAAAAGGTAACTAAGAGGAATAATCAACAACAATTATCAGACCTCAAGTGCTTGGTGCATATTTTGGTGATGCATGCGTGTTCACATCCTAATTACGCTTGGCTTACAGTGGTACAACACCATGTAATATCTTCCACAATACATAATTCATAAACCCAAACCACATTGTCATTTCACAGTTTTCCCCTCAATGTTATTCAGCTCTGGAATAGACTAAAACATACTCTAGTCATAACTAAAACTACAAGTATCTTGTCATTCTCTAGACAGAAAACCCCCAACAAACAGATAATCAGCTGTTGGCACACTGCTACTAAACTTAATCCAAGTCCTTCTTACAACACTGAACTGTTACTAAAAACAGCATACCACAGGAGTACACAGTCATGTCTATCCCTTTGGTCTTCGTTTACAAAAACAGCCCTCTATAGAACATATGCATCTTGGCTATAACCTCACCTGAATTATTTAATCAGCAAATTAGCACATCAAGAGAAAAAAAAAAAAAGGGAGAATGGGGTCCTGCAAATCTGCAAGTGTTCAAGGGAAACAGGTAGTTGCACAAAGAATATTGAGACAGGCTCACATGCACAAAGATTTATTAGTAGATATAATAACTAAAACAACTCCAATGGTGAAAGTGGTTTGGGGAAGAAATAAAAACAAAAGGAAAGAGGAAAAAAAGAACTCTACTTTGCAGCCAGCTGGAAAGAGAAGCGCTGGGGGTCCTCAGATGAGTGCCCTTCCCCTGGACTCTCTCCAGTCTAACAAGTGGCTCCTCCATAATATTTTTCTTGTGTGGTCAGCAGGTTGAGGGAGGTGATCCTCTCCCTTTACTCTGCCCTGGTGAGGCCACATCCAGAGTGTTGAGTCCACTTCTGGGCTCCCCAGTCCAAGAAAGATCAGGAACTACTGGGGAGGGTCTGGTGGAGGGCTACAATGATGATGAGGGGACTGGAGCATCCCTCTTATGAGCAAGGGCTAAGAGAGTTGGGCCTGTGTAGTTTGGAGAAGAGATGACTGAGAGGGGACCTTATCAATGCACACAAATATCTTAAATGCAGTGTCAAGAGGACAGGGCCAGACTCTTTTCACTGGTATTTAGCAACAAGGCAAGGGGCAATAGGCACAAACTGAAGAATACGAGGAACAACTTCTTTGGACGTAACAGAAGACTCAAACAGGCTGCCCAGAGAGGTTGCAGTCTCCTTCTCTGGAGATATTCATAACCCATCTGGACATGATCCAGTGCAACGTGCTCCAGGTGAACCTGCTTTAGCAGGGACAGCTGGACTAGGTGATCTCCAGAGGTCACTTCCTACCACAACCATTCTATGATTCTGTACTAACAATGTGTATTTCACCAGGAGCTGCTCAAGCCTTCTCAGCCACTCCTTCTAACAGTGCTGTTGGCACTCAGCAAAGCACACGCTGATCAGGGCACTGCTGAGTCAACGCCTGGTGGTCATTAACTTCTGTGCTCACACATTATTGGATCCCCTGCCATAAACCACAAGCTGCACCCAAAGCAGGGGGGGAACAAGAGGCAATTCCCACACTGCAGTCCATTGCTCCTGATAAAAGCTGCTGCAATGACACTGTGCAGGTGCAAGGCCATAGTGATAACACCTCCAGAGCACCTGCCCCAGCCCAAGGCAGGGGAAGCAGTGCCACGAGGGCTGCAGAGGGTGCCTGTGCCTGGTGAGAAGGTGCACGGCTACCACGGAAGGGCAGGAGCACCTCTGCCAGTGCCCACAGTGTCATGAAGACAAAGGCACTGAGCAACCAGATGTACTAAAATCAGGAGCTCATTAGCACCTAGATTTTGAAGAAGAATCCTAAAAGCTAACGAGATACAATGAAAATGCTGCACCTTCTAGGAGGAATATAGCCATACATCATTGCTGTAAACCTGCTAATATCCATTTTCTAAGTATTTAACGATATGTAGGTGATGCCTACCTAACACACGTTGCTTCCAACTTTACATGGGGAAAAAACTTATCAAAAATAATATATAAAAGGCTGGGAGGAACCTCCCCTGACTGCTAGTAAATGCCTAAAATGTGTAGCTCACTCGACCTGAAAGAGTAAGAACAGGACTCTCGGCAGCCAGCATAAAAGAATACAATGGCTTCTTGGCTGGCAAACTATGTCTAGATGTTTAATGATTGGAACAAACCAAAAATGCCTAATTTTCTCACTTTGCTCAGTTTTGTTCTGAAAAAACTCTGGGGTAGCTAGAAAAGAAAAAGGAATTTCTTTATACTCATTTAGCTAGAAACCACGTAGTAGTCATTTTAAGAATCAGATGAGAGTTGCATATGCTTCTATCAGAGAGAACTTGAGCCCCATGTTCACAGGACAAAGTCAACTCTGAAATTTGGACTCTGAAAATTACAGCTTCATTTTATCATGTTTTTTTTAAACCTGGAAGGACAGACATTATTCATAAGTCTTACCCATGTGAATCTCACTTTCAAGGAGCATGTGCATTCACATACACTTCACAAATCACTAGGAAGACAAACTGCAATACTGTCCTGGATACCTTTGGACTAGTCCAGAGGGTTTTGAGTTTTGTGGTTTGGTTTTATGGAGTTTTGTTGTTGTTACACGAGTTTGTTTGTTTGTTGTCTAAATTCACATCACGGAGTAAAGGGAAAATTTCTGAAGAGAAACTAGTGACATAAAATATTCTTAACTATTCCTGTGTTTCAGGAAACTTTTGATTTTTTCCTATTGGTATTTCAGTTCCCTCTGTTTTCTCAATATCTTTTCTTCCTACCTGACTGACCACAATATATAACTTCTAGTCTGGACTTGGCACAAAATCCTATTCAAGAAGATAACATGCACTGACCCAGTCTCCAATTCACATCCAAGATCCCTAAACTTGCCCTTAATACTGCTTAATCTCTATTTGTTGGTTCCCCAAATCCCCTCTATTATCTCTCTTATCTCTCACCACACTCCAGCATTTCAATCTCCATAAAACTCTTTTAGGTACTTAACAAAAATAACAGTGTAGATTCAAACTGTTAAATATATGTAGGAAGAGAGCAGGAGGGTAACCAGGGGACACACACACTCCCCCTTACCTCAACATAAACCAGAACAAATTAAAAAAAGCCAAAGCACAGCTTGTGTTGCAAGACTCATGGAAAGCACATTGTTCAAAAATAACAGACCAAATCAAGCCCTAGTGACTCTACAATATCTAGAGTAATAGCAATACAAAAGAATACTGCTTTTGACTTCCAGAACACAGACTCAGTTCACAAGTAGTTACTCAGAGCAAGCATCCATTTATTAAGCATATTTGAATCTTTCAGTTCAACCAAATGTGTTTTAACAAAATGTGATGCAACTAATTAATCAATCATGTATTCTGTTTTCATCAACTGTATTTATGCTATACCACATTTAAAGGCATTTTCTCATTAAAGTGTTAATAAAAGTTGTCTAACATAAAAGCCTTTACAAAGATTTATAGAATCACAAAATACCTTGGGTTGGAAGGGACTTTTAAAGGTCATCTAGTCTAATCTCCCCTGCAAAGAGCCTTGTTCAATATGAACCTTCTTAAACAATCACTTTTAAATACATCCCTTACCAAGAAACTTAATAATCGAATCAACTGTTTGTCATAACTAAAGTTTTCACCTCCTCTTTTTCTCCTGAGTACCCCTAAAACTTGCTGGAGCAGCACAGCATCTTTAACTGTATGTAAAATTACTTGACCTTTCTCTCTGAAAAGATACACCAAAACACTCAAAAACACGTTCCTTTCACAGTCTAACGAAACTGAAAATGAATGGTAAATTAGTCTATGAATTGAAAACTAATATGAAACCTCCATCTCACAAAAAGTATTTCTTTTCAGTATATGAGCTCTAGAGGCAAAGTTTCTTCACAGCAGCTATGAAGTAAGAGTTACTAGGCTTGAACTCTACTATACTTTATATCAGACTGCAGCAATGAGAAGATATATAAATCTCTCCCTACAATAACAGGTCACATTTCTGAGTCTACAATCTAAACTAACTTTTCCCCCTCAACCGAAAAGTCAATGGGAAAGCACCTTCTTTTTAACTTCAAATGAATTATACGAGCTATAGGACTTCATTAAAAAACACAAAAAGGATGCCTAGATAATTTTTATCAGATTAATGCATCAGCCCAGTTTTTTGTATCTGGTCTAAAACATCCCTTGGGCAAACCAGAAGGAAATGTTCACTAATAATTTCACAGAAGCAAACGACGTGAGGTACATGCACAACTGGCATGATAGAGGGAGGCACAAAAGACTTCCTTATTTTAACATGGGGAAGATGCTGATGCAAAGCATACCTGTCTGCAAGCAACATTCTTAGAGAGCATTACACACATTTTGCCAGAGACATCTAATTATGATATTCAGAAATGCCATCAAAGCTGCTGAAGACTTCATTCTTCAAAAGACATGCACACAAAAGCTTGGTAGTTGACTCCTAGAAACTCCACAGCCTTCCCTGCTGTCAATCACACAAGGTATGCTTGGGGTCTAAAATATAAACTAATTGCCAGAAACTGGCAATAGTTGCATAATACAGCTCATAATTTTAGCTACCATGCAACTGAAATAAACTGATACCATCAAAGTAGCTATTCAAAAACTTCAATTAATTATTGTTAACACAGTTAACCATTAACAAAATGACCTAAAGCAAGCACTACATCACGCAATGTTCCTGGCTCTGCACTATTAACATGATTAAAGACTATCCAGGGGGAAAAGTCAGGAGCAGTCTGTTAAAAAGGTAACACTTTTATTTAGGGAGGAGACTAGCAAGAAGGATACTTATACAGACACTATTTAAGGCTACTGTTAAGTCTTGTTTGGGGTTATTTTTAGGAGTAATAAACACCCAGAAACCACAATCACATATAACCATCCTTGCCAGTACAAAATGAGGGCAGTTGCTGGGAATTGAGGGGACTTAAAATGAAATGACCTCTCTTGCAGGTGCTATTCACATCTGAAAATGCTAGTGCTAAACCATTAAGAATAATTTTTCTGAACTAATCCAGATTCTGAATCTATCCATAGTAGGGGTGTTAGAGACTGCACAGACACACAAAATGTAGGAATTTAGCTAGGCTTCCTCATTCTGAGAGGAAATTTAAGAACTTGAGTGAAAAAGAACAGTGCTAACACTTGTTCTGTTCCAAAGTTTAATGAATACTTTTTATCCACGACTAGTCAGCTTCCAGCAATCCATCCAAACTTGTGTTTAATCTGCCTTTTAAAATACCCTCTATCTATCCACTAGTCCTCACACCAAACCATTTCCATCAGTGTAAAAGCTCTGTCAGACATGAGACTCATGTCATTATGGATATTTGATTGCCACTCAGACTTTGTCTATCAGAATTATCTTAGGCAGCCTAATATCTGCTAGCTTTATTACCCTGTTCAATTGTTTTTTCTAACAATGCTATCAGATACATCTCCTTCATCTTTCAGAGTTTAGTAGAGCTGGATTCAATAAAAAGCAAGAATATTACACACTGTATAATACCAACCACATTCTGTTAGAGGGAGTATAATTTACAGCATTAGACCCTAATGTATTAATCACACAAATCATGCACCATTTATTTCTCTTCAGAGAGAGAGTGCACTTTTCTTTCACACATACTTTGCCATATGTTTGATTAGGTTATTAGGAGATTTCAGTATCAGATAAATATACACCTCATACTAATTTCAACAGTAATCACAATGCAAATACCAAATCTAATACCAAAACAGAGTATGAGGCACTGAGAAGTATCTCAAATTTGATGTCCCTTTATACAAAGATTTAATATTTTACCAGTATATTTTCCTGTTTGATTGTCACCAACCAGTGTGTCTTACTGCAAGCAGTATATTCTTACGAAACTATAAGAAGATTAAGCTCAGACAGGATTTAAGTGTTATGTACACTCCACAGCACCCTTTGGCAGCCAGCCACAGTAGTATTTTCCTGTTACCAAATCAAGGTCACAGAGGCATCCCTTATTGTACCACACTGTTTCAACGAATCCCACATCCAACTTCCACATCCTAAAATGGTATACAAGAATACATTTTGTAAAGGTATTATCCTTTGAGCTTATACACAAAAGCAGGAAAAAGTTCATGTTATTTAACTCTAGATAAACTTAAGTGAAGTGGCTGTGGGAGCTAACTAATCTCCTGCAAGGTTGCTCTACGCTCGGTGAAGAAAAAACAGCTCCTTCAGAGAGCAATTCAGGACTACAGCATCTTTCATAACTTAGTAGAGCTGATCCACTTGCAAAAACAAAACCAAACACTGACCATGAAGTGCGTCACTTGGCTTTTTTTTCCCCTAATATTTACTACTGTTATAATCTTTAAGCCACAGCACAGCTGTGACGAAGGAAGAATGCAAGATACATGTACAGCTGTAAAATAGGTTCTCAAGGGAAAAAAAAAAAACCTCATTCTTTGAAAACAGATGAAAGAAAGGGCTTTGAACAATAATCAAGAGAAAACCATGTTTAAAATTTAATCTCTCCAAGCTGAGTCCTTTAGGGTGCATCTTCTTTGACACTAAGGAATAAAGATATGGAGTGGGAATAGAACATCAACTACAGCACACAATATTGCTCTACTATGAACAACAAACTCATCTGAATCAAACCTAGCGTTTCCTTACATACCATCCTCATTAATTTCTTTCCAACTGAACTATCTTTTCAAGGTTAGCATTCCCCAAAGGAAGGAAACACACCGTTTTTTAGTCCTATTCAAAAGACATTCATAATCTCACAAAGATGAAGGAAGGAGGATAATAGGTAGGATTACAACCCTGGACTTTTGGAGAGCTACCTTTGGCCTCTTCAAGGACCTACTTGGGAGAATCCCAAGGGTTAAGACTCCAGAAGGTAGGGGGGTCCAAGGGAGCTGGTTAATACTCAAGCATCATTTCTCCCAAGCTAACAACCAGTGCACATCCCTATTAGTAAGAAATCAATTAAGATGATCAGAAGACCTGTATGGATGAGCAAGGAGCTTCTGACAGAACTGAAACAGAAGAACATTTACAGAATATGTAAAATGGGACAGGCCACTTGGGAGGGATAAAGGCATGTTGTCAGAGTATGCAGGGATACGATAAGGAATGCTAAGGTTCTTTTGGAATTGAATCCAGCAAGGGATGCCATGTATGACAAGAAGGGCTTCTACACCTTCCTACCTTTCACTACAAGTAGCAAAAGGAAGACTAGGGAAACATGGGCTCACTGCTGAATCAAGTGGGTGCCCTGGTGACAAAGGATACAGAGAAGGCAGAGTTACTGAATGCTTTCTTTGCTCAGTCTTTATTGCTAAAGCCAGATTATGGGAATCCTTGAGCATGGAGGCAAGAGCAAAATTCTGAGGAAAAGAAGATCTTTCTTTGGTCAAGGAGGACCAGATTAGATATCATTTAGTCAAGCCTGACAGCCAGAAATCCATAGGCCCGAATGAGATGCACTCATGAGTGTTGAGGGAGCTGGCAGATGTTATTGCTAAACAACCATCCACTCTCTATCATCTTGGAAAGGTTATAGAGGACAGGAGAAGTGCATGGAAGTACCAGTACAGGTTAAATGTTGTCCTGCTGCAAAGCAGCTCTGCAGAGAAGGACCTGTGATTCCTGGTGGACAACAGGTTAAACCAGGAGCCAGCAGTGTGCCTTTCTGGCCAAGAAGAGCAATGGTACCCTGGGATGCATTAGGAAGAGCGTTGCCACCATGGCAGGGGAGATGATCTTCCCACTCTGCTCTGCACTGGTGAGGCCACATCCAGTGACGTGTCCAGGGCTGTGGCTGGGTACGCTGGGCTGCCCAGTTCCAGAAAGACATGGAACTACTGGAGAAGCTCCAGGGGAGGGCTACAGAGCTTATGAAGGGACTGGAGCATCTCTCTAATGAGAAAAGGCTTAGAGAGCCAGGCCTGTGTAGTCTGGAGAAGAGAGAACTGAGAGGGAATCTTACCAATACATACAAATATCTTAAGACTCTCTTCAGACTCTTCTCAGCTGGGCCCAGTGACAGGATAAGGGGCAGTGGGCACAAACTGAAACACAGAAAGCTCCATCTGAATACAAAGAAAAACTTCTCTACTGTGGGAGTGACAGGTCACTGGAACAGGCCCCAGACAGGTTGCAGTCTCCTTCCCTGGAGATACTCAAAACCCACCGGGACACATCCTGTGCAATCTCCTCTGGGTGAATCTGCCTTAGCAGGGGGGTTGGACTTGATGATCTCCAAAGTCCCTTCCTACCTCAACCATTTTGTGATTTCATGAAACAGCATTATGAAGTTGGTTCCTATTTCGTGAGTCATACATCACAGCAAACTGTATTTAGCTTCTATGAAGTCCAGATCTTAACTTCACATTCAAAGGACACCCATTACTCACCTAAATTATTCCCATGTAACTCAAAACGAACATCTCAAATTACTTCATGTTAAAAAGGTCAGCCTGCTGGTGATAGGAGACTAACAGGCTCACAGCTTCCTAAATCTCTCTCTCCCAGTGTCTTCCATTCTTTAATGTTCTGTGTTTATTTTTATCTAATCCTCTAATTCCAATCTGAAAAATCAAAGTCTTTATTATTTTACTTTAATTCTTTATGCCTGCTCTCTCCAGAAAGAAACTGGTTGGATCTATAAAGGAAAGCCCAATACCAAACAAATTGTACTGGAGACAACTGGGGAAATATTACCTAGAAGCAAATTACAAATTAGAGTTACTTGAGAGTACAGACATGCTCATATAGAAGTAAATTTAAACCACCTTATTCTCATGTATCCAAGCTCTCTTATTTAAATTAACAGCTCTTAAGGCTTTATGTAATTAAAAGAGAGCTGGCCTGCTTTATAAAATATTTCAGCCAAGTTATTTTCAGCAATCTAAGCTGTCCATGAGAAAGTAACAGCTAAGGCTCATTTCAAAAGAGCAAGCACGATAAGAGCACTCCAACAAGACAGTCTTGCAATCTGATTCTGAAGGACAGATTTTACACTGCCCTTCATTTACCTTAATAAAACCCTCTTCCACTCCTTACATTAAAGTGACCTCTTTAAAGTTACAATTAGTACTAGTAAAATTTTACAGTTTTGTGTTTCCTAGAAATAAAACATTGGCTTAAATAAATGTATTTCTCAACTACACTGGATAAATTGCAAGTCCTTAAGGTAAAATTCCATCATCTCTGGCTTCCCATATCTCAAAAATCTATTAAACTAATAGAAGAGAATAAAGGATAGAGCTGAAATCCTTTAGCAAGCACAGAAATTGGTAGAAAGTTTGGAGAAGTGAAAAAAAATACCCTGAAGCTATTCTGGAAATTTTAATTAAAATTGACTGGTGCTCACCTTATGGTGGTCAGACTTTCAGCATTGTCTTAACTTCCCACTGCTACTCTTATGAATCAAAATGCCAAAGTTTTCTGAGCTGGTGTTTCAAAGCTGTAATTAGTCATTTATAGCTGAATACACGATAAACTTGATCAAGATGTATTCAGGGTTTTGAGTAATAATCATGTAGAAAAAAAACATTTAACCCCCCTCAAACAAACAACTGAAACACAGATTTGTTTATCAAGCTGCATAAATCTTGAAAAACTCCACTTTTAAATATGAATACATACGTAGTCATGCTTCTCCCATGAGACAGGAAAAAGAGAAAAAATACATGTTCATGTATTTCGGTTTTGTTATACTGTGAAAGGAACATGTTTGGGAGTGTTTTGGTGTATCTCTTCATAGAGAAAATGAATGGTAAATTAGTCTATGAATTGAAAATGAATATGAATATGAAACCTCCATCTCACAAAAAGTATTTATTTTCAGTATATGAGCTCTAGAGGCAAAGTTTCTTCACAGCAGCTATGAAGTAAGAGTTACTAGGCTTGAACTCTACTATACTTTATATCAGACTGCAGCAATGAGAAGATACATAAATCTCTCCCTACAATAACAGGTCACATTTCTGAGTCTACAATCTAAACTTTTTCCCCTCAACCTCAACTATCTCTCCATGTAATGGAGACTAATTAGTCAGACTAATGGAGGTAACTTCACTTCATGCTGCAGAGACCTTCCAGAGCTGAACCAGGAGATGCTCAGAGCTCAATAAGGTAAGTCCCAGAAAGCAGAACTGAAGTATAGCTCAAGACACAACAGATGAAAAAATCCAAATAACTTCTAGATGAACGTGCTATCTTCATCTGCCACAACCTCAGCAGCTCTCTGCACTACTGAAGGTCAGGACCAACAGAAAGTACATCACTTGAAGTAACTAGATCGATGTTAAAAAGTTACACAGTACAGTTACGTAGAAGATTCTGATAACTAAGGAGTGATACTCAGTCATCTCTGCCCAAGTCATAGTAGTTTGGATAAAGAATTATTTTATGAAGAATGAAACCTTTACTACAACAACTGTACTTTTACATTTTCCTCATCTACCCATTCCTTCTAGAAGACAGGAGTGGATTTCCAAAATTCACTTCTTAAACACCAGTGACAGCTTTTTTTATTACTTTGTTGGAAGAATAAAGGTAGACAACTGGAGAATAACCTTCTATACAGAATCACTGCACTTTTTTCCAGTTTGCTTGTGTGAGGATTAGAGTTTACAGCAAAAGAGAAGACTCAGACAAGAACATTGCCAATTTAAAAAAAATAAAGGGAAAAAAAAGAAAAAGGGGCGGGCACCAAGCTCACCTTCCTGAATGTGGATAAACTTTGTTGGAGACAAGTGGTTAGTATAAGAACAGTTGAGTATCAAGAGAAATTGTTGGCATTCCGGAAAAGTGATACTTATTGAATCACAGAGTATCCTGAGTTGGAAGGGACCCACAAGGACCAACGAGTCCAGCTCCTGGCCTTGCATAGGGCAACCCCAAGAATCACCATCATGTGCCTGAGAGCATTGCCCAAACACTCCTTGAACTCAGGCTTGGTGCTGTGACCACTTCCCTGTTCCAGCGCTCAAGAAAGATTTTATCTTTTCCTAGAACAAGGTGGGGGTTTTGTTTGTTTGTTTTGTTTCAACTCTGAAGTTATTTCTATAGACAAAATTTATAGGGGAAGATTCGTAGGCTCTGAACTCTGGAAACATAATCATCAATGATAAGCATTATCGTTACGCAGAACCTTCAAGAAAAAAAAGATGTTCCCCACTAGAGGTCAAACTGAACAGAAACAAACCTTATTTGCTTTAATCCTCCTATATCCAACATCAGGGGGCAAGACCAAGGGGGCGGGGGGTCAGAAGGGAAGGAGCAGGGCAGGAGGAGTCCACAAAGCCTGCAGCTTTCATGGTTAGGTATCTCCTAACCCGATCATTTCCTTATAGCACTTTCAAGAAGAACATTTCAATATGAATCAACAAAAATAGTTTCGTAAAGTAGGTCGTTGCTGCAGCAACCGGGCGGCTGTTTGGACTACTCCCTGCCACAATGACCTACTTTTCCAGTGATATGTAACCGCTGTAGTAAGAGGCGAATATTCCTTCCCTATGGAGCCGCTCCGAGAGGAATCCCGCACCACAGCTGAACTTTATTCCCCACAGGGACAGAGAAAGGCTTCACTTGAGCAGGTACACGCAGCGGGTCGGTTCTGCTCCTCTGTGCCATACTGAGAAGCGCTGGTGGCTAAAGGTGACATGAAAGCCAATATGTCTCGGAGCTCAGAACGTCCCGGGGCAGGGCTGAGAGGCGGAGGAGCCGGCAGGGATGGAAGGGGAAGGTGCGGGGAGGAGCAGCCGCCCCTGAGCAGCCTGTGCCCCGCCAGCCCGAGCGGCTGGCACCGCGCCCCGTCCCAGCTCAGGGACACCGTCCTTCCTGACGGGTCTAAGTAACGCTAAACCCGCATAAAAGAAAAACCCTCGTGAATGGCAGGTGAAGCTCACGTGTTTTTAAACCCTATTTAACCCTGCATGCGCTGGAGAGGGGAGATACAAAGGTCCCACACAAATCCAGGAGGAAATGCTGACAATTGCATAATGTCCTGTTTACTGTTGCTGTTAAAAACCAGCATTTTTCCTTACGACAAAGGAAAAAATATCGCCTCTTAAACTAATGAAGGAAGGAAGTGTCTCTGTAGAAATAAGACTGCAAGACTTCAAACATCAATCACACTGACTTGTGCTTAAGTAGTTTTTGATCAATTTATTCAATTCCAAGTTCAAAAGCTTTCATTCAAGGTAAAATTAAAGAGACAAGCACAAGAGAAACATTTCCAAGCAAAAGACAACTCATTCCAAGAAAAGGCAAACTAGGCATTACCATATAGTACACCGTAATTAAAACTCCAGTCAACAGAAAGCTTCTGACAGGTACAGCTCATTTGAAAGCAGAAAAACAAAGAACACAGAAAAAAGCTCTCCAAACCTTACTTTACCTTAAGTATTCTTAAAATTTCTAAGTTCAGCAGGAAAAATACTGCAACTGGTGACAATATGGTACTGCAAGTGGAAAAGTTTTTGGAATTTCCCCCACACTTTCATTTGGGAACAAGCCACTTAAAATGACATAACTGTTTCTGAAAATCTCATACTCTTCAAACAGAATAGTAAAAAAACACCCTAAAAGCCTAAAAATTATTTTTACTTTACCACTGCACTTGACAAGCCATAGAGCAACAACTGCAAAGGTAGGGTTCTGGAAAAAAGACAGACTAATAGAGGAAAAAAAGTGCAGGATTACAAAAAAAAAAAAAAAAAAAAAAAAAAGAAAGGCTGCTTCTGAGAGAGCAACACACAATTACTAGTAACACTTTTCAGTTTGTAAGTGTGACCTCCAGTGCCAAAAATGCAAGCTTCATTGTGCTGTCTCATATGGACGCAGTAAAAATTGAAGTAAAACTTTCAGCAAATGCAGCATTGAAGAATTTTGCTTTGACAAACCAACACAATGTTTCAGCGTTGGCACTGAAAAAGAGAGGTTGGTGTAATTATATTCAAAAGAATGCAGAAAGCCAACTTCTAAAATCTAAAAATAGAAAGATCCACATTATCCCCCACAAACTCATGATTTTCTTCATGGTTTAGAAGAAAAACACACTACTGCTGAAATAAAGTACTTCTCAACAATAAATTTATTGGCAACTAGCTTCCAGAAAGGAAATTTCAATCAAGTAAAAAAACCCTACTCACTGAAAAGCACCATGACTATATGATGAAAATTAATTTTACACTGGTCTCCTCAGGTTACGAAAGCCTTGATATAAAAAGGGGAAATATACAGCAATTAAAGCAGAACTGTCAATATCATAGCAATTTACAACTTTTTCCTTTGTCATAACCTGAAGTAACTACCCACTAGTAGGTGTTTCCAGGTCTTACAAGTGAAAGAGTATGCTAGAGAAAAAAATTAAAAATTAAAGTCTCTCATAGAGTCATTTAAGGAAGCATTCACTGGATTTGGGAGATACTGTGCAACAGCAGTAAACAGCAAACAGTTATGCTGTCTGAAACAAAACATGGATGAAGCACCATAAACCAGACCATACCAGACCTGTCACCTACTGAAAAGTAATGATGGAAAGTCACAGGAATTATCCCTAGGCAACACAAATAAAACAAATAATTCAGATGCCATCCTTGGCTTGATCACCCTCATTAAGATTCGGATGGTTTTGATTTTTTGAGTTCACTAATAGCAAGACTTACAAAGAACAAAACTGAAATGCAACCTCCTCCCCAAAGACCCTTCTGAAACCTGGATGGCAAAAATTACTGTGGAGAATATTTTCTTTTAAATGCATGTCTCAATTTTACAGACGTAGTCATGCTTCTCCCATGAGACAGGAAAAAGGGAAAAAATATTAGGTAATCTCTGCTAAAAGCCACAATGTTTTCTTCAACTTTTAAACTTCTAGAAAAAAAATGAGCTTGTTTAATCTCTAGAATATAAAATATGAAGGAGAAAGAATGAAAAAAATCACTTGATGTCACAGGATTTACAGACAGAAAATTTCAACTCAGAGGAAACTCTGTAGAGAGCATAGTAAAGACAACATTTAGTCCATTTTTCAATGAATCCAATATATTAGAAATCAAACCACTAACTACTGTCAATGCCAGTTGCTCTATAAAAGGCAGTACCACAATTCTCTGTACGCTTCCCCAGTACTTCAGAACTGCAGAGATTGTGAAATTGAGATAAGGTTTGCCATGGTGTTCTGTATCTTTAGTGCACAGCAAAACTGCAACTATTCAGACCATGATCATGTTTTATGAATTATACAAGGCATGAAGTAACAAGCAGCCTACATGAACAAGTTACTTATTTATTTCTGTCTGATACAAATTACCCTTCTATTTCTGTTTTTTCAATCACTTTCTGTCTCTCTCTCTCTCAATTGCAGCACAGTTCACCCCTCACCAACAAGGTCAGTAAAACATTGGCATTGAAAAACCAAAAAAAACCCAAATCTACAAGCCCTCAACTCCACAGGTTCCTTACTATAAAAAAATAAAGCATTTCCTAGATCATGGATTTCATACTTTGGATAGATAACAGATAGAAAAATCCAAGTTTTCCTTACAGGAATTGTTCCTAAGGTACTGTAGATATTTCATCTCCATCACTGAAGAACTAATAACATATGTTCATACTTCACAACTTTTCCATTTGAGCTTGAACAGAATTTTTTCAACGTTTCTGGTTTTAATTTTGAAGGGATAAGTGTCTGTGTTCTGAAAGGGTACAAACTTTCAGTGCAAGATTTTACAGCCTTTACTTTTCATGTCTGTGAAAGAGCCACAAACATACAGATGTTAGAGAAGAAATGCATGAGAGTGAACAGGGAGGGAAAAGATTTCCTACAAATTCAGAAACACTGAGATTAAGTACATTTCTAAAGCAGGTCCAGAAAATTTCTCTAGTTTAATTGTAGGAGGAAGCAATGCATAACACAAAAGTTCAGGTGTACATCACGTACCTGTCAATAGAGAAATGAGATATGCAGGACACATCCTAACCAATGTTCTGCTGGAAGAAATCCCTTCCATCTCTGATAAACTGAACAGGTTTTGTCTTATTGCAAGAAAGTTGTTGCACTTTTCAAAGAGATTATAAGCAACAGTTTGACACCTTAAATTTACTCCTCAAACCCTGAGTATTATGAAATTCTTATTTTCTAGCCAGGTTTACCAATGTTGAATTTTAGACCTTTCAAATATTAATACAATTTAAAAATAAATAATAAAAACAAATGAAAGTACAGAATTTGCAAAAAAAAATATATTTTAGGAAGCTCTGTTCACTGCAGCTCAGGTACTGTCTAAACTAATGCTAACAAATCTCATGTATTAGTTTTTAGTATCTCCACTGGTAACTGGAGTGCACTCTGATTTGTAACTGTTCCAAAAGTATAGACACACATGAAGACTTTTGCCACAGCCATCTCCACTTACACACTTGAAACAGAACACTGAAATATTGACCTGTCCTTGCCAGTCTACTCTTCACCTCCACTGAAGCTTTATTCCCTTTTAAAAAATCATTTACACTCACAAAACTCCAAAGCAGTGAAAGCTTCATGGTGACCTGAAAAACAAATGGAGGCTTCAGGGTTAGAAGAACATTGCAATTATAGCTCACCTCTTGACCTAGATTGCAAAGAACGTGAAAGCCAGAAGTACACAGAAGCACACAAACTAACCTTGCTCCATGTTAAATTAGGAGTTCTGAGAAATCTAAGTGAAATGTATTGCACCAAAATACTGTGAAGTTCTTTCCCTGGTAATCAAATCCAGTCCTTTCCTAGGGGTAACCGAACGCAAGGTATTAAACCTGCAAAAATGTGATATGCAAATTCCTAAGCCCGTGGAACACAAAGCCAAATATTCTCACACTGCTTACACAACCCACTCATGCTCAAGCTGACTTTTGCCTTTTTAGGTCACTATGGGAAGGTACAAAATTCCATAAAGCAGAGAGTTTCTTTCAGTATGCAAATTCATAACATCACAGACTTTAGTGTGACTTCTACACTGAAAAAATGGCCGACTTTGCTGGCAGCTTGACCTTCCTCCTATCACAGGTTATATAACTAACCTGAAAACCTGCCAGGCACGGAGACAGAGTATGGAAAAGAACCTATTCTGGAAATAAAGGCTTCCATGCTGTAGATAAACTGTTAGAAACCAAAAAGTTCAGGCAGTACACAATGATAAACAGGCTTTTCTGCAGTATTTGCATAATATATTTAAGGAGTAGCTTCCATTGGTTGGGATAAAGACCTTTTCCCAAACTGGAGGAAAATATTTTTTATTGTATTAAAATGGCCAAAAGAGAATGATAATATATAAAATAACCTGAAGAACTGATGCAGAATTCATTGACACTGCCACATACTGATCAGTTGAGAAAAAAAGAATTCTGTATTCTTGATTGCCTAAAAAAAGCTGCTTTCACATTCATCACAGATGGTGTTTGTTGGGGGTTATCACCCTCCCCGTTTGTGACCAGAGCAGGAAACACCATGACGTGCAGACAGATTACCTTCCCCTACAATGTGATCTATTGATACTTACATAAAATGAAACAAAAATAGATTACTGGTCCCAAGAGAAGGAAGACTTAAAAAATCTTATGGACTTGTTTCAAAACCACATTTCTCTCTTCACAGTCAAAGTCCACATACTACTCTTACATATCCAGAACACTCAACCCAGATCTTCTCTGGACATCCTCAAACCTGGAGATTAGTGATGTAAAACCAGGTGTCTAAAACCTCCAAATTTCTTAACCTGAGGAATTTTCAAGATCAACCTTGGAGTCAAAACCCAAATTGTATGGATGCTCACTCTAATTCTTCTGGCCTATAGTAACTGCTATTTGGAAAAACCAACTTACTGAGCACAATTCAGTTTGCAGTACTGCCTGCTCCCTCCAGACCAACCAGTGCAGTCTTCTTGTCCAATTGAGTAATAGTTACATTACAGAATCTGGTGATACAAGATCATTCACCAAAATAAGGAAACAAGCACAGAGTAATTTCTCAGCTAGCAGGCTTATTTCTCACATTCTGACAGTTTGACAAAAAATAAATTGCACCTTTTCCCTGCACAGTAAAAAGGCCAATACTTATTTTCAGCAATATCATTTCAAAGGGTGCCAACAAATGGCAAGCCACAGAAGAAACCAATAATCCCCTTCTAAAAAGCAGCTGGTGGTTACTGCAGACATGAGCAATGCAGGCCAGAGTAACATGACCATTGTAATCTGACTCAAATCCATACTGCCACTGAAAGAAATGGTACCTGCCCTTCCCATTCTTTGCCTCTTCACTACTACTACGGTGACCTTTTTGCTGGCACAAACTACCACAGAGCTAATACCACCAAAACTGGTAATTAATCTCTTTTGGACAGATTGATGAGCTAAACTGGCTCACCACAGGGCTGTGTGCTACCATAAAAGGGTGGAACCAACTCTTTCATCAACAGTGCAGGATTAAACCCATGAGGACATACGTCAGTGTGCTTCAGTGACGTACTTTGTAAATCATAGGGCTAGAGCATATAACACAAATTATAGAGGGAGTTGCTGAATTGCAGGTACTTTTGGGGTAAAAAAATGGTTTTTTGTGGAAAAGAACAGGTGAGCAGCCTAGGGATGTGACACTGGGGGGGTTTCTCCAATCTAACTGCTAGTACCACAGAACTCCCATTGGAACATGCAACTTCTGGGAACAAGCTACGTACAGACTTTTTATAGATTAATCACCCTCAATTTAATGGGCTGAGTGAACAGAAGTGCTCCAAGTGGCACACACTGCTCTGGAGCTGAAGCCACTCATTAGAGGGCGTGATGGGTTTGCACGGCCAGGTTTTGGTACTGGAGGGCTCCAAGGGTGGCTGCTGGAAGCTTTCCCCAGGTCTTTCCAGGCCAACACCAGACAGCTCCAACACGGACCTGCTGCTGGCCAAGGCAGTGCCTCTGGGACAACGTGCTCGACAGGAGGAAAATGGTACTGCTTAGGAGCAACTGAAGCAGAGAGGAATGAGAGTATGTGAGAGAAACAACTCTGCAGACTCCCAGATGAGGGATGAAGGAGGGGGAGGACACGCTCCAGGCACCAGGGCAGAGATTCCCCTGCAGCCCATGCTGAAGACCACCGAGAGGAAGGCTGTCCACCTACAGCCCGTAAAGGACCATGGCAGAAAAAATATGAGTGTGAAGAGTCCTTCCCCTGAGGAAAAAGCAGCAGAGACAGTGTTTGATGAACTGACCAAAACTTCTGTTCCTCATCCCTCTGTGTTTGGGAGGAGCGAAGTTGAGCCCAGAAAGAAGGGAGGCATGGGAGGAAGGTGCTTTAAGAATTCAGTTTACTTTTTGTTACCCTATTATGATTTGATTGGCAATAAATTAATTCATTTTCCCCATGATGGTAACGGCTGAGTGAACTTTCCTTGTCCTTATTTTGACCCACAAGCTTTTTCTTGTATTTTGCATTCCCTGTCTAACTGAGGGGAGTGACAGAGTGCCTTTGGTGGGCTTCATGTTAAATATTTCATAAATCCAATAGATTTTCATTCTAAGTGCTACACAATAAAAACAAACTTAAAGGGATGTTTTCATCAGGGAAGTCATAAATATTTCTGTGTATTCCTTTTTACATACTAATCATGTCACCAAAATTAACAAAGTATAATACACAAATTGTGTCTGCCTGAATTACATATATGAAACTCAAATCACTCATAGATTAATTCTATTGACAAACTTTTTCCACCAATCCCACATCCAACATACACATCTCTATTGGACAAATTATACCTACATAAACTGAAACTATATTTTCAAAACCACATGCACAGACTAGCAAAATTTAATAGATACTACAGAAAGATGCCTAAAGTATTAATTTTTTAAAACAAGTTCCCATTTCCATGAATTGCAGTGATTGTCCTGGAAATTAAACTTTTTTTTTCCTCAGGTTTTAATTTTTCATTTGCTTGAAATTCGAGTGTGGAAAAAAGAAATCACCTCTTTTCTTTCTATGAAATGAATACCACTATCTGCCATAATAGCAGCAGCTAACTTTGAAGGATTTTGACCACATCAATATTCTCACAACATCTAAGAGATATACCAAACATATTCTCTCACTCTTATTTTAAAAGTGAAATCTGTTCTCTTCAAAAATGGTTAAGAAAAAGAAATGCAAGGATTGGCAAGATTAGACTATCCATCTTTATAAAATCAGCTGTTGCACACCAGTGTTTTAGGTAGCACATTAAAGACAAGACATACACACTCAAAAAGACAAACTAGAAGAAGTAAATTATTACCTAAAGTAAATCCTTATGCAGCAACTAACAGAATGTTTGCATTTCTTTTCAGGTATTTTGATCAATTGCCACTGCACTAAAACTAGGACTAAATTAAACTCTCCATTAGGTGATGGTGTTAAGCATAAGATCCCATTCTCCTTAATATGGAAGAGTCTGTGAGCACATACGAACACATTTTTTCAGAAGTAGGTAATGGTTACTTGTTGGACTATGCAAGTTACATTCCTTGTCTGCTTTGTTGACACAATTAGATGCAAGCTTATTCTGGTGCCAAATGTTTAAGGGCAACTGACAAAATTTTAAGAGAGCCTTAGTGTGATTTTAGCATTTAGCATCTCCCTCCACCATTTCTCCATCACCTTTTACTGCACCAAGTAACTGCTCTCCCTCAAGTGTTGATCTGTGAACAACACTGTGAACTCATCCCAAAGAAAAAGCATGTCTCAATGAAAGCACATCTTGATTTATTTGACAGCTTGAAAAAAAGGAACAATAAGAAGAAACAGAACAGAACCAGAAAAAAATGAAGTGAGCTGAGGGAGGTCCTGGCATTTGTTACGTAGCATTCACGAATTTAGAACAGGTAGGCTGCATGCCAGGAGAAAGGAGGTCAGTAAGACCATGTGACTGCTTAGTAATTAGACTTGCTCAATAGTGCAATTACACAAAAATATTAGTTCCCGATTGTTACATGACTGTTTAAAGAGAAAAGTTAATTAGAAAGCACCTATGTATTAAAGGTTGCTATTTACCAGATTGAACACGTTTGTTAATATAAACGGTAACTGGTGACCCTGCAGAGTGACAATGCTCTAACAAGAAACTAAACCTCCTGGTTTCTTGTATTCTTTCAACATTTTTCCTCATATAGATTGTATTAGTCATAGTTTGATAGAGAAGAGTTTTGCCCAGGGCACTAGAACCATAAACTCACCAGAAGACAAACACTTGGTGTCAATCAACTCAAATTAAAAAATGAACCACCATAAATTCACACCAGGAGGTTAAATTTGACTCATGTTCCTAATGCTGCAGGGCTTCTGCTCCTAGTCTCAAATAAAATGTTTTTGTCTAATTCAACACCCTACTCAACAGGCATGTAAGCAATGATTCTGCTCATGGTCATCAAGTGAGCAAGAACATAAAATGTTTGATCATTAATTGCAAGTGCCAAATGAGACTGGCAAACCAAAAAACTGCATCATGGATCTTGGGTATACTTATTGTGAATGTATGTGTTTGCACTGGTTAAAAACATCTCATTAAACCACTGGAACCTAAAATGAATTCATACCAACCTAATAACTGTCCATTTAAATAAAAATGTATTGAGAAGAACCGTAATAAACATACAGCTTTAGCAGCCAGTTATTCTATAAAGTTACTGTACTTTTAAACTTGAAAAAAACCTGATGATCTCACAAAAGCAGACTATACAGGCAGCAAGATTTCCTACTCAAATCCATGTGCAGCATATGCCTTGAGGGTATTTGAGTACCAGGAGATTGCTCGAAGTGCTTTGGACAGGGGAGTTGTAATATATCCCAAACTCGGTCCCTCTAACCAGCAACTAAAACCAGGCATTTTTCTTCAAATGCAAAATGCAGTGGAAGGACTAGATACCTTCTAAAACACTGAAAACGCTGTTAAAGTATACAGGCCAGCAAATATATCACACACAGATGTACTCAGGGATTCTATTAGCTAATGATCATATTACACAGTCATTGAAGAACCAGGGCAATAGCACTGAAGACATGAACTTCCTTCTGCTAGAATCAAAGTTCACATTTGTCTATCATTCACTAGCTCAGAGAATACAACCAAAAACTGCTCAGCATTTCAGTTGCAGGGCACATTAGAAACCTATGACATGTATTCTTAGACATGTGATTTCCTTAACACTTAGACTTGTGCCACATTCTTTCAAAACTTAAATAGCTGTTCATGTATGATCCACAAAACTAAGACCTCTGAGCTTCTTCATGAAGTCTAAATTTTATTCAAAAGAAACTTATACCTTCAAAATAAAAACGATTTAAAAGTCTCTTATAAAAGAAATGTACATCATGAGTCTCAGATAAGGGAAGTATCTAACAATTATTCTTAAGTTATTTTTGTCAGTGAAAATTAAATAACCATCAAGTTAAAGTTCACAGAATGCATCTTTAGTATTTCTATCCCTTGAAAACAAGAGGATTGTAAGGAAAACCTATCAAAATCTGAAAAAAAAATAGAAACCCAAAACTCCAAAGGTAAGTTACCTGGTTGGTATTTAATAAGCTAGGATAAAAATTATTAAATCTGAAAGGCATAATCCTTCAAGTGAACTCAACTGAAACCTGAAGTATATAAACTTTGTCATTCTTCTATGACGTAGTGTTAAGCTCAGTTTCATTGTGCTTGTTCCGTAATTAAGCAACTTCTCAGCACGGTAGTCTGGGCAGGCTAGGTTCAGGAGCATTTCAAGTTCCTGACATTGGAGGGACAGACAATATACAAACCCTACTGCATTATCAACCCTTTTAAAAGGGTAACAGTTTACAGATTCCTAGTGATGTTTTAACTAATCTCACATGACAAGCATGCACACAAGTCCTATTAACCTCTGCTTTATTATGGCATACATTTAACATGCAAACGTCAGCCACAGCTCCACAGTAAAGTTCATTTTTATGTTGGGGAGGAGAATTACAACTGCCTTGAAGGTGTAGGGACAAATCTGCACGCTCCAGAAAGGGACACTGCACACCAAGCCAGCCAGAGTTCAAGAAGTATTTAGACAACGCTCTCGGGCACAATGTAGGTTTCTTGGGGCTTTTCCCTGCAGGGCCAGGAGTCGAACTCCATGATCCTAGTGGGTCACTTCCAACTCAGGATATTCTGTGATACCCTTCCGTGCAGGAACGCTACTCTGAGAAAGCACTTCTGAGCTAAGCGAGCAGCTTCCCAGATTTTCCAGGACGGAGTCGCCCTGGGGTTGCCGGCTGCCCAGAGCTCCCGAGATGGTGCAATCCCTCCGGGCTGCTCCCCACAGGGTTCTCCGCCCAGCAGCAGCCCCGCTCTGGGCTCCGGCGCTCGGGTACCGACCCGCCGCCCTGGGGAGCGAGAACAAGGCCCCCTCCCCGGGAAGGCACTCACTTCCGCTCCGCACTCCGCCTGGTGCTTCCCGGTTTCCCCTTCCCCGTTCCTCCCACGTGTGCCGCGGCCGCAGCCCGGCCGGCGCTGGGCTGGATATGTAACACGGCCGGGCCCGCGGGGAGGGCGGGCGGCCGGGAGAAGCCGGCGCTGGCGGCGGCCCAATCGGGCGAGGAGGGGAGGGGATGGCGGGGAGGCAGCGTGACCGAATACATAACGCGGGGATTAGGGCCCCCGCAGCGCCCCGCACTCACCGCCACCTGTTGATGCCCACGTTGGAGGAGCCGGCGAACCAGGGGTCCAGGATGTAGACGCAGCGCACCGTGTCTGCGCCCTGGATGCATTCCCGCAGCGCCGGGTTGTCGTGGAGCCGCAGCCCCTTGCGGAACCAGTGCACGGCGTTCACCCCCATGCCGGGCGCGGGCGCTCAGCGGGAACCGCCGCCGCCCGCGGGGCCGCTCATGGCCCGGCGCCGCCGGGCGAGCAC
>VZRO01005803.1:50218-75810 GCA_013397915.1 Daphoenositta chrysoptera | reverse complement strand
GCGCCCGCGGCGCTCCGGCCAGCCCCTCACGGCCCGGGCCGCGCCCGCCCGCCCCGCCGGCCCTCGGGAGACGGGCGGGGCGCTTATATAAGCGTGTGCGTAGGGAGCACCTGTTGGACCAGCGGAGCTCCAGAGGCCCCTCCAGCGCTGACGAGTCCGTGACGCGGGCCGAGGGCTCGTCGCTGCCCGCTGAGGCCCGGAGGCGTTGGCCGAAAGACCCGGACAGGAACCCCCGAGCAAGAGAGAGAGCGGCTCGGCCGTGAGGCGCTGCCGCACCCAAACGCGCTTCCAAGCAGCAGAACGAGTTAACATGGTCCCTCTTGCACCGTTAGTGAAGTCATTACTAAATGGTGAATTTCTCACGCCTGTTAATTACAGAGCTCAAACCACCGTCTGCACAGCGGGTTTCCCTGGAGCTGCTCCGTGGTTACACCGGGCACGGCCGAACGCCGATGGAGGCATCGCACTGACAGGACTCGGTAGAACCCTTCTGAGTCTTCACAGGGCAGCTCTAGAGGCAGATCTGAAAATAAACCTCCACCTGTGGATTGCCACTCAAATCTACAGCTTCCAGGGTGTTCACGGACAAGTCTCATTAGAAATAATGTCTCAAGTGAAAGGCAGAGGACCCAAATCAGCAGTACTGACCTGCCTTAACTTTGAGAATTCCAGACAGTACTTTAAGAACTGCCTTTTTTTTTTCTCCTAAAATATTTTTTCTTCTAAGATACAGAGAAACTAAACGTCAAGTCAACAAGACGACACATGCATCTTATGTTTCCCTTCATGCTTTTCTTTCCTCACTTTGAATGATGTAATAAACAGAGTAACTGAATCACAGAATCATTTAGGTTGGAAAAGACCTCTGAGTCCAACCTTTGACTGATCACCACCATGTCAGCTAGACCATGGCACTGAGTGCCACATCCAGTATTTTCTTGAACCCCTCCAGGGATGGGGACTCCATCACCTCCCTGGGCAGCTCATTCCAATGTTTAACAACTCTTTCCGTGAAAAAATTCCTCCTGATGTCCAACCTGAACGTCCCCTTGTGCAGCTTGAGGCTCTGTCCTCTCGTCCTGTCACAGCTTGCCTGGGAGAAGAGGCCCCCCCTGTCACTGATGATCAAGGTATGCTGGTGGCACAGGACCCAGCCATGATTAGAGTTCCTTTCTGTGTGGTCTTACAAAGAAATTTTGTATAAAAGGTGTAGAGTGTGGAGACTGAACAGTTCTTGAACACTGACTTTAACAATAGCATAAATTATGATGAGTTTTTTCAATTATCACTTTGTTGTATGTAGAAAATCATATTCCACAGCTCATCATTCTGATCTAAGAACACATGGGATCCTGTCATATACCCTTGCTACAACTCAAAGCTGGAGCAGTGGGGTCATTGTAAAGTTGATTGCTTTCTCAATTAATACAAAGTACATTCTTATTTGCCTGGTTGGTTATTATTATTATATGCCAAATGTTTGGTAAGTAATTTTCAAATACCTAAAAAAGAAAAAGGAAAATTTTAAAAAAAGTAGTTAATGACCACTGTCCATCAAACTCATTTGAATTCTATAATTTTTGAACACATTGAACAAGTAGATTCCTTATTTTCAAGAAAAGTCACTTTGCAACAGTTTTTATTTCAAACTTTTAAATTGCTTTCTCACACTCGTTATTTGTCCTGCTAGCTCCCCACAAGGCTGCCACACTGAAGGTAGCCCTGAATAAAGTCCAGCATCAACCAATCTGCCTTCTTGGGAATACCGAGGTGGAAGCAGCCCTTGCTCACTAGACCTTATGACTTCATAAGGAAATTGCAGCCATGAAAACCATCAGTCTGTAAGCTGTTTGTTGCTACAGGCTAAATAATAATTGCAGTATCTCATTAGCATATCATTATGTCAAAACACTACTTGGCTCTAGCCATGCCTTCTATGCGAGACAGTTTGTTCTTGACTCAGAAATGAGAGAAAGAACATATTAATATATAATTAATATTGTAATAGGATATATTAATATATAATAGATGCAGAATATATTAATTAAAATGTCAGATCTCAAGGGAAGAGTCACTCCAAGTTAGTTGAAATAGAAAATAGAATGATGGTTAATCAAGGAACTCGTACAAGTAAACCTCACTACAGTGTTCTCTTGTGAATAACTTTTTTAAACAATATTGCTAATTTAGCTAATTTAGCCCAGACTGTGATTGTAAAAATGAAGAGAGTGGGGGGGAGATAGAAGGGAAAAAGATAACATGAAGGCATGAAATGACAAAAACATAAAGAAGCAAGTATACAGTACATTTTGTGTTACAATTTAGAAGTTATTTTTTAGATGCATGTTTTTATCATCATTGTATGTGTTATATTCAGAGACTTTGTTAACTGTTCTTGGAACAGGTATTATTTAGGAGACCAACCCTGAACTAGGTTCTTAGAGCAGGGTTTCTTTCTGTAGCATTTCTCTTCTTCATTAGATCTTTTGCACAGATCCAATACAGACTATTGAACATGGAGCTGACAAAAGAAGGGTTCACAGAGACAACAGTAGTGATTTTCAGTCTCTGAAAGATGTGATTGTGCAGACTTGGAGTTAGTCAAAAAATCCAAACACCCATAGGAAAATATTTCTAGTGTAGAAATCATTTATGTGACTCTAGAAGAGAAATATAAGTAGATAGAGCTGAAAAAATAAGATAGAGGAAGATGGTTCTCAATAAACTTTTGAAAAGCCACCAGCAAAAACACTATAAGCCAAGTAGCTGTAGGAGAATTTAATTACGTAATAAGGTAGTGATCATATGAGGAAAATACACTGGTGTAAGACAAGCCTCCCCTCGTCATGTCGATGTTACCGAATCAAAAGAATCATCTGCTTCCCGTCAGAGCATACTCAATTAGTCTAACTTTCAACACGCTCCGTTCTTTGCTATTATATTACTTCGAAATTATTGCCAATGTGGTTTTTTTTTCTATTTTCCCCACCACTTCTCTCTGCCGGCTATTTTAACGCAGCGGCCTTTAACTTTTCCTCCTGCTGGGAGGCCTCCTTCGGCCAGCGGCGGAGGCTCTCTCACCGGACGGGGCGGGCCCGTCCCCCTGCCCTGCCCCGCACATGGTTCGGGCCGGCGCTCCCCGCGCGGCGGNCGGTGTGGCCGTGGGGGCTCGGCCGCTCTCCGGCACCGGGGCCGGAGGGGCTGCATGGCGTTCCGCTTGTCCTGCTCCGAGCGCCGGCGCGGCGCTGAGGTTGGGGCGTGCAGGGGGAGAGGCCGCGCGGTTCCGAGGGATGCGCGGCTGGGGAGGGACCCCCGGGCGCGGGGCCCGCGCTTCGGCCGCGGGTGACTCCTCGGGGCGGGATGGGCCGGCAGCCTCTGCTCCCGGGCCGGCTGCAGGAGAACATCCGCCTGCTGCCTCTCCGCCCCCAAGCGCAGTCCAAAGGCTGAGAAAGGGAAGGCCCAGGGGCCGGGCTGTGGGAGCAGGCTGTGATGGAGACCCTTGTTTTCTCTGTGCTGAAAGCACCACCACTTACTGACCGGTGGCTTAAATAGTGCGGTGCGTCCTTAAGCACTTTTCAAGCGTCTTTCCTTTCCTGGATGTAAGGAAAAGGTTTTTCCCCATGAGGACAGTTGAGCAGTAGAACAGGTAACCCCGAGAGGCCGGGTGGCCTCCATCCATGGAGGCTTTAAAGACTTGATTGGACAAAGCAGCCTGGATCCTGCAGACCCTGCTTTGAGCTGTTGAGATCCCTTCAAACCTGGATTATCCTAGGATCCTCTAGATTTTTTTTTTTTCTAGAAAGCTTTATGTTGGTCTGGCATATCTTTTACAATCCTTTACCTCATTTCCACCACTAATGCAAAGCAGGGATTCATTTTTTTTAAGTGCAGAAGTGTGAACATTTACTGTGCATTAATCTAAAAAACTGCTATCTATCACTGCCCAGAGTCCCTCACAAACCATTCAAACACTGTCTACACTGCCCTCTTCTAGGTAGATACTTACTCTTCCTGGTTAAAGTTCAATCTAGGCATTTAGTAGGTTCATTAAATTCTTTACAGCCAACTAATTTTCCTGTAATAAGAATGGTAGTGGTCAGGCAGTCATACTGTTGCCCTCTTTACTAAAAGATTTTGTGAAAAATCCAACATGGGTAAAAGTTTGGGTTTCCTGATTTTCAAAAAGTGAGATTTGAGTCTCAAAACACATTCAGAAATTCAAATGAGGGATAAATCAACCAGTTGATCCTTGTATCCATTTCCTATAGAAGACCTACATAGAAGTCTCATTAAATAATGGAACTTATAGCACCCCTTTACTTGGTATATAAAGGTCTCTGCAAGTGTGCTAGCAAGCAGGATCACAGGTAACTTTGACATTAGCTCACTTCCTCATTGCTGTTCTAACACTTGGTGGTGAGAGGGTGCTGCTGCCAGTGAGAGCAAATATCTTATCTGAGCTGGCTAGGTTTTTTTCTTAATCTGTCAATTGCTTTACAATCCCCACAGCAATCTAAGTACATAAAAAGTTACAGTGGGGTCCTGCACATTAGAACATGCTTTAGATCCAACAAGAGCTTTAAAAGAACTCTGAATTCATGAAAGCAGTTACATACCCTGGAAATGTGATACTGTCATCTATGAACTTGGAAATACATCACTCAGATCTGGTTTCTATAGAAAAACATAACATTCAAATTAATTCATGTTATTTTGCTTGTTGTATTTTGCATAGGGCTTTTTTACAAGGGCTCCTAAATACCCCTGTCAAATGAGTTTTAGCAAACAAAGTTTGCCTTTCTTTTACAGTATTCTGTGTTTCTGATGATCCTCACTAAAAACAGGGAAAAATTGGCTATGATGCCAGACATTTTTAGAAAATGTGAAACTTCTTTTAAGTAAATATAAAAACCATTCCCATGTTAGATATTAGAAGAGCACAATTTACTATATCAGAATTTTTTTAAAGCTCTGTAATAGTAAAAATTACAGTATTCTAGGGGACTGCATTATTCACAAGGCAATTTTTTTAAACAGCAGGATTACACATTGAATTAAGTCATGGTTATTTTTCCAGTTTGTACTTTGGAAATATTACTTGACATCCCAAACAACTTCACAGCACTTCACTTTACTGGCAGCTTCTAGCTGAGCTGAAGCATTAATGAAGAAAACCCTGATCCTTCAGAGATTTGCATATTCTGACTGGACCCACTAAACTCAGTAGAACTGACACAGGCAGTTGTGTCACTCCTGTGGAGGAGAGGTTTAGTTTGCAGTCACTTTTTCAGGACATGGAAAGGTCAGCACACAAAACATCTGTGACTTACCTACACTTCAGTGCTTTCAGGGTTACTGGGAAAAAAATCACTTGTTCTGTGCTGGGGCTTGGGACAGCACTTCTGAACTCACAATGTGTGTGAAGACAAAACCATCAGTCTTGGGGTTCTGACACAAGCAGCTCATTAGGAAATTGGTTTTGCCTTAGAGGTGTGAAATAATACTAAAGAAGTTATCAATAAACAGCCTCTGTTAATAACATATGTGTGCATATAGGACATTATGTCTTACTCTGTTAGTTTATGACGTAGTAACGTAACAATATCTCAGCTTAGAAGCAGGAAAAAAGCAACTTAAAAGCAAAGGTACACTTTCTTGAGATAAAGGATTCACCTCTAGAAAATATTTAACCTTACCTGACAGCTAGAAAGAGGATTTACCACTGAAGTTCTCTAAACAAACCATGTACTTTCTTAGAAGATGGGCAATAAGGAAGATTCTAGGGCTCTTGTATAGCTGTGCAATAGGTATGTTGGTCTCTCATGTAGGAGATTAGACTGCATGATCATAACAGTATTTTCTCTCCTAAAAAAAGAACAACAACAAAAAAACGCCAACCAAAAGTAATTTAACAGTGCTCATGTAGGTACTTTTTGAAGCATGCTATACTTAGGGAGAGGTGAAAGCAACTGTCCAAATTTTCTCATTTACAGTTTGAGCAGTTTTAAGCACGTTAGCAGCAGGAGCCACTTGCAGGAGTATTACAGAGATCAGCAGTTCTCCCTTTCACACGCGGTACTTCCAAAGGGTTGTTACGAAAACACCCCGGGAAGTTAAAGATACGCTTGATGGTATCTTTGTTTGACTGCTGCGGCTCCTTTGCCCCTGCAGAGCAGGTGACAGCACATGTGCTATTGGTGATAACTGGGCAGCCAGTTTGAGCAAAGGTGAGGTGTGGGCTTGGCCCTGTGGACTCCAGCACAGCCACACACCTATTCCACAAGGACTCTGCCTACGAAGAGACCTGGAGGTACAAATAAGGCATTGGTGCAAGGGGCAGCTGTAGCAAAGTAGCTGCTGGAAGAGGCAGGTGAAGGCCTGGAAATGTTACTCTGTAGTTGCTTCCTCCCCCAAAATACCAGTGTGCTTATTCACCCTCAATTAACACGCTCCGCTGGTAAAAAACGCTTACATAAAGGTTCATGTGAGTTTTTTCTCCCTTAATTATATAAAGAATGATTTCAAAATGAATTCATGCTACAAACTGCTGCTGAAGCAGCACTGCGTGGTGGGTCTCTGACACATGAAAGAACAACTCACGCTCCAAATAATGCTTGAGAAGTTAAAGTAAATACATTCATAAGAACTAAGATATTTAAGCTGCCATTTTTGTTAATTTAGTGGGATTGCTGTCAAATGAAATAGCATGAATCATTATTCTCATCCAGTGTGAGTGATCTGCAATGCAATAACAATGTTAGCTGCAATAAATGGCTGACAGTCTGGAGCTTGTATAACTGCAGGCGTTTATATGGACAGAGCAGTGCCCCAAGTCACCTTTGTTATATCCATGTTACTGTTCCAGTGACACACCTGTCAGAACCTTCCAAAAATAGTCTTTTCCCCCTGCTTTCATGTGAAAGTTGGATTTTACACTAGTAACAAAAACCACTCTTGAGAGTAATTTCTTACTCCAACTCTGTCTAAACATCAGTGATTCTGACCATTAACTCGCTCCTCCGATGTGCTTTGCTCCAGTTGTTGTGTCTCCACAGGACTGAGTTCCAGGATGTTGAGAGGAGTCGCTCACGGTGCAAAAGACACATTCAGTCTTCTGTTAACAAGATCTCAGAGCTGTAACCTGGGACTGAAGTTTTCATCAGTATGGCCTGATGTAGCAAACAGAAGCTTCCTAATACATTCCAGTTACACAACTGATACCAAGTCAAGAGAGGAAAATAAAAAAACCCTTGAGAGTCTCTACAGTTTGTCAGTTGACATCACGAAGATCCGCAGACTGAAGGAATGGGTCCTTCTCCAGGATGTGGCCTATGTTAAAGAAATTGCTGGGATCTTACAGGAAATGGGAGCAGATGAGACCACTGTAGCCAACATCATAGAACGTTGCCCCGAGTTAATTCTCCACACCCCAGCAGAGATAAACGCTCAAAGAGCTTTATGGCAATTAGTATGCCAGAATGAAAAACAGCTGATTAAATTAATAGAGCAATTTCCAGAGTCTTTTTTTACTACGGAGTATCACCAGAACCAGAAGGCAAATATACTGTTTTTTCAAGAGCTGGGGCTTAAGAATAATATAATCACCAGGTTCTTGACAAGTGCACCCAATATTTTCTATAATCCTGTTGAGAAAAACAAAAACGTGATAGAGACATTACAAAGAAGTTACTTAAATTTAGGGGGTTCTGAAGCAAATATGAAGATCTGGATATTGAAGCTATTGAGCCAAAATCCATTTATTTTATTAAATACCTCCACTACAATCCAGGAGAACTTGGAATTTCTCCAAAGGAATGATTTCACTGACCAGGAAGTTCTACAGCTGCTCTCTAAACTTAAAGGTTTTATTTTCCAACTTAATTCTACTACTATGCAGCAGAGTATGCTTTTTTCCAAAAACGTCTTCAAGTGCAGTGATCAAGAACTAAAAAAACTAGTGCTGAAATGCCCAGCCCTTCTCTACTATTCTGTTCCAGTTTTGGAAGAAAGACTTGAAGGACTATTGAAGGAAGGAATTTCCATAGCACAGATTAGAGAGACACCAATGGTGCTGGAGCTGACAACACAAATCGTTCAGTACCGAATTAAAAAGCTCTCTGCATTAGGATATGATATAAAAAGTGGAAATCTAGAAAGCTTGAATGGCACTAAAAAAGATTTTGAAGTCACTTATGGTAAGATACAATCAAAGAAGGAGAGACCAATTTTTAATCCTGTTGCTCCTCTACACATTGAAGATTAATTTGAACACTGTACTTCAAGTTATGCAAAAACAAATTAAAAGGGAAGTTGGTTCTTTGAGAAGAGATGGAACAAAAAACAATCTTAACCAGACTGTAGTCTTATACTGTACTTTGTCCAGGAGGGGGTCTTAGGCACAACTTCATGATACAATTGTAGTATTCTAATGCTTTCAAATAATGTCATAGAAATTATGCTTATGATAAAGGTTGCCTTTTTCTAAGAGTACCTCAGATGTGACATTTTCTTACCTGATAGGGCATTAACTGCATTAGATTTTCAGCTTTGTCACTGCACAGTCCAGCCTGTGGTAGTGATTAGCACAATTTTTATCTGAGGAAGACAAAAGGAGGATTATTTTTCCAGCAGTGTTCATCAGTCTGCTGGTTCAATGTCTTCAGGACACTCTGGTGGAGTTCTGTTCCTCATTGTTGAAGTAGCTCTCGCTCCTGGATCCTGACCTGCAACAGACTTGGTTTCTTGGGTAGGAAAGCCCTGTCCTGAGCACAGGGTGGGACATAACTTTTTTTAAATTTAGTAACTGCTACAGTGAGGCCTTAGTATGTTTGTGTACAAACCATAATGCAAAGAAACTACAAGATGACAACCTTCACATTTCTAAATTCTTCAAAATTTTCTTATTTTTCAAAAGGTTTGGGAACAGGAGGAAATACATTTATTGCTGTTGTATAGTTCCTAATCTCCTCTAGCAAGGTTTGGGGTCAAGAAAAATTAGGGAGAGACTCAAGTCTCAAATGATGGTAGGAGAAAAGAGAAGGTCATGCTTTATATTAGGTACAACAAAACTCAAGTCTGTAAACCACTGGTGATTAAAAATGACTACCAGATTTGCACACAGCTGCAACAGTTTCTAAATATATGGGTGGCACTGCATCTCAGATAACACCATATGACAATTGGCAACAAGTGCTGGCTTTCAAAATAGTAACTATCAGACAGCATTTAAGTTCTCAGGGGATTTGATTTCTTCTCAATTATGGGCTGTGAATGATAATATAAAATAGTAGCATCACTGACAGTCATCTCAATAGAATTAGAACCATCAGTGATTTTATTTTTCAGACTTTCCTAAGTAGCCATTTCACATACATTCCCTCTTGACAGCAGAATAAAAACCAGCTATACACCCTCACTCCAGGCATTATTCAAGGTCATTTTTAACACACATTTTGGCAGCAAGTCCAGGCCTCCATTTCTTAAAATGCAGTTTTGAATTGCTGAAGAAAGCTGGTATTGAGTTACTGGTACAGAGGGTGGGCTGCAAGATGATGAATTTATATCGTCTGCCACGTTATCTGCTGTGCCCTGGGGAGGGCTGGAAACACCTGGTAGGAGCAGTGCCCAGATCTCAGCAGCTGCAGGGCTCACACTCAGCACTCTGCGGGCGAGTGCAGACGTGACAGAGTCTCTGGGGGTAAGGCCACTCTTGCAGGAGCACAGGTGGCAGGAATTCGAGAAGGGGACGTATCACCAGCATGAAGAAAATCAGGCCGTGGTACTAGGCTGTGTCTGTGCTGACTCTTCCAAAACACATTATCGTTGTTTAAGAGGAAACTGGTAAGACAGCTGTATTAAAAAGTCACAGGAACTTGCCTTTGTCACTTTCTGACTGCCCTTCCCTGCTCAGCTATTAAGCAGACCACAACATTATCTGAATTCAAAAGCCTCCTTCCCCCCAGACACAAGGGGGCATTTCAGCTCTCCAAAGCTCTTCGTAACACAATCTGTAACTGAGCCAGAGACCTGATTGGTGGATTAGGCAGAAAAGGAAACCAAGACGTAGAACAGTGCTTTCCCTGAATATTTAGTTCTAGCATTTCTACAGGTATCTGTTTTTACAAAGTTCTTGAAACAACTTATTCCCATCACTTACATTATCTCCAGTGGCAACAGAACAGGAAAAGGATGTATTTCCTTAACTGAGCCACAGCCCAAGTTATCACAAACTTATTTTGCATTCCGAATGTTTCAATTTCTCTTCTCCTTTCAAAAGGAAAGCATGAGCAGAAATGCTCTTTTTCTCTACTACCAGATGAAAATTCCGTCAATCCTTCATTCATAACTCTGTGCCTGGGACCCATTTCTCTCTTCTTCACAGGATTCATTTACAATAAAACCTCAGGAAAGCTCCCAGTCACCAAAACACTCTATTGCTGAAATCCTCATCTCTTGTTACTCAAGTCACTGTGGACCAGCCTGTGAGTAAGCCTTTCATTACCTAGCAAGCAGTCATACAAGTTGCCTTCATAAACATTTCCCCTTTTGAAACGGGGACTAGGAAAAGGAAAGTGACATAAAGCTACCACAAAAACAATCCCAAGACATAAGAACAACCTCACTCCCCCTGAAAATTTCAGATCCACATTCCATTCAGCTCACTATGATCTTTAAAGTGGGTATTCCCAAGTATCACGGACCAGGGGAAAAGAAAATTAGTGCAAAGGATTTTGTGCTGTATCTGTGCACAGCTTACACACTGAAGTTACAGCTTTCGTTAAGAGCTGGGTGGTGCTAACTAGATAAAAATGAAAGACACTGGAGCAGGGTACTGTGGGAAGATGTACACCTAAGTATGCCTTTCTCCACAAAACTAAGGAAGCTTTCAAATGTCTGAAACAGCAAAAATTTAATGTTTCACAGGTGCCCGGACAGAAATGGAACAAGTTTTTAAGATGATGCAAGTTTCATAAATGAATGGAAAACACATGGGATATAGGACAAAGCTCTTTGAAAACTAAAACCATATGCCATGCAAAAGTTTCAGTTATAAGACTCAAAATAATAGCTACAGGATATGTTAAGAACAAAACATAACGGAGTGCTGGCAACTCTTTCAGACCTAATGTTGCTTATCTCAGACCACACTTGTTTTGCCGCAAGTTTCATAGTTTAAAAATTAAAGAATATAATAAAAAAATGAGTATGTCCAGTTCAACATTCCCATTTGCAGAAAAACTATTAGGAAGGGTTTGGTTGAGTGTCACAAATTATTGCTGTGCTCCAAACAGGTAACTCTTTTTAAGAGTTCAGTGGCAGCACTTGGGGGATATGGCTACACTGGAAATCGCAGGGGAGCAGACCATGCTAAAATATATGCTGCAGCTAGATTGCCTCTGATATCCAGGCTAGCTTGTTTCTAGAGCTAACTGGTACCTCTAAACCATACTATGTTCTATGCAATTTGCTTTTGACTATAAAAAAAAGTTAAAGGCTTCCATTCTTTGCATAAACTTACCTCATTACACCATTGCAGCAGATCAGAACCAAGCAGCTGGTGCATCTAACAGAAGCAGACACAATTTCTTGGGTTTCTTCTCTCCCCACCACCCCAAGTTCCCATGCTTACAAGTATCATGCTTCCAACATTCACAATTACTGATATAAAATAAAATGTTGTTACAGAGTGCAGTTAAAGTACCAATGGCTCAGAGAGATTGGGTGACTACAGTACCGTAATTCAGACATGGTGTACTTTCAACACCCGTGAACAGAGGACTAAGTTTGACAAGTGATATGTTTTGATTTTTTTCATTTTTAAAAAGTCCCCCCGATATATCCTTCTAGTACAACCACAGCCACTGAAAAAGTAAGCGTACAAGTTCTCTGTAGAAACACAAGATTTTAGAAAATACTGCATACACAACATGAACAGATGCCTTCCATGGGCTTCCAAAGAGGTTACTTATTTGCAAAGTCAGTACACAAATAAAAGATCACAAATGGTTTCTATTTTAAGGCAATCTCACGCTGTGCCATAACAAGTGCATTTTGCCTCACACGCTGCAGAGGATGTACAGGTGTTCCCATCTGAGGTGTCAACATTTGGAATCTGTCAATATACAAATTACTTGAATCATGTTTTTTGTTTTTTTTAAGGCCTCATCTACCATTTTTGGTTTGTTTAAGAAAAAAAAGTATTGCATTTTACTCAAAAATCAAAATGGAAAGTATGAGAGATGTAGTGAAAAATTCCTTGCATTTGCTTAAACAGAGCAAAAAGCTAACCTGGCGCATCGTGGAGTTGAGAGAACAGCTTTGCTAGTTCTTCAGTGGTTTCCAGCTACACAAAGGAATTTCTAGCAAGTTAGACAGTTGTGCTAGATGACCACAAGCATCAGCCCAGTTTCCATTAGGCCATCATTTTTTCTAGTGTCTGTAAGAAGTTTATTAGAAGCAAGTTCTCACTTGCAGGAGATAGATGCATATTATTAAATACACCTGAGATGGAACGATCACGTTTTCAGTAAAAATTGACATAGTTTCAGATATCAGGATTTATAAACAGCCTAAAGCTCATTCTGTAAACTGCACTGAAACGACAGGACAGTTCTTTACACAGCTTCACCTAGTAAAAGGAGATTTTTTTCTAATAAGGCATTAAGTTAGTTTACTCCTTATGATCCTTTCTGCCATGTTGTTAAACTTTTTCACTTCTATCTCCCATTCTCATTTCCAATTTCTGCACACCTTTGTTCTCTTTGCTCCAGCCTTCACTGGCAGAATGCAGTCAGGGATAGTTTACAGGCTGCCTGCAAATACAGGTTCATAACCGATATTGGGTATGTCCAACAGTGCTTTTACACAGCTGAAGGATCCTCAGCAGGAGGATGTGGAAACCACTGAGAACAGTAACTGGCATCTGGTTGTACCGATGGCATCACAGAGACTACTGAGCTTCTACATTCACATTTTAGTCCAAAACTGCAGAAGACTTACAGTAAATGAATATTCAAATATGTATTACTCCTTCAGATACACTCACTTCTATAGTTATCAAGTGTAACATTTCACCAGATACAAAGCTTCAATCTAGGCTCTAATAAATCCTCATACGCTGTGCTAGCCAAGCTTCTTCTGTCCTTTTCAGATGAAATCGAGTTACTTGCACAACTCGTTCGAGTGTCTAAGACACGTGGCTTCTCATGGTCCCAATCTTAGCAGATTTTAATGCCACTGACGCAATATTCTGGAGAATCGAGTATGTCTCAGTTTTGGTTTTAGTCAGACTTGTCCTTTTTCTTCCCTGTTAAAGGCACTTTACTTGCAACAGCAGATCCTACAGCTGTAACGCCTCCAGCTACAGCAGAGACACTTCCTTTGACTAGACCCACTCCCATGGAAGGCACAGATGTGACGGCTGTTTTGGTAATTTCCAAGCTCTTCCCTCCAATCCAAGCAACACCCCCAATCGTGGCACCAACAGCTCCCTTTGTGACACTGAAGAGGCCCCCAGTCACACGAGAAAGCATGCCAGCCTGCTGCTGCGGGTGGTCTTTGAGCGACCCTAAGGGAAGAAAGAACAAGCAAATCAGTCTCAGCACTAGGATTTGAGCATTTTCATAAAAGTATTACTCAAAAGTAGTTTCCTTTCTAGCCCAACAGCCATTGAACAGTCTCTACTTACCTTGCAGGCTGCTTTTCTTGGATGCTCATACAACACCTAGTCCCAAATAACAAACAGGGAAACCAAGAAAAGAGCAAGTGGGACCATAGTGGGCAGAGATCGGGAAGAAACAAACATGAAATTGAGAAGTGAGGGAGTCAGGAGCAGAAATACCATGCTTGGAGGAGGACAATGAGTCTAGAAGGCAGCAGGAAAGAAAAATCAGCTCTAGATGCACTAGAGACCTCTGTCCAGCCCTGCCAACACACTGACTTTCCACTGCAACACTCCTCAGGAGAACCAGCAGAACAGGTCTGTCCCCAGAGCCCTCACTGCTGACAACTTGCATCCAAAGCACAGATTCCAAGAGTCACGTCCCAGCACTTGTCTACTGCAAGATGAAAACCAAGGTGAGCAACTTCCCATGCACTGCCAATGCGTTTGTGATAGTGCCAGGACTGACCCAGGACTCAATTAATTAAAAAACTGTAAAGGTCAGAGTTCCTATGTGCATGCCTGGAATAATTCCAAAACAAAAGATGCCACCTAAATGAGAGGATTTCCTACAGAATGGACAAAAAGGAAAACAAGGATACAGAATAGTGAAGCCCAAATGAGTAGAAAATACTGAAAGAAAGTCCTTCCAGTCTCCTATTTAAGAAATTGATGCAGATAATAGAAAGGGTAATGGAAACTGAAAACATAAATGACAGCCTTGTACTTAAAGCCACGTAATACCCTTGCTGGTTCATTCTAGGCCAGCAGCTTTCAACATGGACATATCCAGCAAAAATGCTCTGCCAACAGAAGCACACAGAGAGCAGTACTTGTATTTACATACGGAAAGCCTTTAAAGCATCACACTTGGAAAGGAGTATGCAGAGCCTGCTATAAAATCCAATGTCTACAGATTATTCACTAGAGGATTCTTGTGACCAGACTAAAAGAACTTGTAACAAATTTGGTCAGAAACTGTTTCACTTCCACTTAACTGGTTCACTATAGTAAGGATGAAATAGGCATAAAGTTTCATCCCACTGAATTTTAAGAGTTGATTTCAGTAAATCAGAACTGATGTAAGCAAGAAATGATCCATCATAACTAACTTTAAAAATAATAAGAGAAACAAACAAAAGTAATCATTATGTGTTTTTCTTTACATTACTTCAGGAAGCCAATCCTTTGACAACATCTACTATATTTCACAAGTGTAAATACAGAATGTGACAGCGTATAAATAACTTCTGGTAATGGCTGACACATTCCATTCCCATCCTGTTTGCATTGTCCATGAGGTCTAGCAAATGCCCAGAGCTGCAAAGTTTTATTGCCAGTTGACTTCTGTTCTAGGATACACATCCCTGGTCTCCTTTTTTCTAAAGAGTATGTTTCCAAAGAGTACCAGACCATCTCAAGAGCCCAATTTGGGCTCAATGATCCTTGTGGGTGCTTTGCAACTCAGAATATTCTGTGATTTATGGAGCACTGAGAAAATGACACAAGTTCCCTATCCAGGAGTTGGCTCTACCAGGCTATCTTGCAGCCAGCTTCCCACTGAAAGGAATCCAAGGAGGAACAAGAGTTTGAATGAACTTAGGTTGCAAAGGTTGGCGCCACTTGCAAGGCAGAAAATACAGCATTAGACAGCACTACTCATAAAAAGCAGGAGAACAAAAGCTTCTTCCACACATTTGTTAAAGCCTTTGGGCACCAAGCTTGTTGAGTGTGATTTGAACAAACTACAACTATTTCTGTCTTTAGGAAAAAAACTGCAAATTGGTTTTGGAATTGAGCCTTTCCTCTAAGGAGTATTTTGGCAGCCTGCTCAGAGAGATGATCTTGCCAGCATTGAACTGGTATCCTTCCATCCACATTTTGGCCATCTTTCTATGGTGGTGTAAATGTATCACGTGTAAGACCTTGCACAACATTCAAAATGGGGTTTTTTTCAAGGGTATTCCAATATTTTAACTAAACTCATAAGGCTTGAAGAGTGCATGTGAGCCAGAACCAAAAGGAAATAGCCTCTTCAAGGATGGAGTTTCCATTAAGATGAGCTGTGCTTCATTCTGCTCCCTCTAACTACACCAACTTTCTCCATCTATTTAGACTTCATATTCAAACTGGTTATTGTCATACTGAAAGAAACAATGTACAGAAAAAAATAGATCTTAGCTGCTCACAAATTTTAAATAAAACTTTGAAATAACCAGTGATGATCAAATTCTGCTGTTAAGCTCTGAATCTGGAAAACCTAGTCAATATTCTAGGAAGATAAAAAATACCCACTTATTTCACTGCCTTACTCAATAAAAAAAAAACAGTTCTAGTTTTCAGACCACTGCTGACTTTCTAAACGTGATGTTTAACATGTATAAAACACAATTAAATCTTTAAGGCAAAAAACCCCCTAAGAACTAAGCAAACAAAACCCAGCCTTAAACATTAGACTTGAAGGTAACACATTAAGGTGTAGTTTCCAATCAGGCATCAGAAATGCTTCTGGGAACTTAACACAAAAAAAGCAAGATTTTTTGTCCTCACACCATGCTACTGTAACAAGTTCAAGTATAATAGAGCTGAAGAATCACTGTGCCATGAAAATCTACTTCTCCCTTTCCTCTCATCTTCTTCTACTTACGTTTCCTGCCTAATAGTTGTCAAGTATAAAGTGAGCTATTCCACTTCAACCCTTTCTGCTACAGTTAGTGGATAATACTGTCGTTCAAATGAAGTCAATAGTTTGGTTATACAACATCTAAAAGCTGAGGTGAAAAACACCCAGCCCAACACACAGAACTTTAAAGGGCCATTGTAAACTGAAGAGCAATGAACCGAGAGGAATCGTGACTCACTGACCCCTACATCCAACACATTTGGTTTTAAAGCAAGAGCAGGCAGAACACAACCTGTGTGCCAAGAATGGCTTTTGATCTAGTATGCTTCCAGTCACATTATGCAAACAGGATTCTGCTCAATCCTGCCAGTCCACAGCTTGCAAGGAACTCTGCTCATTTGCAACTGCATTTCCTCTGCAGATCTAATAACCAATTTAATATTCAGTTGGTTCAGGAGACCACGATGTCACTGCATTAACGAAGTCAAGTGCGTGCTTGTTTTTATGAAACCATGAGATTGTGAACAGTTAGAACCACAATTAATTGTATGATGGAAAACAGTCTCCAGAAGCAGTAATGAAGTTCTATATATTTTTAAACACATCTTGTTTAAAAGTCATATGCACTATGAACACAGCAACGTGTCCAAAAATGAAGCTGGGCTCTTTCTATCTCACATAATGAATAGAAGAAATAAATACCCATTAGACCAATTCATATGTCTGGAAACTAATCTGCAAATTAAGTCCTTCAGTAACTGCCCATCTTCTCTATAATTTATAGGTACAGTTGTTTACTCAGTTATATTCAGTGGCCTTTTTGTAATCAGGATAATGCAGAAATGAACAATAATCCAGGCCCATCTCATCCCAGGGTTGGTTTGTTTACTGTTACATAAAATAAAGTTAAAGTGTTCAGCTTGCAGATCCATTTTCTAAGGAGAAAACGGAACTTCTGATTAATTTACTTCATATCATGAAAACTAATACATACCTTCTGGTGGTTGATCATGAAGGTATGATGGGACTTCCTGTTGATTTTTGTCCATTTGATTCATTCTTGCCTAAAAAAAGAAATTCACATGTGCTATACATCTTTTCTGGCAAAGCATAAATGAATTAATGAATCCAAAATTCAAGTAGTTTAAGTTCCACGAAGAGAATGTCTTTTTCATTATTAGTTAAGCTAGCAGGTCCTGTCAAACTGCTCCTATTTTTATTATCTGACTGTGCTTCTGCATTCTTCAACCAGACTCAGGACTTGAAAAAGGAGCTCTCCACCATATCAGCAGTCTTGGTGAGAGCTGCCACATCACACCAAGTGCATCTCAAACCTAAAAAGCAACCAGGAAGACAAGAAGTAGGAAAACAAAACAGCAACTGCTACAAAAAAACAGCTTATGTTTAAGTGCTGATAAAGAAAAGCCTAGTGATCATAGAGGTGGTGGCCACCAGAGGAACAACAGCAGCATGCCTGGAAAGCTGTTTAAAAAAAAGTCCTTGCACCATAATTTGAACAAATGCCATGAAAACAAGATGGAAGAACAGCAACAGAAACACACGATTTATCTTGTCACAGAACTGCATAAATGGTGTAGTGACAGCAGCAGAACTAGGCTGCTTTAACTCTACACAAACTTTCCAATGAAAACATTTCAGAGAAGATTTCTTTACACCAGAAGCTGTTTCCTAGAGCAGTTCTAGAGCAGCAGTGCCTGACAGGGGGAAGCACAGGAGAAAGCTCAAATCAGCAGCTCTGCTTACAGAATTTTTCCTCTGGAGGGGAAGAAAGTAATAACCATTCCAGGTTTCCTTCCTGCTTTCCTCCCCCACCAAAGCAAGCCTTGATACTAAGTCCTGCCTCCTCCCCTGATTCTTCCTGTTAATCTTGCTTTCCCTCCTCAGCAGGCACCAAGGTCAGAAAAAGGGAAAACAAATCGCATTACAGCAGTCAGCATCCTTCTCTCTTTCTGCCAGTGAACTCTTAGCTCTCTTCCCTCTGCACAAGTCTTTAAATCATTAAATTTCTTCCAGGAGTCAACAAGCACCACAAAAATAATTCCTGCTTCTCTTGCCATGCCCAGATCTCTCTGTACCTCCTCTGGGTGAGAAAGCAGTGGCTGGGATCTGAAGAAGGAATGCGGAGGCAGAAGCAGGTGGGAAGACTCATCTGGAAAACAAGAGCTAAAACCCTCACAGTATTATTATGAAGTTAAAACACCGAAAAAACTGGCACCCACGTGCTAAATCATAGATCTTTGGATGAGCAGCAAGCCTAAATTGAATATTAAAGAGTCCTCCCAATCAGCACTAAGGGTATCAGTTCAGGGCTCAGAAAACATAGTACCTTTACACAAGAAGCTGAACAGGAAAGCAGGCAAAAATACCTACTACCAGGATGGCAAATTGGATGGAAATGCTGAACAAGTACCACTCAAAAGCCTGAAATCCAAACATGTAAGCTAAGAAATAGGAAAGTATCATATGATATCCCAAGTTGGGAGGAAACCACAAGGATCATCGAAGTCCAACTCCTGTCCCTGCACAGGACAGCCCCAAGAACTACACCATGACCTGAGAGCATTGTCCAAAGGCTTTTTGAGCTCTGTCAGGCTGGTGCTGTGACCACTTCTCTGGGGAGCCTCTTCCAGTACCCAACCACACTGTGGGGCTGTCTTTTCCTAATATCCACCCTAAAACTTCCCCTGACTTGGGTCCTGGCATTGGTCACCAAAGAGATCAGTGTCCGTCCTTCTGCTTCCACTCGTGAGGAAGTTGTAGAGTAGCAACACAGCAAACTGGAAGGCTAAAACACATGAGGGCTAAATGACAATTTTAAAAAGTATCAATTATAGAACTCCTTGTTATTTTATTTAATCACAAATAAGGGGGAAAATTTTAAAAAAAGAACCTGACCAATCACAGGGAGCAACTGAAGGCAGTCAGGTTCTGGGAAAGGACTGGATTCAGATACTACGTGACTTCTTTGCATTCATCTAATGCAAGCTGGAAGAAATACAAGGTTATCATCCTCATTATGTGAAGTTCCATGTAGGCTTGTTGCTTTTTTCCAACTTGAAATAACATAAAGCACTGTAAGAAAGGACAGAGGAAACTGACAGGCCTGACATTATTCAATCAAAGTATCTGTATCAAGATGAAGCAACTATGTTCCTAATTAACATGTGGCCATTTTGGTCATGAAGATGATTATTCTACCAGGAATGTGGAAGGAGTTTAACCACTGCTTTAGGGAAAGTCCTAAAGAGAGTAAAATAGACGTCAGAACCTAGCAAGTCTTAATTCAAACAAAGGAATGAAAAACTGATCAAAACAGTTTTAAAGCAGACTCAGTGGAGACAAATGAATAAAGCCAGAGGTAAATTATTTTTCATAAAGAACTACCTCCACCAATTTATTTGTATTTAGACAGCATGCAGCTCCTAAAAGAACACCAGATTAAATTGCTTGTTTGAGCTTCCAAAATGTTTCTGCCAACAATTCCACATAAGAGATTCAGAAAAGTTATCTAATCTTAGGAGGACAGAGAAAACACTGTCAGGGATTGCCAACAAGTTTAGAGGGGAGTTGGAGGAAGTTACCAGTTTTGGACATAGGCAGAACACTAGAAAGTGTCACAAGACTCCACACAAGGTTTAGTATTTTCTGCTGTTCAGAACTTAATGGACACAACAACACTATCAGCAGATACAGCCAAGATGAAGCCCTTAGAATCTCTTGTACATGACATAATACCTGTATTTATTTAAGATAAGACTTGTCCAATAGAAAGAGTTAGAGTAAGACTGGCAGACAAGACAGGTAAGGGAAGCTTTCATAACTCTTCACAGTCTAGTACAGACTGTCAGATTTGGGTTCAGTTCCTGCAAAGCTAAATGAGCAAAGCAAGGTATTGACAGGGGAATTTCACAGCAGAGTTTCTAGTAATAGCAGCACATATAAAATCACAGCACTATATACAAAGAGTGGTTCAGACTAGGCATTCTTTCCCATTACCTTCCCTAGAACTTCAAACTTGCATCATTCTTGACCCCAAGCTTCTCCTTAAAAGTTAGATGGGACTATTACACAATAGATATAATTCACATGCAATGGTTTAACACAATTGCAACAGAAATATTTCACTCACTCACAACTACAAAGACCCCAGAGGTCTATATTCTGCAGCCCAGGCACTGGCAACCTGCTGCTATCAGAGCCCAGAAGTCAACAGAGAACTACACACGCCTGAGAACAGCAGCTAAGGCAAGTAAGTCACTGTTGGAAGGACTGAATTTGTTCTACACAGAAGGGAGCTTTCAGGGGTTTGCAGATGAGAAAGTTGAAAACTGCTGTATGATGGGTGGTTCTACAGATCCTAGAAGCACTCCAGGAATGCTAGGTGGGTGGTTGGACGGGATGATCTTGAAAATCTCTTCCAATCTTGATGATCCTATGATGCTGCAAGAGATGTGCCCAAGCAGCCTGTACTAGGTTTTACTCACTGTTCTATGGTATCAGTGCAAGTGAAAACAGAATCACATCACTGTCAGAAAAGGCTCACAGCCTGACCCAAAACACAGCTTGGCACACAAGACCTCACCAAGCACAATTCAGGTCCTTTTGTTTTTCTGTAGAAGCTCTCCAGGGAATCACAGAATCAAGACCAAGATACAACAAGGGACTTCTACAGAAAATTTTCAAATATCTACATTACAGTCTGTGTTATGCAACCTTGTATGCAATTTGACACGTCAGGACACCTGAAAGACTCTGAAAAGTGATCCAAAAATCCTGTGTGCTAAACAAGGTGCAGCATATCTGAAGAACAGGATATGCACAGGAGCGTGTTTTAAACCTGGCTCCCCTCCAGGGATTTAAGATGAGTATTTCTATTGACTGGAGGTCAAAGGCCTGGAATAACTGCTTGGTGGCAGATTACTTCATCCAGTCTTCAGAGCAAAAGGGCAGGAATATAACTTTTTTCAGAGAAAACTGGAGGCAGAAGAACAGAAACCACTCACTACATTTTACATAATACCATGAAGGTGCAAGCACTCAGTGCCTCCTTTGACTGTTAAGATCTAGGTTTGTATGTCCTGCTTTGCATCAGAACCCCCTGGTCACGAGACTGCAGTGTATCCTAAGGGAGGATCCTGTTCAAGTTTTCCCCTGAAGATGAGTCCTCCCCAAAGAAGAAGAAAGCAAAATTTCATGAGACCCAACAGAGATTGCAACTCAGCTAAAACTGAAGGCAGTGCCCTGGAGATGCAAGTGTAAGACTTTTGTGCAGGGTTAGGTCATTCAGACGTGCTATAGGTTAAGGAACTTTGGAAACTTGGAAGCTGCAGATTCAAAGTCCCCACTATGCACTGAATCATTAGTCACAATGACTACCAGTACTGCAGGCGTATGCAACAAGGCAAAGATTTATCAGAAACCTGAACTTTGGAACTCTTCTGATACATTTTTTAGGATCTTCTTCAAAGTACACTAAGACTGGCCAAAGAAAAAGGGAAGAAGAATGCAAACAAAGAGATCTTTCTTTGGCATTTTCATCCTGTGATGCTAAATTCACAGACACTTGTATCACTGCAGAAAAGCCTCCAGCTTCATTTAACATCTTCATTAAATGATGACATGGAATGAGGCAGGATCTCCATGAGGCCCAGAAAAACTCACAGGGACATTCATGAAGCAGAGACCCATCATATCACTGGCACATTCCAGTTTCCTTCTTCATCTGTGTTTTCTCATGTCAAGAAGTGGAAGCAAACCCAGCTCTTAAAAGAGATTTCAAACAGGGATAAAAGCAAACTACTTCTTGGATTTTTTTCCCCTTTGTGCTCATGAAGATGCTATTCGTTCAAGAGATAGGGGATAACTTCTCATCTTTCTTAACAACATATTAAAATAAATTATAGCCTTCATACAAAAAAAAAAAGAAAATGGAAGTCAATCAACTGATTTGAAAGAAAACACACTTCCATATTGTCAGAATATGAAATACATAAAAAGCTTAAATGTTTTAAACTGTTGTAAAAAAAATAAATTGTTTAGAAGAGGGTTTTTAATTCAGGAGCTATTTGTAACATTAACAGTGTTATAAGATCCTGAATGAAAGCGCCAAGAAACTCTAGAGGTAATGGCACAGCTCCACATACATTCACATCAAAGCTGATTAAAATAAAACTTACCAAATATATTCCTTTGTGAAGATTTCTAGTTAGTTGTTTCCACAAAAGTATTCTGCATACACCTATGAGAAAGGCAGAAGGTTAATGATGTCTTATGGACAGCAACTGTCACATACCTGCCATGGGTACACAGTGGGAATCAGGAATACAAAGCCCCACAGCATGGAAGCAGCACACTTGGCATGGCCTTAAGATGCCCCATTTTTAGAGATTTATGTCACCAAAACACCAATTCCTTCTGGGCAATGGAGATAATTTTACTTTGTGTGCTGCCATGAGGATTGCTGTGAAGCACAGTAATCCATGTTAAGACACAAATGCTCCTTAATGAGCCTGCAGTTCTTGGACAGTAATTTGTGTGAAGTTTTAGCCTTCCATTGAGAATTGGGCTCTAACCATGACAGACGCGTGTAACTTCCTGAGTTGCAGCGGATGCTCTCGGTGTCTTTCTGACTTCACATACAAAAAGCCCTTCTGTCTCAGCACAGCAAACCTGGCCCAAGCAGCAGCCAGTGAAAACTGGCTTGTGTCAATGCCACTACTCAGATATTTGTGGGCAGCAACGAAACGGCCCAAGGATGGGGGCAATTTTGGCTGGCAGCTTAATGCTGCTCCAGACGGCTGCAGCAGCAGCCAGTGCTGGAACTGTTCACCTGACAGAGCTGCAAACAAACCCATCTCCCTGTCTTGTTCCACCACAAAAGAAGTTATCTCCCTTTTGGCTACCAGCTCTGCAGTTAGAAAGCCTGGCTATAGAGCTGATGGAAAACAAACAACCCTTGCCACATGCACAGCTCTTCTTCCCCTCTTTCAGCAGCCACAGCAGATTTCCGAATCAACCTGATGTATTTCACGTACGTGGAAAAAAAATACTTTTAGGTATGATAGTTTAAGAAATAAATTTTTTAGAAGAGCAACACTGCTCTACTCTCCAAATTAAACAAGGAAATAAACATGAAGCCAAAAAAGATGATCCCAGCCATGGCTGCTCTTCAGGGTACTGCTTCAAGCTGCACTAGCAACCTCTCACTATCAGCTTCGCTGCCTTACTCCTTGGAGTAGGGCTTCTAACATGCCACAGGTAATTGTGCTCAGCACTCCTAGTTCTCTCAGGCACAACCCTCAGAGCACAGCCAACATGGAAATGTATGTTTCAGTTTGTTACTGCAAGGGAGAGAGTTGACTGAGCTTCTGCAAGAAGAGTCAATGGTAACAGCACTAAAGTAAAGAAACAAATCCAGGCATGTAGAAAGCATGTAGCTAAAAACCAAGAGCATAGCTAGTATTTCAACAAGCCTTCTGTTTAAAACCCAAGTTTCAAAATTCAGATTTATATACAAAGCAAGACTGGTTTGGAAGCAAGCATGCCCGCTTCAAATGAAAAAAAGATTGCATTTTCAAGTAAAGACCACAAGAAGTTGATCAGAAGTTTCCAGGTGTGAACCATGACTTACTTCCAAGCCTACAGCAGGATGGGCTACAACTTCCTCCAAAAGAAGTTGCCTTAAGTAATGTACATAAGAGGCTCACAGTAAGCAGGGTACTGAACACAGCTGGGAAGGTAATGTAACACAGCAGTATTAAAAACCAAACTCACACCACAATTAAAAACAAAAGAGAGGTATAATACCTCCTGCAAAAAAAACCCCTAACTCTGCGCAGGACATAACTATATCATATCTACCATGGATGGAGAATCTACTATTCCTCCATCACTGTCAACTAAAATATAGATCAGGGTCCAGAAGAGGCTCTAGGGAACACCTGATGTTGGCAATCAAGTTTTCTTTGATGCAATGATTCACAAGAAACAAAATCAAAGGTGGCATGAAACAGAATTCCCCTTTTCTAGTTCTCCAAAACTGGTTCCTAAGAAGCACATGGTAAATTCCAGTAAGGTGCACAGTGCAGCTTCAGAAAGACCATGAAAATTCCATTTTACCAGTTCTGTCATCCTCCACCTCCTGCTAGCTCAGTTTTCAGAAGAGCCTTCCCCATTTCTTTTAACACTTTTCTAATGCCTGAGCTCCAGATCAGTCTCAGACCTCCTTTTCCGGAAGGCCCTCAAAGACAAAACCTGACTGTGCCTAACAGCCAGGGATAAAGCAGCTTCTGAACTTCCCTGCCACCTGTGCTAATGAAATAAAGAATCTTTTCCCTAGCATGCACCACTTGTTTGTTGGCTCCTACCTGACATTTAGACCTGGTCACTTGCTGGACCAGGACCACTTTTCAGTTTGTGCTTTTGCAGTGCTGTCCATTTCACCACAGAGGAGGCAACACTAACTTTTCTGAATATTTAGCCACAGTTTCACAGAGAGCTCTACATGATATGCTGGATTACATTTACTGAGCAGTCTTAAAAGTGATGTGCATATGAACCAGTATTTACATGCTAAATTAAGCAATCTTGCACGTACCCCTCCAGTTATACAGGGCATGCTGCCTGAAGCAACACGGTGGACACACTGAAACAAGCTGCATGCACTTGGTATTTGTCTTCCTTATGGAGTAACATCCTGATTCAGAGTTCTCATTTTCAGCCCAATTAAATGAGCAGAAGGAAGCATTTAATTGCATCCACAAAGGCTGTTTCTGCACTTCACACAATGACCAGAACCAGGCATACGGCTAAAATAACTTGCCTTTATTTCCAGGCCACAAACGCCTAGGCTAGGGGAATGTGGAAAGTTAAGCCGGTCCCAAACAATTCACAAAAAACCTCTTACGCTACTCCATCAAGCTAGACTGGAGAGACATGAATGAAACAAAGAGCATGTTACTACAGCAAACATCCGAACGCAGCAAAATTTAAAAATAAGAAAACCCGAAACAAAGCTTCTCCTGGGTCGGAGGAATTCACGAGGCAGAACGAGACCATCCAGGGGCCAGGCCGAGGCGAGCACGGCTCCCTCCGCTGCCCTCCCTGCCAGGTGGGCGGGGGCCGCTGCTCCACGGGCCCGGGGCGGGTGGTAGCGGCAGGGAGAGCAGCCCACCCTGCCCGCGGTCCCGCGCCCGAGGAGCCGCCCCACACCGCCCCGGAGCGGCCCAAGCCCCGCAGTCCCCGCCGCGTCCTCCCCTCGCGGCTACCTGCGCGCCCGGCGGGGCCGCG